>OZ024718.1:34257885-34857885 GCA_964016875.1 Fallopia convolvulus | reverse complement strand
GATTCATACCTTTCGGGAAGGGTTACAAGAAGCTTATCTATTACCCTTTGATTAGGGAATTCTTCACCAAGTAATCTAATTTGATTAACAATGGATATTAGCTAATTTGCATATTCCTTGACATTTTCTGATTTCTTCATCCTTTGCATCTCAAATTCCCTTTTGAGATTCAAGATTTTCATCTTCCTTGTTTAACTATTGCCTTCAAACTCTTCCTTAAGAGTATCTCATGCCTCTTTCGCTGATTCATAAGCCATTATGCTTGTAAAGACCTCCTCCGACACGACCGAGTGTAGGCAAGAGAGTGTTTTGGGTCTCTTTGCTACATCTTCTTCATTCTTCTTCATTTGTTGTAAAGTTGGATTTTGTGGAAGAGGGGTGGGATTAAAATCACTCGCAACAACCTCCCATAAACTTAAAGCTTTTAAATAGGATTTCATTTTGATAGCCCATGAATGGTAATTTTCACCTTTAAAAATAGGAATTTGAATGGAAAAAGTGTTTGAGGTCATTGGAAGTTGGAAGGAACCTTAGGCTCTGATACCACAATGTTGGAAGTTTTGGAAGAATTGCAAAGCAAAGAGACGTGGAGTTTCTAATGCAAATACTCATTCAATTAAGTGAAATACAAGTGCATTAAATAGCACTACAAAGCTAACACTAAATCGCCACTATCTAGACCCACTAAACTAAAAATAAGCTAAGCCATTAACTTGATCATACCCACTACCGTAACAAACAATTTAATTGCTAAAATTAATCAAATATTGATAACTAAAATGCTACTAACAACTCCTACTAATTCGGCATCTATTTTGAATCACATATTCAACACCACTTGCTCCATTCTTTGCCGAGCTCTCAGAAGATGAAATTTAAGCACCTATATCATATGTTCACACTCTTGCAACCATATCTACTTTTGACTCTCTAGGCAAGCAAGACAAGTAAACTAGTGGAGATTGACCATATACAACCTCATAAGGAGTGAGATGGGTAGAGGTGTGGTGTTGTGTTATATCATCAGACTGTGGTTGATAAGCACAACATCAACATCATAGACCCAATGCAGTTTCGCTTGAGCGGAATCTGTGGGGTCTAGATGGAGGCACCCCTGGCTTAACACAGAGGGGGTGCGCCCAGAATGACCCAAGAAAAACTAAAATTCAGCTACGTGACAATGATAATTGAATCTAGTTAGAATGCACCAAAATTGATATAGGGGTTATATCCATATCAAAGGCATTGTATAAAATCGAATGAGCATAAGGACGCACCCCAAATTAAGAGAAACTCCTTGCAAAGTGAACAACTTAATCTAAGGTTCACTAACAAACACAACATCCCTATCATTGACAATTGACTTAGGAAATCCATGTAGTTTGAAAATATTATCCAAAAAAGCTTAAGCTACTAAAGTTGTTGTATAAGGGTGTGTCAAAGCAATAAAGTGTGCAACCTTACTCAGTCTATCAACTACCACCAAAATCACTCATTTCCTAAATGACAAGTCAACTTATCTATGAAATCCATAGATATATTAGTCCATACATGCTCAAGAATTGGTAAAGGTTAAGCATACCTAGATAAGCTGATGTGTAATATTTATTCTTCTAGCACACTACACAACCGCGAATGAATTGCTGCATCTTTAGTCATGCCTTTTCAATAGAACAAACTCTTGACATGATGCATATTAACATCTTTTCATGAATGCCCACCAGTAGTAGACCAATGCAACCAGTTGAGTATCTGATTTTTCAATGTCACATCATCACCCAGAACCAATTTACCCATTCTTCTTAATTGATTATGAAGCCAAGTGTGATCCTTATTTGCTTTTGGATTAACCTTTAACTTTCCACTAATGTCTTCAGTTTGTCATCAATTTCATAGGAAGCTTGAATTTGTTGAAGCAAATCTAATTCCGCAGTACTTATCCCCATATTCAACACTTCTGACTTCTCTAATCTTGATAATGCATCATCCACAAGATTTACTTTCCCCTTTTTGTACTGAATTTCATAGTCAAATTCCAACAACTTGGGTAACCATTGTTGTTGGATTGACATGTTCAACCTCTGCTCCAAGAGATACTTAAGACTTCTCTAATCTACTTGATTATAAAATGATCATTAATCAAATAATGTCTCCACTTCTGTACAACAAACACCACAACAAGTAGCTCTTTTTCATATATTGACAACTGCAATTGTCTACCCTTGAGATGCCTACTGATATATGCTAAAGGATGGTTGTCTTGCATTAGCACATCTCAAATCCCTTTCCCACAAGCATCTGTTTCAATTATAAATTGTTTGTTCAAATCTAGTAAAGCCAAAACTAGAGCAGAAGTCAAAGCTTGTTTGAAATTCTTTAAATGCCACTAAAGCCTCCTTATTCCAATCAAATCCCTCTTTTTTTAAAAAGCAATGTCAATGGACGAGCAATCAGCTGATACCGAATTTCAGAATTCTATATACACATCAACCATAAATCACAAGAACTAAAAGATAAAGGATAATGATGTTCTAACAAACAACAGAATCCGACCTTGGTAGCGAAATTCCTAGATCAAGAAAGGAACTCGGGCAAGAACCAAGCTGATTTCATTGAGAGAATTTGAGAGATTACAAGATTACAATTTTTTGAATGCTTTCACTCTTCTCTTTCCATCGCTTTTAACAACCAACTTTTACACCCTCACGTGACACTCACGAGTTATTAACTAACTCTCAAAAACTTTTTGGCACATGTTTTACACGTGCACATTCTATACACAATTCCTATAACAAATCCCCCCTCTTTGAAACAACCTTGACTTCAAGGTTGGAAATCAGGAAATTGTTGAAGGAGATCATAGTACAACTCCCAAGTGGCCTCTTCTAATGGCTGATGAGCCCATTTTACTAGCGCCTTTGTTGCATCTTTTCCTTGCTGATTGACCATTTTCCTCTCAATGATTACCTCCGGTTGCTTAGTGAAGACATCTAGTAGTACTGATGGCAAGTCATTTGATACAGCAACAGATCCAACATGTCTTTTGAGTTGAGAGACATGAAAATCTGGTTGAATGTGACAAGATGGTGGTAACTCTAACTTGTAAGCAACTGTGCCACATTTATCAAGGACTTTATAAGGACCAAAGTACTTAGGAGCTAATTTATGATGTGTCCTGGCTACCACACTCTGCTGTCGATAAGGTTGCAGCTTAACAAACACAAAATCACCAATGTTAAACTACCGATCAAATCTGTGTTGATTAGCTCCTTGATCCATTCTGTGTTGTGCCTTTTTTAAATGAAACTTCAACATCTAAATCATATTTTCTCTTTCCTGCATACTTCTAGCCACAACCTCAACTTTAGACTCGCCAGGTAGATAAGGTAAATGAATTGGTGGAGATTGTCTATACACTATTTCATAAGGAGTCATTTGTGTTGCAATATGAAATGTTGTATTGTACCAAACTTCATCAAGAGGCAACCACTTACTCCACACATAAGGTCTGTCACTGCACATAAAACACAAATATGTTTCTAAGCGCTTGTTAACTACCTTTGTCTGTCCATTAGATTGAGGATGGTAGGCACTAGACATATTCAAAGCAACACCCTGAAGTGAGAAGAATTCTTTCCATAAATCACTCAAAAATATAGCATCTCGATCACTAGTTATGGACTTAGGAAATCCATGTAACTTGAAAACATGATCAAGGTATGATTGAGCAACTGTAGCAGCAGAATAAGGATGTGCCAAAGACATGAAATGAGTAGCTTTACTAAATCTATCAACCACTACTAATATAACAGATTTACCAAGGAAAGTGACAAGCCTTCCACAAAATCTAATGAAATATTTGACCATATAGAGTCTGGAACTGGTAATGGCTGTAATAGACCAAGGTAAGCAACTGTATCATACTTACTTTGTTGACAAACCACACAACTTCTGATATATTACTGAATGCTAGTTGTCATACCTTTCGAGTAAAACAAGCTTTTTACTCGGTGTAATGTAGCATCTCTCCATAAATAACCACATGTACATGAACAATGTAACCATTGCAACAATTGTTCTTCAAATTGATGTCATTAGCAATCATCAGCTTACCTTTTCTCCTCAACACTTCATGGGACCAAGTATAGTGCTTCTTAGCTGCTGCATTCAACTTAAGGTATTCAATGTTTTTCTTTAAGACAACATCAGAATCATATGCTGCTGTAATTTTTTTTAACAAATCAGATTGTACCACAGACAAAGCCATAGACAATACCTCAGAATTATCCCTTTGAGACAGTGCATCAACCACCAAATTTTCAATTCCTTGCCTATATTGAATCTCATAATTAAATTCAAGAAGTTTTAGTAGCCATTGCTGCTGGGTTGGTGTATTAAGTCTTTGCACCAACAGATATTTGAAACTTTTCCGATCTGTTTTTATGACAAGATGTCCATTTGATAAGTAATGACGCCATTTTCGCACTGCAAAGACCACAACTAATAAATCCTTTTCATAAATCAACAAATGAATGTCCCTTTCCTTTAAATGCCTACTAATATATGCCTACTAATGAATGTCCCCTTCCTTTGAAAAGGTTGAGCTCATCTCTGATGCCGCGAGAAACAACTCAAAAAGCCCCACCTTTGGCTAGTTGCGATTGTCAATGGGAGGACAGAAAAATAGTTAGTGTTGTTGGTGGAAGCTCTTTCTCTCAAGAATGGTATTCAGGGGAAGCTCCGCAGTCATTTTTCTCAGCATGAGATTGACGGGGACAATTTTTGTCTTGTCAACGTTATTCATGGCATTTGGAGCAATCGATGGGAGATTGAGATTATTTTACTAATATTGTGATGAAACTTCGCAAATTATAGAATTGGCAAATCTCCCATTTATTTAGGGAAGTTACCAAGGTGGCAGACTATATTGCAAAACAAGCATTAGGGCTATCAAAATGTGACCGACTCGGAAAACGCGCCCGACCTGCCCGACTCCGAACTTGACCCGACACCCGAAAAAACCAAAAAAGAGTATACCCGAAACTGGTTTGACGAGAACCGATTTGACACGAACTAGCAAAAAGCCCGAACCCGGGATAAATCCGAAATTGAATCGGGCTAGTCCATTCGGATAGCATTGGGTCAAATATCTGACCCGAAACCATCCAAAAATTCGACGTTATCAAGTTATTTGACCCAAAACCATCCGAAAATCCGAATTTATCTGACCCGAAAATCCAAAAATCGACCCACCCAATTGACACCCTAAGAGCAACTCCAACAAATTCCCCAAATTCTTGAAAATTGAAATTTTGGGGAATTTGGGGCACTTTTTTACCCCAGCAGTTTCTCTATCCCATTCTTCATTTTAGAGAAATTTTCTAAATATGGTAGAGACTTCCCCAAATATAGGGTGATCTCCAAAATCTTGTTTTTTTTTTGTTTTCTTTATTCTTTTTAGGATTTTAAAAGACATTTTCTTCAACCAAACCAATAAGCAATCGGATTTTCTAATGTGTGCCATGGGCACACAATAAGAATTCTAATCTTGGTAAATTTGGATATTGTTTATTAATTTTGATTTTTTTAAAAGGGTTCATTAATTCTAATTTAGGGAATAGTTTTGAAATAATTTTCAAAACTAGTATTGTTATTGTGTGCCCATGGGCACACATTAGCCAAACCCATAAGCAATTACACTTTTTTTTAAAATTGAGACAAAGATGAAAGTATTGATTATGTGAATGAAATGAAAAAAATATTAATATTTATATGTAAAAATATAAATATTTATTTCCTTATTAGTTAAATAATAAATTATTTATCACTTAATAAATCAAGATTTTAGAATGTTTTTATTTTCTTATAAGTGAAATAACAAATAATTTATCATTTCTTAGTCTAAGATTCTAGAATATTTTATTTTTATATTAATAAAATATTAAATATTTATCATTTATTACTCCCTCCGCACAAAGATTGTCCAAAAGGACAAATATCACACAAATTAAGAAAAGGAAAGATGAGAAAAAGCAACCAATAGAAGTGGAGAGAGATTGTGATAATGATGAGTAAAGGTGGAAAGAAAGAGAAAAATAAAGGAAATGACTAAAATGGTATTGAGGTATAATTTTTTTATTGGATAATGTTGGTAAAAGGTGAGATTGAATATGGGTAATATTGTAAAAAAAAAATTGATATAAAAAGAAAATTAAAAAGATGGACAAACTTTTTGGGACGCTCAAAGAAAAATACTGGACAATCTTTATAGGACGGAGGAAGTATTCTAAGATTGTAAAGTATTTTATTTTCTTATTAGTCAAATAGTAACATATAATTTGTCATTTATTAGTCTAAGATGTAGAATAATTTATATGATAAAAATAAAAAGTATTGAATGCAATGCGCTTCAAAATAAAAAATCTGTTGATTTTTCTAAAAGAATTTGGCCGTTAGTTCTCTATTTTTGAGAAAGTGAGTATTCTCCACAACTTCCCCCAACTTATTGAGATCAAAAAAGAAAGAAAAGGCCGGGCCATCATCAATGGCATAATTAAGCAGCCACCTTCTTTTGGGCAAAGGTCTGACCTTGTCGGTCTCTCCCACCAACCCAGTGGGGTGCTATTAATGGAAAGACGAGATTACTAGTCGAATAATATTTCTCAATCCAATCCAATCCAATCCAATCCGCCGCCATTGCCACCGGCCGGCCCACCACGCCTTCGCTCTTCCTTCATCCCAAAATCAGTAGTAAGCTCTGCCTCTGCTGCCTCTGGCTCTGAAATTTTTTTAATTCCCCCTTTATTCCCAAAACGAACCGAATCTATCCCATATTTTATAGATTCGCTTTTGGAGGAATATCTAAGCCCCGAATTCAATATTCTCTCTCACTCAATCCTTGTCGTCAATCTCCCCTTCCCTTCCCTTCCCTTCGACACCAGCGGCAACTCAGGAGTCAGGCTTTTTTAGTTTTTAGTTTCCCGATGCGAGTCTTAGTCGTTGACCCAGGTCAACGCTTGTCGAGAGAGATCTAGGGCCTCTAGGCTGTGTTGTTGGGTTGGGGCGATGGACCCGTACACAGAGGACCCCTTCCCCGACCAATCTCCGCCGTCCAATTCGGGGCTCTTGCGATTCCGCTCTGCCCCCAGCTCCCTCCTCTCGAGCTTCAAAGCCCATGATTTCATCCAATCTGCCGCGGTCGATTCTTCATCCAAGGGTTTCGCCCCAAATCAGTTCCCTCCTCCTCAGAATCCAATTAGGGTTGCTGCTCCAAATTCAACCGCCATGGATCAGTCAACGCTGGGGAATCTGCGCGTTGACCGCTCCAATCTTACCAGGCAGAGTAGCTCCCCTGCAGGTTTCTTCTCACATCTCAATACCCAGGAGCATGGTAATTTTCCTTCCTTCTTTATCCTCTTCTAAGAATCTTTACTTAAGTTGCCAAAAGGCCCGAGAGAAGATCGATTTTTGCTATTATTTATTAGTGAGTGAGTGACCTTACTTTATGCCATCCGGGTGAAGTTGCCTTTTTTATACAATCGCATTTCGATGCAACATTGATGTCTGCCCAGTTTCAGAAAGTTGGTATTTAGTCTATCCAGTCTAGTCTAGCCTAGCCTGCTGATGTTGCTTCTTGACAAAATCTGTGGCAGGCTATGGCATGATTGGTGGTGGTATAGAGAGCCTCAGATTCAGTAGTTGCTCTTCTTCCTCTTCTTCTGCTAATGGAGAAGGACAATTGAACACGCACTTGAGTAGGCTGAAAGCTCAGATTGACTTAGGACCTGGACAATCTACTTCAATTGGTCATTTGCCCAGAATTCCTGAGATTGCGCCAGAAACCACCAACGACAGCGGCTCTGAAGAAGATGTACGCTTTCACAACCATGGCTTCTCATTTAACAACTCCTGGAATGGCAACACTTGTCAGGTACCAAATTTTTTCCTACCTGCTGAAAAATTATTCTAGTCAATGTTGTAATCTTGACATCTTGTGCTTGGCAGACACATGTTCTGTCACACCATCTGAGTCTGCCCAAGACTTCAGCTGAGATGGCAGCTGTTGAAAAGCTGCTCAACTTTCAAGATGCAGTTCCTTGCAAGATCCGAGCCAAGAGGGGCTGTGCAACTCATCCTCGAAGCATTGCTGAAAGGGTATGCTTGAAACAAACATTGCTTTTGTTGGTTAATTAGGCGAGTTTTTGGTTTACAACTTAACAAGAATTGCTGGCCTTAAATTCTTCAGGTAAGGAGAACCCGCATTAGCGATAAAATGAAGAAATTGCAAGAGCTTGTTCCCAACATGGACAAGGTAAAACTTCATTCATTCCCTTTTTAGATTGGCCAGTTTAAGCTTCCAAATCCCATAAGTTTTTGTCTTTTCTCGTCTGGCGCAGCAAGTGAACACATCAGAGATGTTGGATTTAGCAGTTGACTACATCAAGGATCTACAGAAACAGTACAAGGTCTGTCTGTGCTTGCAACTGATTACATGATTCCACGTGCTTCACACAAATTTAAACGCTTGTGCTTGAAAATTCCCTTCTCTCTCTCCTCATGCAGATGCTGAGCGATAATCGAGCGAGGTGCAAATGTCTACCGAGCCTCCTAATGAACCCTCGACCTGAATGAATCTTTTGACAAGCAAAGCGACCCAATTCGGCTATAGAATCATTTGATTAGGAACATGTTTTAGGATACATGAGTTTTTATGTGCAAAACTTGAATCTCTTGATCAATCAAATTTGAGGAAATAAAAGAGACACGAAAAATGTGTAGTAGTTATTATTATACACACACTTTGTTACTTGTTCTGAGATGTAAATTGTTATATTATCGAGTCTCTGTGGCGCTGGCTGGGGCCTCCGGTGTTTAATTGCCAGTTGATTCCATTCTTCCTGTTAATGTGAACCAAACACCCGAATGGAAGCAATCTCGAACTAATTGCCAAAGATGGAAATTTGTTCGCAGGGCAATAGAATCTTCAAGGAAGAAACATGAATCCTCCAAGATATCCTTTTCTTTCTCCTCCAATCGTTCTTCTCATGGATTCCTTTCCTTTGATGCCACCGACCTTCCGGATGGCATTGTGTTTATAAATAAATCCCCCAAATTTCCGATCAACTTTGCTAGCAAGGAGGGTAATAATCTGATTCAACCTAACCTATATGTGGCTTCGATGAAGATGATTCTCTAGATGATCGAAAGACTAGAAAGAACCAAGTCCGTCTTCAAATCCATTCAGGTTGGTGTACAAATTACTCTACTGTTATTCCTCTTCTGGTTATCAAAATTTTATCCAGCTATTCTAGTATTCTGTCTTCTTTTTTTTTCCCTCCTGTCTAGCTAATGGGTCTTGAATCCGATAAATTTTTATAGGTAAAGTTAGAAAAAAAATCTACTCCATATATAGTTTTTTGATGAAATCTTAATTTGTATAGATTTAGATTATTGTGCGCTCTCTCCATTACAACAACAACATCTACCCAGTTGGAAACCGAAGCGTGCGCTATCTGGGGGGTCAAGATGTATATACCCTTGCCCCGAGTAGAAGTCGGGAGGGTATTTTCGGCAGGCCCAAAAACTGAAGGGGGTGGGGGGTAAAAAACAAGCAAGTAATTCAAACTAATACTTGAGTAATTGCATTCTCATTTGTAAATTGTAATAAGTATTTATATATTGAGTGTTTAATTTGTAGGTTTAGGAAACTTTATATATATTAACATGGCGATGGAGCCAGTCGATACAGTGCTGCTCCATGGGACGCTTCGAGCAACCATCTATGACATTGACAAAATACACTCCTCTGCCCTATTAAATTCTAAGGTATTACATCTCCACCCTTTTTATTTCTGGTCGTTTATTAATATGTCATAGTAAGGTTTTCAATTTTTTTTTATAATACAAGGCAAACATTGGATTATCACAACAATTTTATTTAAAGGAGCATCTTCAACGCTTTGAATCATTTTTGAGGGATGGATAAGTGTCTTCTAATTAAAAAGTCGGCAGCATTATTACATTATAATGAAATTCAGGACATGTGAAATAGCTAGTAGATATTAGGCAGATTTATGACGGACTTTTCTCAAACTAAACTAATATCAAAATAATTCTACTTTCTATTTTTTAACTTGTATTGAAAGAACTCCAACAAGATACATGACCAAAAAAAAGTACAACGATGATGAAGAGATTTAGGTGGGATTTTAGTTTATCCTGTTTTAGAAGGAGCAAGAGCTAATTTCTAACCTATATATATATAACGGAGTAGTACATAGGATGATGCAGATCGAATATAAGTTGAAATTAAATTATAACTGACATGAATTTGTTGCATTTTGTGTGTGTGGGTGGAAATCTTATTACTTTGGATTTGGAAGAGCGGTACTCTCGTACAAAAAGTAGGCCGCACGATATTGTTCCAGATGAAAAGGCTTTGTATATGTGACACTCAAGTAAGTCCTCAACTTTCTTCGATCATTTCGTCAAATAATTAGGATGACGACTACAAATTAAATCTACGCCTCACAGTATTGTTTAAGGTGAAAAAAGTAGGGTCCCCAAAATTTTCTTTTTTACCGTTGCTTAACTAAAAACTATACTTTATTTTTTTTATTAATAATATTTGTAATTTGATATATTTTACTATACTTTTTCCGTTATTATCCTCACTACTTAAATAATTAAAGTTACATAAATATATAATAGAAGAGAAAAGATCTTCACAATATTAATATAGGTATCAAGTCAAATCTTATAACTTCATAATTTAGAGACGAATTCTATTTTCTTATATATAAGAGCAAGTCGGCCTCCATACAATTACAAACAACAATAACCATTACCCACGAACCTATCATTTGTCAAAACTTAACCTAAGCCAATTCATTTAATTTGTGAGATGATTGATACACATATTGAATGGTGCAGTTTGCAGGGAATAGGCTTTATGCAACAGTGGACGTAGACCAAGTTAGACTTGGACGAACAAGGACGGTTAGGAACCCCATCCACCCAAATTGGTCTGAGCACTTCACCCTCTACACCGCGCACAAGGCTGGCTTCATTGTCTTCACAGTGAAAGACGACAACCCAATCGGTGCCACCCTCATTGGTCGAGCCAGGATCCCTGTCCGCGACATTTTGCAGGGTCGACAGGTAACTAGGCTAATAGAGATGGTCGATGAAAAATGGCATCCTATAGGGTCCAGGATCCATGTTTCCTTGCAGTTCTTCAGTGTCGCCCAAGATGAGACTTGGTCTCAGGTAACTGGCACATTGATTTTACTTGCACAAAATCTATATTATTTTAACTCCCACTTTAGTATATAGTAATGATGGTGTCGATATATAATTAAGATGACAATTGGTTAATTGTGGATCAATAACTCTATTGATACATGGTTTCTTATAGGGCATTAAAATACCACGTTTGGACCTCGTCCCTCGCACTTTCTTCAAGCAAAGGCAAGGATGTAAGGTCACCTTATACCACGATGCTCACGTGGATGACAATTTCGCATTGAGCTTTGAGCGATGGACTCGCATGCCCTATCAGCCCCACAGGTGTTGGATGGACATCTATGACGCACTCTACAATGCCAAGCACTTGATCTACATTGCTGGATGGTCAGTCTCCCACAGCCTTTACTTGGTTAGAGACCCTCAGAGCCCAAATCCGATTACTCGTACACTAGGGGATCTTCTAAAAGCGAAAGCTGATGAGAATGTGAGGGTTTTGATCCTAGTTTGGGACGATAGAACTTCGAACGAAGTGTTAAAGAAGGACGGCCTAATGGCTACCCATGACGAAGAAACGTTTGAATTCTTTAGGAACTCGAAGGTGAATTGTGTCAAGTGCCCGAGAAGCTCAGAGCGTGCTCAAAGTATAATTCAAGGGTACGCAATTGATGCCATGTTCACGCACCACCAAAAGACGATAGCGGTGGATGTGGAGGTCCCTAGGAGTCGAAAGAGGACCATCGTTAGCTTTGTTGGAGGGATCGACCTGTGTGATGGGAGATATGATACGCAAGAGCATCCATTATTCAGGTGTGTGTGTGTATGAAACATGCATGTGAATTAGTTCTAACATAGGATTAATTAACATGACATGCATCTTTAATTGGAAATTGGATCAGAACACTAGATACAACGCATAAGAAGGACTTCCACCAACCGAACTTCCAGGGGGCGTCGGTGGAAAAAGGCGGCCCAAGGGAGCCATGGCACGACATCCATTGTCGAATAGAGGGCCCGGGGGCATGGGACGTGTTGTACAACTTCGAGCAGCGGTGGGCGCAGCAGGTGAAGCGCGCACCTGCTGGGAGTGGGGGCAACAAGCTTGGCATCCTCACAATGCAAGAACTCGACGCAATCGACCCATCCCCCTTGGATCCAGCGGTTGAGCCCAATGACCCTCAATCTTGGAACGTCCAAATCTTTCGGTCCATAGACAGCGGGGCTGCCTTCGGCTACGCCAAGGTGGATCCCGACCGAGCTGCCGCTGCTGGGCTTATAAACGAGAAGGACAACCTCGTCGAACGTAGCATCCAAGATGCTTATATTTGTGCTATTCGACGAGCTAAGAACTTCATCTACATTGAGAACCAGTACTTTCTTGGGAGCTCTTTCGCTTGGAACCCTAAAGGTATCTTAGCTTGATGCATATATGTGCATATGATATGATAATATATATATATATATACACGTCTACCCCATACACTCAGCGACGGACGTAAGATTTAATATTAGGGTAGTGTAATTGTCACTAAAAAAATTTTGGGTAGACTAAATTACCTTAATTTAACTAATTCAACACTAAATTTATCTTTTTTTAAATTTTTTTATTATTAAATTTACTTTTTTTTTTTTTTATGGTGGACTGGCGCGTACCCAGCCCGCCCTTTGGTCCGTCCCTACACCTAGAACATAACTAATTTCATGTGACAGATGAGATCAACTTAGATGACGTGGGGGCATTGCACCTCATTCCCAAAGAGTTGTCGCTGAAGATCGTAAGCCACATCAAGGCGGGAAAGAGGTTCTCAGTGTACGTGGTGGTTCCAATGTGGCCAGAGGGCCCGCCCGAGAGCGAAGCAGTGCAGGCGATCTTGGATTGGCAGCGGAGGACGATGGAGATGATGTACACGGACATCGCTAAAGCAATCCGAGAGAAGAACCTCAACGCACACCCGTCCGATTACTTGTCCTTCTTCTGCCTCGGCAACAAGGAACCGCGGGAGGCAGGAGAGTTTGATCCTCCTCAAAAGCCACCCCAAGACTCCGACTATGCTCGGGCACAACAATCACGCCGTTTTATGATATATGTTCACGCAAAGACCATGATTGGTACGTACATCATGTCCGTCGTAATCAATGAACCCCACTGGGCTTATTAATGTCGATATACTAGGGCCATGTGGATACGTAAGCCCGGTACACAAGCCCAGTGGGGTTCCAACCTAAAACCAATTGGCAATAGAATGAGTAACCCAATAGTATTTATAATGGCTTATTTCTCTTTAGGTTTCCGATGTGGATGAGTATTTCAATAATATGTTTTATCTTATTAATGTCAATATATCAGTGGATGACGAATACATAATCGTGGGATCCGCAAACATAAACCAAAGATCAATGGACGGTGAGAGGGACACGGAGATTGCGATGGGCGCATACCAACCCAACCACTTGATGACATCGGAGTCGCCAAGTGAGGGAGAAGTTTACAGATTCCGAATGGCGCTTTGGTATGAGCACTTGCGATATTTCCACCCGTTGTTTATGAGGCCTGACACGCTGGCATGCATGCAAGAAGTCAACAAGCAGGCCATGCAAAACTGGGTCTTGTACTTGGACGACGATTACAAGGACGACTTGCCTGGGCATCTCATGCCTTACCCAATCAAATTTGAGATTGGAGAAAATCAGGAATGGGGTGTTGTTACGGCCGCTATTTCGGCCTTCCCTGATACTAAAGCTAAGGTTGTTGGGGAGAAAGCAAAGTTTCTTCCACCAATTCTCACTACATAGCCTACATATTATATGTACAATCACCCATGAACTGGCCCGTCCTAACTCAGTCTAATATCTTTTATTACTTCAAATATATATAAGATTTCTACATTTACCCACCCATTGCATTAAAACCAATTGTACGTAGAATCTAAGTGGCAGGATTTACATGTGTTAGTAAACAGACAAGAAACTATGTAAAAACAGTTCCTTGGATAAAATAAAGCAAAACACCAGTATAAAGATGCAGTTCCTTATAGAGGAACATAAATTCAACCGACTACTTGAATGGTTAATCTCTACTTTCCTAGAGAATTTTGAATGGTATACTTGTGTTATTGATAGTTTCTTCATTATAAAGGCAAGATACGAACTTCTCTATTTTCCAAAACCTACGTGAGTTCCTTGTCACACTACTACCTTGTCTTCTAGCCTATAACTCAGAAACCATTTCAACTAACACAAGAATTCCAAACACGATAATAGAACCAATCATTGGATGTATACTTCAAGGAGAAAAAAAACCTCTCTCATCTTGATTTGATGCTCAGACACATTTTTGGGCTTCATGCTCGTGTAGACCTGATGGAACTCAGAGAGATGCTTATTAGGGTCTTCTCCACTAAGCCCATGGAATTGGGAAAAAATGTAGATCAGCCTAGATTTAAGCTCAAAATAGACACCTTCAGTGAGCTCAAGGAATTGTACTAAAAGTGGTTCTTGTTGGAAGTTTGAGGCAGTCAAGCTCAAAATTGACACCTTCAGTAAGTGAGTTAGTAAGTCAGGGTTGAATCCTGGAGAATCTTGTATTCCTAAGTCAATATCTGTATTAACTAAAGAAGTAAACAGTGGGGATTTCGGTTTGTATTCTAATTCTATTAAGCAAAACAAGTAACAAGTAAACAAACAAATTGGTTTTAGCAATTAGGAAGAAAATTTCATTCACAAGTATCCACTTTTATCATCATGTTTGTTGATCATTGATTTCTTAACAATTATTTCTGTTCCTAAGAGTATTCCTATCATGATATGGTGTAATAGGCAAGTCAGTGAGTCATACAAATACTTAACATCAAACAAACATGAAACATTCATGAATTAATTTGACATTAGCATTAAGAACATGGATAAATAGTACAATTGATTCATAACGAGCTAAGCAATAGCATGCAATCAACTCTCTTTCTTTATTGTTTTAGTCCAATGAGTCCTAAAATAATGAGATTGATTAGGCTTTTGAACGAGAAAGCCTAGATCCTAGCAATAGAGTGTAGTCAATCTCATTAAGTTGATCAGACAAGTAGAAATAAAAAACATTCAATAATGATTAAGCACAAGAGAGATTGATCTAATCAACTTGAAATTAGAATCTCAAAACTTACTTGAATCCAAAAGGTTCAACAATGAATGAGAATCGGGTTTTAGCTCTCCCTAACGTTTTTCTAACTTGAATAAAGATAGGAATAACAATGCATAATATCAACTAAAACTAAACTCCAAAAGGGTATTATAAACTAAGAAAACACGAGAATCTTCGCACGTGTGATCTGGTAGAACCGCGGTTGTGATTTGACTATCTTGACTCCTCCGAGGTGGCGTGAACTGCGGTCACGATTTTTCAGAAGACAACATTCTGACGGTACATTTAGAAGCTATTTTGATACCTTTGGACTAGGAATTTGGTCTCGGATTAAAAATGAATTGTAGATCTTCGAGGTAGCTTTCCAATCATACCTAATTCAGCATTATCCGACCACTATAGCTCCCAAACGAAGAAACGCAAGAAAGAAGTGTCGAAACAACAACTCCAAATCAACACTTCAAGTCTTGTATTGTCTTGAATCATCCTTATAACTCTTGATTTCTTCCATTAAGCTCTTGACTTTGACTATCACAACATACTTATGATAGCATCTTAAAACATTAATAAATAATTCTAAAAAGTCCGAGTTACACTGTAAAAACTACAATGTATCACACACTTAGCTACAACGGCCAAGGTTTACTTGGCTGTAATGGTTGAAGCGACCTTAGCCGTAACGACTAAGGTCGTCTTCAACCGGGCACTACAACTGCGATCGATCGGTCAACAATATGTCGTAGTGCGATCAATGCTCATGCAAATTATAAATCTATATTGTTCTATGCCTTATAATGAACAAATTATTTCAATAAAGTGAAAAAATTGGAAGATTGTAATGCTTAAATTCTAAATCTTCAAATAAACCCTATGACTAGTTTATGGATTGAATTTCAATGAAATGGAATATAAAAATTACTTTAAAACAATGAACTTGTATCCTTATTTCCCTTTAGAATGTCCTTGGTATGATTTGGAGGATCATGCTTTGATGAATTCTTTGAAAGCAATATGTGAGAGATGTGGGAGGAAGAAGAAAGATATGTGGGAGGAGAAAGAAAATGAGATGGGTAGGAGTGTAATTTTAGATGAAATTTTCTTTATATGTATAGGGATACAGGGTTTAGAGTGGTTGCTATTTAGAAAACTCCTAAAAATTAGGTGTTGTGTTGGTAAATTAGTGAGTTGAAGAGCAAAGGAAGCATTTTTTGACACTAGAGCATGTTTATCCATAGTATCCAAGCATCCCACCTTTTCACCCCTTTTTCACTTTCTCTCTCTACCACTTCCAAGTATCTCATATCCATTCTACTATTCTAATAGCCAATTCTCAAGCATCCCAAAAACTAATTCTTCTTCCTATCAAATTGGAAATATATTCCTTTATTTTATATTAAATTATAAATTAATCCTTTTCTATCAACTACCAATTGGTAGTTGATACTCCAAGTATAATCAATATTTGTCTATTGAAAGGTAAAAATAAAAATAAATTAAGGTATAATTTTTAATTTTTAATTTTTAATTGGGTAAATTTTACCAAACCACCCTTAAATTAAGGTGCTTTTCACAAAACCACCCGTATAAAGTTAAATTACATTAAACCATCCGCAAAAAAAAGTTTTGTCATCAAAACACCACCCAGTGAGCAACTTCCGTTTGATCCCGTTATCTTAGGTAGTATTTGACTCTATTTCCCTTGATGTTTATTGATTAAAATAAAAAAACCCACCCTGTCTCCTCTCCTAGCCTCTCTGTCGCTTGTACTATCTCACTCAAGTGCTCAACTACATCTCTTCCTAGCATCCCCTACATCCTATCAGGCCTTTTTTCATTTATTTCTCCAACTCCATCCCTCTCATGTGAATTTTACTAGTTATTTTTCTCTCTATCTTTGAAGATTTCTAAGAACCCGTCTAACACATACAAAATTTGACAAGTCTGAATAATTCATCCAGAGGAGGAACTATATGGGGGCGGGAGCAGGACATGGCCCCCCAATCCAATTTTTTTTATTGGTATATATGTTCTTCGTGTTAATAGCTTCAATTTGATATATTATAACGGAAAATCTTTATGCACAGAAAAAAAAAGCTCGGCGCACACGGATTCATACGCTTCATGAAGCGTATGACCCAAAGGGTGCCCCTCCCACGGGGTCATACCCTCTGGGGTAGGGATTTGTACGCATTATAAAGCGTACGCATCATAAAGCGTGTCGATGATTATATATGATACGCTTTTAAAAGCTATAGGTCATCGTCTTCCTCCCTTGCGTTTGTATTCATCCCGATAACCAGAGGCGAAATTTCAGAGATAATTCGAACACCTTTTCCGCATAATCACTGGTTGACGTTGTTAGGGGGGATGAGGCGATCAATTCAGATGTCGGTATGGTTGCTGAGACTAGTGATAGAGTTGGCAATGATGTTATTGTTGGCGGGGGTTCTCCAGCTCATTGTGATACGAGCAAGGGCGATGAGAGGGATGGTTGGGGCGAGGAAACGATGATGGTACGTATTTCGTAATTTAGTATGCAAATTATGAAATTTGTATTCTGACGTGTGTATGCCTGATTTGTATTTTTTTGTTTATGTGCTTGGAAAGAATGAATGTTTAGCATATACATTAGTGATTGAAGTTAACTATTTTGCTTTTGTTATAGCAATATAAGTATAGGCCTTTAGTTATAGAAGTTATGCGAATATTAGTTAAAATCACTCTTATGTATAAAAAGATATACGAATTGAAGGTAAGGCACAAAGTACGAATTTTATAAAGGAGTACGTAAATCAAATAATGAAAATCGTAAACAGGCGTTTCAGGAGTTGAGTCGTGAGTTGCGAACTCCCGACTCGATTACACCTCATGTGCCGAAGAAGAAGAGGACTAGGAACGCGAAGGCACGAGGTATACTGCAGTCTGCTCGTGCTGAGGCCCCTCCGCCGAAAAAGAGGGCTAGGAGATTAGGGGCTAAGACGTTGATATCTAAGCTACAGCGGGACGAGGCAGCGCATGATGGTGCAGATATTCAGATAGAGCAGGACGTTGGTCCGTCTGCTCCGGATGAGACTGCTGAGGAGATTCCGACGGACGTTGTTGGGACTGATTAGGCAGAGGACGTTGGTCCGTCTTCCCCGACCCATCATCACACCCCTCGACGAGAGTCCGAGCAGATCGATTCAATTAGTTTAGGGACTCCGATTGGCACCAGAGGGGATCTTTCTAGGGACGTTGATATGACTCCTCCACTTGCCTCGGTTTCACCTTCTCAGACCCCTCCCATCATACAGCCTCCACATTCTGAGCCTCCACTTCATGCAGCTGCTGAGCCTCCACATTCTCAGCCTCCGGTTGCCCCGGATCCTCCCATTATCGACCCTCCAGCCGCTCCGGTCCCTCCTGTTGCTGATGTACCCATGTGGCAGCCAGGAGGACCACATTTGGCCGTCCTCCTTCGACACTACCCCACGCATACTGCGGAGTCGATATGGAGGTGGACTCCTCAAGATGCTCCGACCCTTCCTGCTGCCGTCGAGCCTCCAGCTGCTGCGGCCCCTCATGCTGTCGTCGAGCCTGCAGCTGTTCCCGCCCCTCCTGCCGCAGTCGATCCTCCTGCACTAGCTGTTGCAGATGTATTGGTGAGCTTATTTACAAATTATTTTTTTAATTTTTCCGTGTATTGACATAAATGAACTAATCTAAATTATTTTCTTAATTTTGACAATGGAGGAAACTGTATAAGGCATACTCACGGTTGTTGGATTGGACTGATATTGAGCCCCATAGAGTTGATGTGGCGGGTACGTGGTGGCATATTGCAGGGCGTAGTGGATTGAGGCATATAGGGGCTATGGATTATCAAGGATCGGACCACGCCATCATTTCGGCATTTATTGAGCGTTGGTATCTCGAGACCAACAACTTTCATTTTCCATGGGGTGAGATTTCGATCACGTTGCATGATGTGGAGCGCTGTTGATAGGGTTTTTCTTGACAACAAATAAATTTATAAGTCAAGACCCCGCTGAGTATAGCGAAGTCAGGATCGTTCCACAGGAAGCAAGGTTGTTCGTTTATCGATTACTAAAAAGCAAACAAAATCAAGCAAAAACACACACAAGCAGCCTCGTTAACGACGTTGTCAGGGTCGTTAACGAACCACCGTACATAAAAAGACGCAACTAACGACCTAAACAAGTTCGGTACCGAGCCAAGTAACTCAGCAACGAAATTCAGTTAAAATAATTCAAATAAAAACAAAGATCTAGGACTAGGGACACCACAACATAACCAAGCATATAAACTCGTAAGAAGAATAGATCATGCCTTTAAATAGATAAAGTCATCAACTTTCGTTGACAATCAAGCAAATTAACCTACTTTCGCAATTTAGCTCACTTAATTGTTTGTTTTGGATCTAAAGCTTGAAACTTTCGTATTCAAACAATATCAACCTTCAAGTTACTAACTTTCTCTTTCAATCCAGTTAAAAACTCAAATTACCTCAACTTTCATCTCGGTATAAACACAACAAACAATCTCAATAATAGATAAAAGGCATTCAACACAATCTCACTAATCAAACATGCTCAACTATGTCGGGCTTAACCCCGATCCTAGAAAAGAAGACTACTCACTAATCATAACTACAAAACAAATAAACTCAATAAAAGAAATCATTGAAAATAAATTACTACTCAAATTAAATAACAAATATCGTCTTACACAGAAAATCAGAAAAACCCGAAAACAAACAAATACCGAACCGAAATACTCAATCAACGAACTCGGTAACTCTCGTCCACCGACCCGACGACTCGACTCCGATCCTCTCCTCGGCTCTCTCGGCTCTTCCTCTTCTCTGCTCGATTTCTCAATATCCCTCTAAAGCTAAATAAGAGGGCTATTTATACTAAAAAGCTAAAAACTAATAAGGCTAGAAGATAAAAACTTTCCTAAAAGATAGAAATAAAATCCCTAAAAAGATAGAAACAAAATCTAAGAAGATAACAAGACCTAAAATACATAATATAATAACCCTAAAAATCACAAAAAGATACTCTACCGACACGGAATAATTTCCCGCACAGGATCGGTGAGTTACAAAGTCAACCCTCGAAATTTCTTATCACGTGGCCTCGTTAACGAGCCCTTACAGCCTCGTTAACGAGCCTGGGCTTGGTTTCTTCCATACTTCAACTCGTAAAATCTTGGACATTGACTTCTTCAAACTTTGTATTCCTCCGTCTTTCACTGTAGCGCTCCAAATTCAGCTCCATATAGCTCTTTTCCTTGCTAAAACCTACAAAATACACAAAATAGAGTAGCTTCCATACTTTCTATGAAAATATGCAGAACTATCCAAAAACATACCAAACTAAACCTAAACTTATCAAAACTAAACCTAATAAATAAAGAAAACCTACAAAAAACTATACTAAAAACACGAACATCAAGCGCATTTTAGGATTACCGATCGACGAGGAGCGTGTCGGCGAGCAGTTCTCTGAGATGGAGTTTCAGACGCGGGTCATGCAGATGTTCTCGATTAATGAGCGGACTTTTCGTAGATATGATTCCCGTGGCATTCCATCTGACGACCTGAAGGCACATGTCATTAGGATTATTGCACAGGGGGTAGCACCTCATTTTATAGCTGTTGCGTACTTGTTGTGGGTCATTGGTTCAACACTATTTGTCAACAAGAGCACCAACAATGTCAACATTGAGTACTTGCATTGTCTCTTAGACCCCGATCGCACGAGTACATTTTCTTGGGGTGCTGCGGTTTTGACGTTCATGTACCGCGAGCTGGGTGTTGCATCACGGCGTGATAGCAAGGGCATTGCTGGATGTGTTCTCCTTCTAAGGGTAAGAAAATTATTTGAGTAGTACTTTTGTATGTCACTTTATTTTTTAGTTATGTAAGAAACTAACTATAATTTATGGCATAGACTTGGATATCGGAGTATATGCAGCTTTTTGGCGGGCATCCGATACTGAGGATAGATCTTTTGGTCAACCCGCACGCGGGTGCCCGATCTAGAGTTGAGACACGCGCTCCTCCGAAGAAGCCAGAGCGGTTGGAGGAGATTCGTAAAGTATTAGACATGGTTCGCGCTGATGAGGTAAAAAAATGTACTGGACATGATATTATGACTGAAATAACCCTAAACAATTGATATGATCCTTATTTAACATTTATATTTTTTTTTCAGATTAAGTGGCAGCCATGGAGAGGCATAGATTTCGAGTCAGAGCGTTACTAGGTTTCGAGGTTTCGAGGCGTGCTTGAGTGCTTTACTATTCGAGAGGCTTACATGCCCGATAGGTGGTTGCGTAAGTACTTCCGGGTCCAGTGCATACCTCTTGAGTCGATTGTGCCGGCTATAGAGGTTCGTAGCACGTCTTGGCGCAAGTATGAGGTGGAATTTTCCGATGATCAGCTCTACTGGAACCAGCGGTACGACCACCTCATTGACCTTGAGCAGCACCCTTTGGCTCGGTATGCTTACCAGGCGGACCTCGCCTACTGGGATTGGTTTAGTGACGTGACACATCCGTACGTAGATCCGAGGTCAGAGCGTCAAGACCGTCCGCGCGAGCCACACACCCACCCATCAGCTATAGTAGGTGCTACCATTGTAAGTTAAAGTTTATTCAATCATTAATCGTTTTTATATTTTTAGGGTTTAGCTAAAATGTGTCTTAAATTATGCAGCGACAACAACAACTCGTTGGATATGCTCACGACGCTTTGGCAGCGATGCCTGCTGATCATCCAACTAGGCCGTACTTGCTGGACATGTTGAGCATATTACGGGATGATCGTCCGCCAATGCCACCTCCTTTGAGCAGGCCGTTTCGGGATTCTAGATATGATCCTGGTGAGGGGAGTGGGTCTGGAGGTGCCGCACGATGATATTAGTTATTTGCCATTTAGGGATTCTATATCTTGTGCATTTGACTGTTGACATTTTGTATTATAAGTCGATGTATTATTTGGGTATTGCAAGAATGCTTTCAATGTGACATTTTCCTTCAGTAAAGTTGGTTTGTCTTGCTTTCATTAAATTGAAGTTGGTTTGTCTTGCTTTCACTGTTATGTTTAAGTTTTGGTTTTTCTTACAATACATGAGCTTAATACAATATGCTTGAATGAGTTAAATCACAGGAATGAAGCTATTGTATCCTGATAACTTGCATTTAGAGCATATTAGGACATGCATTTAGGACCTTAGTTTAGTGTTTTCATGCGTTTGTCTCATGTTTCTAGTACTTTTAGTTTAGTTTCCGTTATAGATGTCTACACGTGTATATTTATGCTTTTCAGGTACTTTGGAGAGTTTCGAGCTTCATTGGAACGCGTTTGGAGACATAGAGGAATCAAGACTTCAGTCAAGGAGGCATCAGGACGGGAAAAGATCAACTGAGGAGTCCAGAATGAGTAGATTTACACGATCAAGGCCAAGGTCGTGCACCAAGGTGCACGGTCGTGCAGGCGGTGTTGAAGAATGTTGGATCGTGTGCCTTTAGCTCGAGCCAGTTGAGGATCGTGCGTCACACACGCACGATCATGCGTTTTCCGTTAGAGAATGGCAACGCCCGTGCGTTTACAAGCGCACGGTCGTGCGTTTACAAGCGCACGGTCGTGCGTTTACAAGCGCACGGTCGTGCGTCATCTAGGCATGGGTCGTGTGTTTCCTTAGGTCGTGCGTGGCCTTGAACGGTCGTGCGTCGAGGCGCACGACGCGTGCCGTGGGTCGTGCGTCCTTCGTGTGACGTGTTTTTAGGCCGCCTCTCTTATTTTATTCTTAGTATAAATACTTTACTTTGTCTTCTAGATAGAGGTTCGAATTTTTAACCTAGTTTCTATTCCTTGAGAGACAAGTTTAGAGAGATTTTGGAGAATTTGAAGACCTTTGTTGAATTGAGTTTGGATTTGCTGGATTTGAATCAAGTTTGTTTGTTTCTTCAATCCAGTATGTTGATTCTCATTGTTGCATTGATTTCTTCTATTTCCATGTCTAGCTAAACCCCAAATTCTAAGATTGGGGTGAACCCAATGATGTCTAGGTAGACTTATTTATTAAATTGCACAATCTATTGCTTGAAGCTTGGTTTGATTCAATCCTAGATTGCTCTATGCCTTAGTAGCTTTTGTGAATGGGAACTTGCCAAAGTTTGAGACTGAAAGGTGAAAACTTTGATAAGTAGTCAGACATGGAATTGAGACTGAAAGGTACTTTTTTCTTGCTGGAAACCTAGGATTTGAACCTGAGTTTTCTCTATTCTGAAAGTATTTTGAATTCTCTTGTGGAATAACAATTGTCATAGAAATCTTAAGGTTGGGTTGAGCTAGCAAGTCGCGAAAGCGAATGTTGATTCAATTTAATCTTAAATTCTAAGTGCTTAAAGGTCTAGATTTTAATTTGCAAGTCACGAAAGTGGATGTTTAATTGAGTCTAGATACGTTTGTTAACATACGAAAGAATTTAGCGAATACATTACACAATTGCCTTCAAACAAAGTCATAATTAAGATTGTGCAATCAACTTTTATAGTCTACCGAAGCATTATTGTGGTGATCCTTAATCTTAGAAGTCTTTCTCTCATTGATTTCTCATATATTTACTTATTTACTTGTCATAAGGTAGTTTCATAGCAAAAATCACAATTCAATCTTTTCTTATTTTACGGCTTAGTCTACTGATTTGACTACAACTAATACTACATAGACCCAGAGTTCGACACCTTGGTATTACAACCGATCCCGTACACTTGCGGGGTAGGATTTGGCCTATCATATCCGACTTGAAAACTGTAGCATCTTCTGTCGAGGATTTGTGATTTTCTGGTGGGGATTGTTTAACCAATACTTTAGGTGAATCTCAAGTGGTTTAACGGGAACATTCCTTTTCTAGTGCTGCAACACATGTGGAGTAAGATGGTTTGTACTTTTCTTATAGCGCTAGTTGTCAGCAGTGGCTCACCTAGTGGCCTGGTTAGACAGGAGGCGTGCTTGAATGGTATTCTTCAAGGTAATAACTCAGTTGCAAGGGTTGATATTTCTTGCTTTGCATATGAAAGTAGAGGGCAGAACTATGGATTTGATTTCAACAGTTGTAAGAAGCAAAAGAAGTTGCTCAAATAGATATGCTCGTGTCTTTGTATGGGGATTTGATGTCACCATTAATATGATCTGACTTCAGTGATCCACCTCATTTTCTTTGATGTTTAGAATATTACAGACATCTAATGAAGTAATTACATTCATCTTCTTCAGATTTTGATATGTTTGATGCCCAACAAGAGCATGCCTTGGCTGTTGAATGCCTTGTTCCAACATTAGCTGCTTTGAGGATGGAACTTTGCCCATGGTACATGAGCGATGGTTGCTTTTGGAAGATATATTTTGTGCTGGTTCATCCTAGACTCACTAGACATGATGTTGAACTTCTCTCCTCTCCTCAGGTTAGTTCTTTTACTAGTTGCTTTTAAACCTTTACTCCTTTTTGGTAACAGCTTATATGTATTCTTGATTTAAAAGTAAGTTGGTGATCATGATGTTTGGAGCTATAGTTGTGGCAATGTATTTGCTGCATGGATGTCTTGATGTTAGTTGTAGTGGGGAATTATGGGTCACTTCATATTTTTTAGTTTCTTTCATGTGTCAATGTCTTTTACCAGTTCAGTGATACTGTGCACAAGTTTAGTCTCATACTTCCTGTTAGAATCAGAATGCAGACTCATGAGTCCTAGCAAATGCTTGGTTTGGATCTCCTTCTATTTCTGTGTTTGTTGCATATCTTGCACTTCTTATCCTAAACAGTGATTCACTGCTACATTAGTAATTCTATTTCTCTGCATTTGGTTCTACTTCTGCAGATTGCAAAGACTAGAGCGATGTTGACCTATGATTTGAAAACCCGGGTTGAGTCCAAGCCAGATGGTTCATGCAAAGGCACTAGTTGTGTTCTCTTCTCATATCTCTTTTAGCTTTCAAGTGTTGTTTTTAGCCTTTCTTATGTGATTTGCAACTACATTGCCCAAGTGAAGAAGTTTGCCTTCAGCAAGAGCTGGATAATAACACATTGAGATTTGCATGATTCCCTCTCAGACACAATGGCAAGAAATTTCCTTGTAATGTAGGCATACTTGAATAAGAAAGAAGAAAAAGAAAAGATAGACTTCTAACTTTCATGTTTTTGATTTTGGATTGTCTTCTGCTATTTTGCACTGCTGGTGGATTGGTATATGCTACCTCTGCTTGGAAAAAAAAATCATCATTTTGGTCTTGTAATCTTGTTAAGAACTGTCTTGCTATTTTAGGATTTTTGGTAATGATTTATTGGTGAGTTGGGTTTGTTATTGAAAAGTGAGCATATTAATTCTTTATATGCACTCTATCAATTGATTAACATGAGATGAATGTCTAATAATTCCTTAATAGCTGTGCCAAAGGCTAATAATTCCTTAATATGCCATGTTTATGCTGGATAATGACTTACGTTTCTTTTCACTAATGATAAGTTGATAACCAAAAAACAGCCACAGTGAGCCCAAACAATCCATAAAACTATTCTATAGTCTGCCTTGTTGAAGTGATGAAGCAAAGTCCCTTTTGGAAGATAAGCTTTCGGATGTAGCAGCCAGCTTGCATTTCATTTATCTGTTGCAAGTGTTATGTTTAGTTTTTAATTTCCTAGTGTGTCTCTGTGGCATTTTATACATGTGTCAGATTTGGAATAATTCAGCTTCATAGCATCTGAATTATAGGAGTTAGTTTGATGTTTTCAGTTGAGTCAAATAGGGTGTGGATTGTGCACCTAGTTTAGAGGAGTTTGATGTTTTCAGTTGATTCAAAACTGAGATCATATCCAAATTTTTGAAACCAGATCCAGATCATGCTAAAAAATCTTATGTCTGGTATTGTTTTATCATTGGTAGGATTAACTGATCAATAGATGTTTTGAAAATGACTATGTTGATGCAATTGGTGGTAGCTGCTGTTGTTGCATCAGATGTTCAAGCTGCGCAAAAGCGTGCTGTCACTGGTGCTGTTCTCATGAGCCTTACGCATCATGAAGTGCACGCTTCATGATGCGTAAGGCATATGAGAAAAAAAGGGGGTTGCTTTCGCTCGTCCCCCGTTTCGAACCGTAGACACTTTCCTCAAACGCGTGTACCTGGACCAAGTGTGCCGCATTGGCTATCGATATATATAGGATGTATTTTTATTTTCAAGTAACGCAGTTTCGAGTCGGTTTGGTCCAGAATTAAATACACCGACCGGTTCACCTATTTTTAGGATTCGAATTACAAAATTAAAACCGGTTCCTAAGAGATTGTACTTTAAATAATTTTTGGGAGCTATAATATATAAGTTTATTTATATTTTATTATGTGAACCCTTATTAATCATGTTAAACCTTTAATATAATCGAAACGGTCTCATAATAAAATGGAAAAATAAAAATTGTTCCGGTTCTTGAAATTTTATTTCATACTGGTTATTACCATAAGTTATGTTAAGGTTCCGATTTATGGTTAGGTTTAGGGTTTAGGGTTAGGGTTTAGGGTTTATGGTTTAGGGTTTAGGGTAGGTTTAAGGTTTATGTTAGTTTTTATTGTTTAATAACCTTCCTAAACACTAACCCGGCATCATTGCAAGTACTTTATTATGTTTATTGACAAGGGTTTAGGGTTACTATTATGGTTTAGGGTTTAGGGTTTAGGGTTAGGGTAGGGTTAAGGGTTATGTTAGTGTTTAGGGTAATTTAGGTTAGGGTTAATGTTTATGTTATGTTTAGGTTTTGGTAGAGGGTGAGTTTTATAATTTAGTGCTTAGGATTTAGGGTTTAGGGTTTAGTGTTCAGGATTTTATCGTTATGGTTACTTGTAGATTTTAATAACCTTCTAAAACCTAACCCGACATCCTTACAAGTACTATATTAGGGTTAGTGAGAGCGTTTAGGTTGTGAGAGAGTGTTACTGGTAGGGTTTAGGGTTTATGTAGATTTTAGGGTTAAGGGTAATGAGTTTAGATGATTGGTATGAACAATGACATATATACAATATATCCATAAAACCTATACAAACCTTAAAACCTTGTCCTTGTAACCAACCACAATATCTAAACCTTCGACCTTGTAACATTCAATGTCAATTAGCGGTACTATTTGTAATGGATATTTGGCGCAGTTTATGGTTGTAGTGCTAAATACCGTTTTATGTTATTATTATAGTTAATTGATTATGAATATTAAACGAAATAACATGAAAGCATCTAAACCCTAAACCCAAAATGATAAAACTCGAAACCCTAAACCCTAAAACCTACACATAAATCGTAACCTTACCATAAATTATGGCACTAACAATTATAACATGAAATTTCAAGAACCGGAACAATTTTTATTTTTCCAGTTTATTTTGAGGCCGGTTTGGTTATATTAAAGTTTTAATATGATTAATAAGGGTTCACAAAATATAATATACATAAAGCGCCTCTGAGTTGCTTTAAGACTTGCGCTTCATGAAGCGTTACGCTTCATGAAGCGCAAGTTCTCTGTTCTAGAATCCAGAAAATCTTCCGCATGCTGTTGTAGATAAATCTTAATCAGCCACGATTCTATATTTACGGAAACGATTTGCGATTTCCGTAAGTTGCATTGATTTTTCTTGGTTTTGGCGGAAAATTTCCCCGCCAATATCAAACCATGGCCAAAAAATTCCACTCTTCTTATAAAAACCAGTTGGCTTCTACATACCTCTCTAAAACCAGTAGCCTTCCACGCTTCTTCATAGCTGCTGCATATATCTCCATCAATGGCATATCCTATTCAAGATGATTTTCGCAAGCACTTGGCGGATGTACAAGAGATCCGTCTCTTCATTCGGGAGCTAATCAACAGCAAAGAAGTAGGCTTGAAGACTGTCGGGAAACACCTTGCCCGACTCGGTTACCTCACAACGATGGAGAGAATTTTCAAAGAGGAGATGGAAATGCAACAAATTGTTCTCTTTAATGCCGAAGCAAGGGCCAACGACAACCTTGAGATGGAAGTCCCGTCATACACTGATTTATGCCTAGTTAAGCATGAGGAAGAGGATGATGGTTTCGATCCAAACAATCCAATCATCATAGACTAGATTATGTCTTAGTACTTTGTTTAGGGCTAGATTATGTCTTAGTACTCTGTTTTAGACTAGATGCTTTATGCACTTTTGGCTTCTCATATGAATTGTTGAAAACACTTGCAAATTGATCACTTTGTTTGTCTAGTCTTTTGGCTTCTGAATTATTCTGGATACAAATAACTGCACAAACATTAATGCAGCGCAAGTGACCTAAACACTAGTACATTAATGACCTTAACACTAGTACAAAAGACTAGATGGTTAATGACCTAAACCAGTGGCAAGATTGGGTTGATATCAAGAAGGATGATCTCAAGGTATTGAATCCTGGATTAATAATACCTTGCACATCTGGATATGATGTTATACTGGAGAAAGTGTGGCTGAATGACGTTGTCTTATCCCAATTGCTTAAGAATTTGTTGCTCAAAACAAAATTGGAGGTATTCTGGCTATAAGTGATGTTGTAATGCCTGCATTTATGTTACATCATACAACCACTAGCATATGAATGGAATGCCTGATGAGGATTTTGATGATTGATTGTAGTGAGTGGACATATTTGTCATGTTTGCATTGCTTGCAACATCTGTGGGCTTTTGTATCTATACCTATTTGGCTCTTCTTGATTGTTCATCACTCATTTTAACTAGCTAATTTATAATTAATTTAAGTTCAATTCCAAAGATGAATATAAAACAAGTGCATCAATTGTAGAGCAATATAATTAAGAGGAAGAAGAACATGAGTACAAGACACTGAAGAGCAATCCAAATGACACGAGTCCGACCCCAATGCTGCAAGCCCTGATAGGATACACGTTTGCGTAAGCTTGGGCGCGAACCTCCTCCTGGATCTCTGATCGGCTCATGGTGAAGCATTTCTTAGGGAACGAAGGACACGGCTCTATCTCCGCCATGCCATTCCTCTTACTCAGCCTTGCGCTTTATGACCTTAACATTGTTGCCACTATTGCTGCAGGTTTGGGTCTATTTTAGCGTCTAAGCCTTGCGCTTTATGATGCCTTGCCCTTCATGAAGCGCAAGTGGAACTACAGAGTTCGACTAGATTTGGGACCGGACGCTTCATGAAGCGTACGCTTCATGAAGCGCAAATGTTATTGTATCAGATTTCGTTTTGCCTATTCTGGGTGCATTGCGCATCAGGAAGCGCACGCTTCCTGATGCGCAAGTCTTACTGTATCCGATTTTGCTTTGCCTATGCATTGCGCATCAGGAAGCGTGCGCTTCATGATGCGCAAGGCATATAAGCTGAGGTTTAGTGTTTTGGTAATAATGAGCTACAAAGCCAAGTTTGTTCATCATGTAAGCATTGATGTTTGTAATTATATGATCTAATTCAAAGGCATTCACAATTATACTAGCACAAAATCATATTTAGCCATAACAAGCAAACACTAAGCCAAAAATGCCTTACAAAAAAGACTAATACGGTTCTAACTAATTACATATATCATCAACTTCAAACAGCAACATTTGGTTCGAGATTATGGCTAATCCGCTTCTCGCGCCATTTTGCCATTCTCTGTCTAAACGGCTCATCGCACCCGTTGACGCTAGGTTGATGGCTTCTTGTCCAATCTCTCGGCGGAGGAGGAAGTGGAGAGTCGTCGCTCAACCAGACCTGCAAATTAAACATATAATATATTACCGAGTAAAAAAGTATAAGCGCTAATTTACTTTCATGATAATAATATATGATTCACAGGCATGAAGTGATCTCTGTTTCCCACGAGCGCAATGAAATATATCTTGGATGGAGGGTACCGGTTGTCCCCTCTCGCCTGCATCGACAAGCATGTGTGCGATCCATCCCACGACAAGAAAACAACTGCAACCTGATGTAGTGTGGCAAAGATCAAACCAGCTATTAGCATCTCCATCCAAAATCTTTGAGCGCAAGGGCTAATCACATAGGGCATAGTATCCAACAACTCATCAATAGGGGGTTTGTTCAAAATAGGCTCATATACGCATCTGTTCCTCCTCAATTCGGCTGTCAACTCCAACCGAACTCTGCGGTACTCGCTCTGTAAGTGTCCCAACAACACGGCGAGTGATCGATAACCGTAATGCCCATCTGGCGTTACATCCTGCAACTTATCAATGTAAGGAAACATGAAGTCGTTAACATTGTCAACTCCAAAGTTGAAATCCAGCCACATCATGCTGGCCCTCGCTTCTTGTGTACTTGTCCCCGTAGCAACTTTTTTCGGGGCCTTGTTGGTTGAGCCCTTTGGCCTTCCACGCTTTTTGTCGGGCAATGAGGTTTTTACTTGGCTCTCCTTTTCCTTCTGTTGCTTCTCCTTTTCATATGCCTCCATCCGATGCCCAAGCAAAGTATTATTCCTCTTTGTGGACAACTTAGTGGACCCCTTTGGCCGTCCCCTCTTCATAACATCTATCTGCTCAATCAAAGACGACTATTTTCCCAGCACATTGTCTACAAACGACTCTGTGATCGAGTACACATGGTCATCTGTCAATTCACCCCGACGGTTCCTGTCCACCATATCCTCCCATCTGATCTCGGTAAGTTTTTTTGACTCTTTGTCTTCTATTGGCATGCGCTTCGGATCAACTCCCTCCCATACCACCTGATGCCAAAATGGGTGTATGTCACCTGGCGGGATCGGCCGCTTAGTGAGAATGGCTAGGACAATCGTATGACGGCAAGGAAGATCCATGCACTCCCGTACCCAAAAATCAGCACACTCTTTCTCTAATTTTCCTTCTGCGGCGTCCCTGTTCAGGTCGTAGTACATATTCAACAACTTCATAATGCACAAAGTTGACACTTTGTAAAATAGGCGCATGAATATCGTCCTAACTCGACTAGGGACACTATTCAACTCAGTTGGAATCTTGCTACGTGACATCTCCAGATCCCCCCTTATATCATTAACTTGGGACTGAATGTGATTGTGCATCCTTCTGATCATTGTGTTGAAGCCTCCTCGAGAACTGTTAAGTATTTTTTTAAGCACGTTGTGCATGCCCTCTGCCCTGTGTCATACATATTAGTATTATGTACATTACAAATGTGTAAATCACATAATTTGAACAACCAAAAATATATAAAACATTAAAACATGTGTACCTGTTTGTTGTTCTCGTTTCGAAGTGGGTACATTGATCAATCCATGCTCTAACTATCGACTTCTTGTAAGGCCCGAGCCACGATCTCTCAACATACTTCATCAGCCCTGACCAATGCTCTTTGACTCTTCTAAGCCTATCCTCGTATTTTGCCTCCGTTGTCGACATGAATATGCCCCAACATCTATTAACAAACCTTTTCACCGTATCCTGGTCCTTTAGGATACCTACAGCGTATGCTAATATGTTGCCCTTAACATGCACCCAACATAGAAGATGTTTGACCTCCTCTCCAAACACAGCGTCCTTTGCGTTAATGATTGCCCTCTCTCGATCTCTGATAATCGTATTTGGCATCGCTCCCACTTCCTGAAACAAACGCCTCAAACGCTTCAACACCCATGTATAACTAGTTGTGTCTTCTCTTGAGAGAAATGCAAAACCGATGTTGAAAGATCTGTTAGTGCATGTAAACCCGACCATCTGCAGCAAAGCCATGTCGTACCTATCAACACATGAAACAATTATACAACTTTACAAAAACAATAATTGCCTCAATATATAAAAAAAACTTAACAGATTGTACCTGTTGGTCTTATATGGACACATAATGGCGACATACGGAAACAACTTCAGTAGATGCAAGGACGTGGGGTGCACAAAGAAGAGGATATCAATATAATCTGAACCACCTATCCTATTCGGAAATACTCTGTAATCGTTTCTTCGTAGAAAATGCAGTGCATATTGGGTGGTTGTCAGATTTGCACTATCCTCTTTCAAATACAGTGCCATCAAATTTGAAACTTGCTTCCTTGATGTCACATTTCCGGGGTAAATATTTCTCAACCGCTCCACTATACGAGCAGGTGGCACATATATATAGCTCAATTCCTTCACAAGCAATTTTTGTGCTTCCGTCATTCGGCCTGAAAATGAATTGCCAAGCAAACTAGTGGGGAGGTCGTGGTTGTGAACTCCACACACATTCGTTAGTGCCCACTTCCCGGTCGATTTACTTCTAACGCCAAGCAACTCGAATTGGCATTTGCACTTTGTTTACAGGGTTCGCACCTGAGGCGGTGTAACAGTAGGGATGAAATCACCCTTCTTCCCAGTTCTATACATACCATGCCTATGACATGCTAGCCTGGCCAAATTTGCATTTGACGTTTTTATAGGCAACACCATATATATCTTTCACGCCCAACTTGCCTAGCCCAGGCTATCATTTCATCTCGACTATTCCACACCCCATCGTGATGAAAGTCAGCAGAAAAATCTCTCCCATTTACCTATTTATAAATTAAAATTACTTTCAATTAAACTGCAAATACACGCAGTATGTTTTAACAATAACATATTTTTTACTATTATTTTCCATTCAACTCTACACTATTAAATAACAATAATATTATTTCTAAACGTATATAATCAGTACGAATGTATAAGATTAATAATTTAATTTTTTTTAATTTACAAATACAAATAACGATACCTTCACATTTCTGAATATAAAACTATAAACTGCAATTTATATTTAAAAAACTTACCTTGACTATGTCGTTTTCTTCTTCATCAACATCTATTTCTCCTCCTCCTTCTTCAAAAGATGATGACAGCTCTTCATAAGATCATGATGATTCTGCTTCATACGGTTCATCTGAAAAAGGCGATTTCGTCGATGAATTTTCTTCATATGATCTATTGGATGCCATTGTATTTTGTGAAAGTTGTGTTTTTTAACTCATAAACTTTGTGATATATGAATATATATAGGGCTTCAATGTTTGATATCTAATCTATCTTATGATACAAAGATATAAATAAGAGTATGAAAATAATTTTTTTTCCAAATTTACGTAAACAACTAATTCCATGGCGGCGGTGGCGTAGCGCGCGGAGAATCTCCCCAAACCCTTACGCTTCATGAAGCGTCACTCTTTATAAAGAGTGGCGCTTCGTGAAGCACATGCCCCAGGGTCCCCGCGAAGGGTACCCTTTGGGTCATATGCTTCATGAACCGTATGAGTCCCGTGTGCACCGGGCGTTTTTTTCCTATGCATAAGGAATCAGCCTATTATAAGCTCCAATCTAACATTTGAGCAAAAAGTTATGAACATTTTAAGATTAGACACATACAAACCACTTCTAGCAAGTCATTTACTTAGAATGCTTTTATCTTTTGCTAAACTTCCAATTTCCAACTTTCATAGTGTAATTGAACCTGAAGGCTTTGAATAAGTTATTGTTGGGATGTCTTGAATCACACATTTCATTATTAGTACAAGGGTTTCAGTTTGGATTTTAGTTTTTAGTTACGAGCCTTTAGTGTTTATAGATTCAATCCGTTTGTATTCTGAAACATTTCTCTTTTATTAACCTAAATGCATTCCGAAACATAATTGTATAAGTTGTGTTTATAAACTATTGCTTTCTTAATGAAGTTGTATTCTAAATAATTTTAGCCTATTCTCAATAAAATATATTTTTTTGTATAAATTTATATTTTTATTTCTACATCTTTCTCAAACCTATCTTATATGATAATATGTTTCTATTTTGAAAAAAATATGCATGTTTGAAGTATTTATTTTAATAATGTATTATTAATTTAAGAATTTCTTTAAATATTTTTTCAATATTTTGTACTCCCTCCATTAAAAAATATACATGTCCCGTTTTAAGATTTGTCTTAAAAATTAAAAAACCAGCTGATTTGACTTAAATACCGTCAATTTTGTTTAGATCTTTTAGCTTCTATTATATTTATACATAATTATTTTTAATTATTGAAGATAATATTGGAAAAAAGCGTGGTAAAATATTTCAAATGAAAAATATTTGAACTAAAGAATTAGGCTAAAATGACATGTATAATTGAACAGAGGAAATATTTTTTTTAACTGAAAACACATTAGTAAGGTTAGAAAAATTTATCGGCCCCTACAATGAAATGTTTCTGGTTCCGCCCCTGAATTCATCCAATATGTTGAGGAAAATAGGTTTCAAGGTACCAAGTGAAAAACATGCGGATTTGGAGATATTGGACAGAACATTTCAATAAAATGGAATATTTAAAAGGGAATAATTGCAACTAGTATGAATTTGAGATAATTTTATTGGAATAAAAAATTTGCTCCGTCGGTTGATTACAAGGGAAATTTAGCCTTTTTGAGATGAGTGAGCTAGCCAGATGATCAATTACAAATGGATTTTTATTTCCAAGTTGGTTAGTGTTTTAATAAATCTGTTTAATCAAAGATTTATGAGGTCGTGATGAATATTTATGTTTTATGTATTATTATATAAATATAATTAAAAAAAGAATAGGAACACGTGAGTGGGGTTCGGAGAGTTTTTGATGGAAAGTTATAACTAGAACTAGTGTAATGCCCGTACCTTGTACGGGTTGAACCAATATAATAATGTTCACATTAGAGTATTATTAAACAATACAATATACATATGTTTTTACCAAACTACTATAGTAGACATTCTATATGTTATTACCAAACTACCATATGAGTCGTTTTATGTTAAAAATGGTTGCAAATTCTCAACAGGATAGTCGAGATGCTGCAAGTTTTTTAATTCATTTAGCTTTTGATCATGTTACAAAGACATTATTAGTCCACTCAAATCGCTCTGTGCCGTTGAACGACGGTGGAGAATTTGCCGATGGAGAAGATATGCCGGCGGTGAAGAATTCCGAACTCCCTGCCCTCTTTCAACAACCGCTCTGTCCTGATTTTCCTTGGTTTAGATCTGAATTTGTAGACTTCGACAAGGCAGAGAAGAGATGTCGGCGGTGATTTTCCCTGATTCAGATCTGATTTTCCCTGCCTCCTTCAACAACCTCGTCGTTCCGTCCCGATTATGTCTGGTTCGTCGTCCTTCGTACGCCGGCGATGAAGAATTCGACTTCCTGTCGTCCCGTCCTGTTTCTGGTACTGGGTTCCCAAAAAGAAAAAAAAAGAAAAAGACATTTTAGGGAATTTTGGGTTTATGTGGCCAGTTGTTTAATAAAATTGGCTGATGTGGTGATTAGATGGCATTTTTTAATGCCAGATAAGCCCGCATCAAACTCACGAAAATGAGGTGTGTCCGGTTGAACAAAATCTTTATAGTTTAGGTGTTGCTTTGAACATTTTATAGTACAGGGGTCCAATAGGAAAAAAAGTGTAAGTACAGGGGTCTATTGATGTATTCTGCCAATAAACTCTCAGTAAATGGGTGAGGAACATTAAGAGCATCTTGGAAAGGAATCCATAACCCATAAATATAGCTAGACTAACTATAATCACATCTTACAAAACAACAAACTTTGGAGAAAATGAATAGGATTAAATGCTTGAAGTAAAGCCAAAAGGCGGAGCATCAATACACAATCTAAGTACGTACATGGATGATAGAGGATTAGGTGACAAAAATTAACTTAATTTTAGCAATTGAATGCAATAACCTATCCTTCTCCCTAAATACAGGAAGAGTTTTCCTAAACTCCATCATCCTCTTCCCTTTAGTTGATTCCTGTACATAGTAGATTAATCAACTACTGATGACATTTGAGCAAAATGAGGATTCAAGGTCAAATAATATTTTTTTCTTCTAAGCAATGGAGAAACAAAAATTGATTCTATGAAAAAAGAAAACAGAAATCACAATCATCAAAAACTACAAAGTTGCATATTCAAATCTTACTACATTAGAGTTACTACATGGAGGCTTTAACTGAGAAATGGATTCATAATGAGATGAAAAGGTAAATTATAGAGGAAATATATCGATGCAATTGCATGGATCCTTTCAGTGCAAGACATAGTTGAGTCATTGACATTTAACATAGTACACAATATATTTTATCCAGTGCAATTGTTATTTTCCAGGGATCAAAAGTATTCTTCAAGGACAAGACTCCAAATTAGAAACTAAAATTGCATTACAATGATTACACTAACCTGCCATGCTCTTTGCATATTATGTAGGCCCAAACTCCTCCTTTGGAGAAACAATCTAAAAAAGAATTTGGATGGTCATCTAGATGTATTTTTTCATCAAGATCATCCGTCTAGGCTCAGTTACATTGTCATCATGCTTTTCCATTTGTAACAAAGTCGCACCAACTCGAGTTTTTTGAAAGAAAAATATCAGTTTTGAATTTCTAATAAAAGTCATTATATTCCAAAATAACACCTTTGGGTTAAATAATTAAATAGATGGTCTAATGAAAAAATTTCTTCTTGTTTTTTTTTACAATTTCTCAATGCAGTTTTGTACACATCTGGAAAAAACACTACCACTTCAAACATGAGAATAAAGTATTTTGATCAAATTTTATCAACAATAAGTGAATTTCTATTAAAGCAAATGAGGTAAGGCCTAAAAGAGACAGAAGAGGGAATATGATCCACATTAGGTATTTTCATCAATAAAAGCAATCAATTAATCAAATAAAATCACTTTTAAACATCTACATTAGGTATTTTCATCTATAAAAGACATGACATATACCTCGAGGGAATAGGATCAACAAAACATTGCGAGCCAATTCAAGCCATTGCTTGAAGTCCACCATCATGTATATCACCTGTTGTTGATCCAACCAAGCCAATAATGTTCCCAAATCAATTTTCAAATCCAAATTGGAATGTCACAGAATGTTGGGAAGAGAGAGGAAGAAAATAGATGTGCAAAGAAAATATAGGAAACGAACCCAAGAGGTGAGAAGAAGAGGAGTTTCATATAAATCAGATCCCCAATTGAGCTCATTGTTTTCCTCCACCTCTTCTTCATATCCTCTTCTACATTCAACAAAGCATAAACAAAATTCTCAACCAAGCAAACCCTAGATTTGTTTCAAGAGACAGTGAGATAACCTAGAAGAAGTAAGTAAAGAGCAAATTTGAGTAGATGTTTCAAATTCACAATCGAAAGAGGAGAGAAAGGAAGAAGAAAACCAGTGGAAAGAGTGAAAGATGACTGGCTCTTCTGCTCTTGCCTATGGAGCTCGAAGACATGCACCGGAAGAAAGGGATTGGATACATGAAAATATCTAATTCCATACAGTTCAATTGGAAGAAAACAAATGTTAATGTGCCAATCTCTTACTTCATCGGCTGCCGGGGCGACTACTCCGTCACTGATTCCACTGTCCGTATAAGAGGATTTTCCTCATTGGCACCCCCGAACTCACTAAATTGGCCAGAGAAGTGGGGGCTTGAAGGTTTGATAGACAATGATAGCGACCGCCAACCCGTTCTCCATCGACGGAGGTAAGGAGGTTGGATTTAGGATGAATTTCAGATAAAGAAGCAGTTTTGAGATTACACAAACAAAAGAGTGAGGTTAACAAAGAAGGTGATTGGGTTTAGAAAGTGGAGACTAGAGAGCACGTTTTAGGATGGTGATTGATACAAATGTTAGTTCAGTATTTTGCCAAGTGGCTCAATATTTTCTGAAGACATTGCTGCTCAAATAATAGATAGGAAGATTAGAGCAAGGGTGGTTCTTTGGTAACAGAAGCTATTTACGGGTGGTTTTGTATTATTTTAGTATGAAAGGGTGGTTTTGTGAAAAGTAAGTAATTTTAAGGGTGGTTTTGTGTAATTTTAGCTTTAGTAAGCGAAAACATGAAATTTAAAAAAATAAATCCGTTACTATCCTATGTGTCTTTTGCAGAAACAACCACATTGCAAGGGAAGATAGAGCCATGTGGCATGCTTTAGCATTTTTCTGTCTGGAATAATGCATCAAAACTCTATTTTTAATCCTTTTATTACCAAAACATTATGTTTTGATGGATATTAGGAACAAAACAAAACACAAATTGAACCAAGCATTTGAGATAGACCTGGGTTCCGTTTCTGTGAAACCGGAGAACCGTCGGTTCCGGAATCGATCGGAACCGGAACCACTAATGTTTCGGTTTCGGTTCCTCCACCCCCGAAACCGGAGAACCAGTGGCTCTGGAACCGGGTGTAACCGCCAATTCTACCGATTAAAAAAATAAAAATAACCTAACTGCGGTCGCGGTTTGGCTATCCGCGACCGCGGTTAGGCTAATCGCAATCATGTCCCATTGAACTGCGCCGCGGTTAGACTATTTTGACAATTTTGTAAGAAAAATAAAATTGAATATAATTTTTTATTATTAGTTCTGGAACCGGGAGGAACCGGCCTCGGAACCGGCCGGAACCGGAATCGGAGCTAAAACCGGAGAACCGGACCAAGGCCGGTTCCGGTTCCACACTCCCGAGGAACCGGAACCGCCGGTTCCGGAACCGGACCCAAGTCTACTTTGAAGCACCCCCCACACAACGATGCTCAAATTTGTTTCACCAAGCATCGATGCTCCATGAAATCTCAATTTTTTTTAATAAAATGCACAAGCATCTCTTGGTTTTTCTATTGTTAAACATGCACTTAGAAGTTAGAACCCAAAAATGGAAACATTTCTCACCTCACAATAATATATGCATTAGGAAAGGACTATGTTGAATTTTATTTATTTTTTCTAATTTTTTATAGGACTTACATTTTCTTTTATAGCAATACTAGGATTTGTAACCTATATCGACCATATTTTAATTTTAATTTCAAAAAAAAGGTTTTTCAAATGTTGTGTATTTGCATGGTGAAGTTCTAGTGTGGGTGGAGTGAAGAAGATAAGGTTATAATGGGATATTGAAGATGATTTAGTTGTTTTGATCTCTTAAAAGTTATATGAACTAATTTTACCATATTTTTGTTTATCTAATAACGACTGAGTAACCAATTCATTTCATTTACTTTCTTCTTCTTCTTGAAATTGAAAACCCTAAACTTGTCTAAGAGTCAAATATGAGGGGGAAAAATCTCTCTCTCTCTCTATATATATATGACAACTTTAAGAAATTTGACTTTTTTCAATGACAAGCTCTAACATCACAACCCACTTTGATTCTTTCTATAACCCAAAAATACCCTTGATATCTATGAATGTTGAACAAATATGATGAGACGTTCTGTTCTGCCTTTTCCATTCAAGGAGAATAAGTAAAGATAAATAAACCATAGTATCATACACACGTCATAAAATATCAACAAAAGGAAACAAGATATATCCAAAATATACAATTGTTAAAAATAAAAGATTATACAAATATTAACATCTTTTAACACGCCACTGCAAGCTAATGGTCGATGACGGACATGCAGTTTGGAGCTAAGAGTTTGAAAACAATGAGTGCAACCGGCCTTAGTGAAGATATCAATGATATGAAAGAGAGTTGGCATGTTGAGCAACAAGATTATATGTAGAAACATGTTCCCAAACACAATGATAGTCAATCTTCGTGTGTTTAGAACGTTGATGAAAGACAAGGCTTACTGATATGAAAGTGGCGTTGAGATTGTCACATAAGAGAATAGGTGGCACAACAACTGAAACATCCATTTCTTGTAATAATTGTATAGCGGCAATCATCTGGGTCAGAAGTCCAACCTTCATCTTAATAAGCAACAAGCTGCTTGTTAGAGGCCTTGAAAAGATTCAGGCCAACGATATATGGACCTCTTAAGATAATGAATGATTCTTTTGACCGCAACCCAATGAGTCTTGGTAGGATTGTGCATAAACTAACAAACACGATTAACCACATATGAGATCTTAGGTCGGGTAATCGTAACATACTATAATCCTACAACAATGCTATAATATAGATAAGGATCAATAATAGGATCAACAGAATGAACAAGACGGAAACCCGAGTTAGCAGGAGAAGTGGTAGGCTTCACACAATCACATTACAACGCTCCAAAATATCTGCAATGTATTTCTACTAACTTAACTAAGATGAAGGCAAGAATCAGCCCAAGGGACTTCAATACCAAAGAAGAAATGTAGAGGCGGAGATCCCTGAGAGAAAGTTCTCTATTAAGACTAATGACGAAGTCATCAATGAAAGAAGCATGCAAGCCCGTATTGATTAGATCATCCATATAAATCGGAATATAAACAACCCAAGAGCCACGCTTCTTGATAAATAAAGATAAGTTATAATGAAAACCCTTAAAGCCATGACGAATGAAGGCATCCTTGAGCTTTTGAAACCAAGTATGATGTGCTTGTTTGAGACCATAGAGGGCTTTACGAAGTCTATAGACATGAGTAGGCCTATCAGATGCCTAAAAGAAGAGGCAATGGACAAGACAACTATTATAGAAGAGACGACACAATTGCGGGAATGTAGCCACCTATTAAAGAAGTGGCAAGGGAAGAGTGGGTGGTGAAGAGCTTGCCTCCGGCGACTCAGGAGAAGAATCCGACTCAATTGAGAATAGAATTTCTTCAAAAATGACAAGTGGAGAGACATAAGATCGGTCTATTTTGATATGATAACATACATACTATTTATATTTAGAACTATATCCCAAAAATACGCATGGTAAAGACCAATTTTTAGGTTTGGATTGATTATAAGGATGGATATATCGATAACATCTACACCGAAATTATTTGAGGAAAGAATAATCTATACTTTTTGCATATAACAATTAAAATGCGAATTTGTGATGGGATCTAGCCTTGACCCGAACCATCCCTTGGTGAGCCCAAGGCACCCCAGGCCTTGGCACCCTCCTCGGTTCAAGATCGAAGACTTGCATTGGTCCCTTGACACCCGACGTGCAATGTCCCATGCCTTGCCGATCCCTGATGCCTATCCATTTCTTATACTATTTTTGGCTAGTTTCTATTATTGTCATTGCTTGTTTTGAATATTACCATTTTAATTATTATTTTGGGATTGGGAGTGTGACTTGGTCTTGTTTTTGAATATTACCATTTTAATTATTAGTTTCTATTATTGTCATCGATGCCCGCTTTAGTGTCGAGGCCTGTTAGGGAGCGTCGGCCTCCCGCTCGTCTTAAGGATTACTGTTAGTTAATTAATTAATGTAATTTTTAAATAGAGTTTTATGCTCCTTCATTGGTTTTCTTTCCGGTTCTTTCCCATGACGCTTTTATTGAACCGGTAAGTCTTAGTATAAATACTCTAAAGTTGTTATATTTTTAATTAATCACAAATTAATTATCTTGCCCTAATCCTCTCTTCTTCCTCGTCTCTTTCGTCTACCTCTTCTCCTGGCTTCGGCCATTCCCTTTCATTCATTGATTACTTTACAGTTTGGTTTGTATCTCGTGCAAGCTAGTTTAGTTTGTATCAGACACCGATGGTGATGATGGATCTGGAATGGTTGCTAGCGATGGGACCTAAGAAAAGTCTAGATTAAACACCGAGGCGTACCGAAAAATACTCCGCCATAGCCAATAATTGGCAAAATACATCAAAAACACCCAAAATTGAAACTTTTTGTCAACCAGCCCCCCGTACTATAAAATGTTCACAGAAACACCTAAACTTAACTATTTTTGTTCAACCAGACCCACCTCATTTTCGTGAGATTGACTCACACTTATGTGGCATTAAAATTTGCCATCTAAGCACAACATCATCCAAATTTGTTACACATAAGCGCCAAATAAGCCTAGAATTTTTGCCACACCAACTAGATATTTTTATTAATTTTATTGAATTTTAATAAAAAATGTAAATACTTTTTCTTTTTTCCTTTTTAGGTCTAAACATCCCTAGGAAAGAACCAGATTGAGAATCAGGACGGAACGTCGGAATATCTTCTCTGCCTCGTCGAAGTCTACAAATTCATTCAAATGATAAACAACCCTAGGAAAGAACCAGATCTAGATCTGGAACCAGATCCAAATCCAGATCCAGGTTCGCTCAACTGGTCGGTGGTTAGTTTTGCCATGGCTTCATCATTGGGGGCTAAAACGGTGAAGTCCTTGACCAGAGCTTCGGGTCCTGGAGGCGGCATCGTAGTGTAGAGCTTCACCGTGGAAGTGGTTGTGGGGACCGTCGGGTCTTGGAGTCGGCGCCGGAACGAGGGAGGGGCCAGGAGCCTAATTAACCGCTAATCTCTATTCAGTAGGTGTTAAGAACTCACTAACATCGGAACAACGTCCTCAGTTTTGATAAGGACAAACACCATGGGAACTAACGCCACTTGTCAAGTATTTCAGCATAACAGATTGCACATCGCAAAGCAAAGCACATATTAACAAGTTCCCACATCATGGGAACTAATGGAACGACGAAAAAGAAGGCGGCCAACCTCAGAAGAGAATAGAGTTTCCACACGATGAGAACTCGATAAGAGGAACAAGAATCCCTCAGAAGTCAAGAAGAGTTTCCAAGAGAAGGGAACCGAGAAGACGAGAGTTCCCTTTGGATGGGAACTGGAGCATGCGTGAAAGCGACTTCTAAGAGTGTTTTTAGGGATCTTGTTTGTTCCGGACAAAAGGGCGTCTCAGAGCTTTAGAGTCTCAGCAGGAAGAAGACAACCATCCAATGGTCCGGATTGATTCAAGAGTTGACATTTCAAATTCAAATCAAAGTCACGTGTCAACTTAAGGAATTATATTTGGAGAGAAAAACAAAACGAGTATTTAGGACAAATACCTCTAGTGGATAAGGGTTTGTCATCATGCCTATTTAAACCCTTCAACAGTCACCTTGCTGCTCACTTTTCCTAAATCATAAACTCCAAACTCAGAGAAAGAAGAACCAGAAACCGCTGAACAAGTTGAGGAACATCTAGAGGATGAGGATCTGCAAGAAGAATACAACAAAAGTGGTGATAGGAACAAAGAGAAAGATCTAGATCTCTCCAATATCAATCCCAGAAACATCATATCTCCTCTTGACCAAGACATAAAGAAACAATCATCACTTCAAAAATTTTGTGCATAAAATGTCAATGGTGGAACCTAAGAATATCAAAGAATCCATTGAAGATCCAGACTGGATAGTGGCAATGCAAGAAGAGCTCAATCAATTTGAATGGAACCAAGTGTGGAAGCTTCTTCCTCGTCCAAAAGGGAAGAATGTTATAGGAACAAGATGGGTGTTCCGTAACAAGATGGATGATACAGGAGTTGTTTCAAGGAATAAGGCAAGGTTGGTAGCTCAAGGCTATAACCAAGAAGAAGGCATTGACTATGATGAGACCTGTAATATCCGCAATATTCCAAGGTTTTTAAAACCATTATAATATAATTTTATAATCCTTTTCTCCATATAAAGAGAATTCATAATATAATTTATAACCCTTCTTCTCTATAAAAAGAGAATTTAAATAAATCAAATAAATAAAATCAAGAGTGTATTATAAGGATTATGAAGAAATAAAAGCATTTAAATAAAAATAATGCTTTATTAATTCTCGATTTTTATTAAATAAAAGAGTGCAACAAGCTAAAAATAAATACAAGACAATTTAAATAAAAAGGAGTCAAGAGCCGAGACTCAAACCCAGACCTCTTGCGTCTCCCCTTACACGCCCACACACTCAAACCGCTAGGCTATTGTAACTCATCAATACATAAACCCACCCTTTTAATTTTATACTATCCTAATCTTCTTCTTCCCCAAAGCACATCAGACTTTGTCTGATTGATTTGACGTAGTTCCAATGCATGGCAATGGCTTCTCCTCCCTCTTCACTCTTGCTTGCAAGACCACCCTAATGACATCCCATCTTACATCATCATCAACAAGCACAACCATGGCCAATCTCTACCAATCCAACTCTCTTCCATTGGTGAAAATCAATTACCATGGATCACTAAGCTCTCCTCTCTTGCCTATATAAAGGGATGATCTCCTCACCAATTTCACACACCAAACACTCTCCTCTCTTCTTCTATTAAGTTTTTCTAGTTCAATCCTCAAAATTCAGCCACAAAGAGCCCTTAATTTCTGAATTTTTTGCCCCAAAAACACCATTGGAGCCTTCCCAATTCATTACCAATCCACCACCGCGCCACCCTCGGACCACCGCCGGCCACCGGACGCCCGCCGGAGTCCTCGCGGACGCCGTCGGTTGGTGATTTGTGTAAAGTCATCAAATCCCTATAAGAGCATGTTGAGGTTAACAAGTCATATTGATAATGTCAAATTGAGGAATTGGCATATATGACTTGCCATGATATGATAAACAGAGTTGTCATGAATAGAAAAGATCCAAAAGTAAAGGCACACCAACACCGAGGAATAAACCTCGTGTGCCACGACACTAGGCAAGGGCGCGCCGAGAAGGCGTCGTCACTCGCTAGTGGCACGGTGCGTCGGCATTGTGCTAGGGCATGGTGCGCTAGGAGTTCGATCTTGAGGTTCGAGACTCGGCACCCTTGTGCACGGTTTTGAGGTTCAAGACTCAGCTGTTGGGGCGAGCATTGACATTGTGATGACAAGGCCAAGGCTGCGCGAGGCTAGCGACGCACCAAGGGGTGTGCGGTGAGCTTGCGGCGCGCCTAGGGCATTGGCCCATGCGCCGAGTCCGAGTTGTGGAGCTAAGGTAAGATTTTGATCTTTGTATTTGAGTCTTATAGCTTAGTGCATGTTCTAATGTAAGTTAGGAAGTTTCTCTAAGCTTGGTAGATGCTCTAAGAAATAACCAAAGCTCAGGAATAGCTTGGCACATAGCTATGTATGCTAGAAAGAAGTATTGAAGCTTCATACTAGCTTGGAGTTAGCTCTAGGACCTTGAACAAGCTCTAGACTCATTGTATAAGCTTTATAAGAAGCTCATGTAGCTAGGGTTTAGCTCATGGAAGCTCAAATTAGCTCAAGATAGATCAAGAAGCTTGAAAGTCAGCTCAACGAGCTCAAACGCAGCTCGAGCCAGCTCAACTAGCTGGATGCTAGCTCAACTAGCTAAGGGCCAACTACACTAGGTAAGTGACCTAGCTAGGTACCTAGCTATGCTAGCTAGGTGTGGGGCTAGGTGGGCCGGCCCATGGGGCGCGTCTATGGGCTGTTGGGCCACGAGCAAGTGCGCATGGCATGGGCCTCATGGCTTGCCATTTGGGCCGAAGTCTTGGGCCTTTTGGATTGGATTTTTTGGCTTTCCTTTGGGCCAATTATAGGCTGGTTTTAACGCCATTTTGTAGTCCATGGGGGGATGCATGTAGACGCCCATTATGACAAGGAAAGAGAAGGGGAAGTTGCAACTACTTTTCCCTAAAATCACTCTCGGCCTCCCATTTCTTCAACCGAATTGTAACCGCCATTGTGGGCAGTTTTTGGACAGATTTGAGACGCCTATTTATAGGGGTAATGTCTTCCATTTGGAGGGAGGTAATACACACGAAAATCAGTCCATAAGTCCATACAATTTCGGCAAGAGAAGAGAGAAAAAATACAACTCTTGTAGTCGGTTTTGACTAGGGTTTGTTTGTGTGAGTTTTCTCAAAGTAAATCAAACACAAGAGTGATATCATGGATCAATCTTCAAGAGTGAAGAAGGAACCTCAAGAGGCGTTGGATGGGCAGTTCGTTCGTGTGAAGGATGAACCACAAACGTCTTGGGAAGAAGACTTCATTCAAGTGAAGAATGAAGCGGAATCATGGAACTTGAATAAGGTACGTTGTTCTTAATAGATGTGTCTTGCCAACACGTCTATTGTTTTGTTTGGTACGTTTTATCCCACAGCGGTATTGCACAACCCTTGGCATGGAATAGGGGCAATATACGTTGAAGGAAAGCGGGATCTCATCCCGTGACTCGTAGCCTTTATCCAAGTAACTTAATGAAACATGTAAAGTGGGTCGATGGTGATTGCCTTAGGGCCTACACCCAACGAGACTACTCTTAAATGAGTCTACTCACGAGATTACCTTTCGAGGTCTACTCAAAGTGCCTTGTATGAACAAGGGTCGGCTTTCACTTCAACGATCAATGCAAATATGTTTTCGTTTGCTTACATTACCCTACTAGAAACTAAACACCGTCCTCCCTGGTGACCGCCGCCGAGCCGCTCCCTTCCCCTGGTGTCTTCTCTAGTGTTCTGTATTCTCCAGAAGTCCATCCTGTAGAGAAAGGTCTAAAATTCTATCCACAATTTTTATTAAATTATTTTAGTCCTTTTAATATAAATTAAATAGCCTCACAATAATAATTGTAGATTTACAAAGTTAATCAAATAAAAATAATGGCCTTGGGATCTTGTTAGTTGAACAATATAAAAATCAAATAAGGAAATTCTATTTTATTAGATAAAGCTTTTATCTTACATGATAATTTAATAACAAAATAGATTTCAAGACATGGATTTATTAAATAAAAAAAAAGCACTTATGTAGAAAGTATTTTATATAAATTCTATTGTTTTAAAGTATGTAGCTTTTTTATTGTTAGAGAATATCTTACAATAAGAATATAAAAGAAATGAAAGAGGATATTATAATATGAGATATCTCTTAGTATAAAGATATCATAATAATTTAGACATGAGTTTTATTGAGTAAAAATAGTACATATGTTAAAAATGTTTTTATATAAATTACTATTGTTATAAATATGGAGCATGCTAGTTTGTTAAAAGATAGTTTGCATAAAAAGATAGAGGAGATAATATTATGATCTAAGTTATAATTAAATAAATTATATACTCTTGGTTATAAGATAATATTATAAGACTTGGTTTCATATTATAAACTAAGCTATATGGGGGAAATTATTATTTTTTTAGATAATAAGATTATTTTTATCATCATATCATAATTATGAAAAGCATACTATATAAATTTGACTATTTATGGGAAATACTAGAAAAGGATACCTATTAATATTTTTATCTCTATTTAAATATTACATGTCTTTTAAATGAGGATTTAATGAGAAGATATTATAATAAGATCATGTTATAGAAAGATATTGTTTGATAAAAAGATAATATTATAATAATGCTAAGAGTAAGAGATATTATATAACAAGGGCATTTTAGACTTTTCACAATCTTAAGAAGACTTTTTAAATTCAATATTTCTTATAATATTGAAAACTATATAATATGATTTTATAAAGATATCCCTTGCTTATTTATATTAATAAAATAACAAGCTAAGTTATAAAGGATTATTTTAATAAATTGAATAAAGTTATTACTTGGTTTTCAAGAATAATAAGAAATAATACTAAAATGAGGATTTTATAAGGAATAAAGAATATTACAATATTTAAAATAATAATAAGGATTATTATTATTTTTATTCACATCCAACTAAATTATTAATATAATAATTTAGTAAATTCATCCCTTAAGAAGAATAAAAGAGATATTCACAACTTTAGAAGAATTTGAGTATTCTTAATAAAGTTATCGAAATATCTCGTGTCTTTAGGTCGAACCTCCGTTCCGTGACAAGAACATCGTTTCCGCTCGTTCGCTAATACAAAATCTACAAGCTAAGGCAAGTGGAATTTCTCCTTGTAGCCTTAATAAATTCGTTTCGTGAAATTTCTCGATGTTGGAAACAACTTGTTTGCTAATAATAAATGAACCTAGGAATATCGATTGCTAGAAATAATGATCCCATTGTTATCGTTATTCCGTTATTTAAAAATTTGATAGGACTATTATGCTAGTCTTGTTTGTGACCTTAATTGTTTACGATCTCTTTTCGAGATCGGTTTGGATGAAATAGTGATGGGTGCAGGACTAACCCGACACCTCTATATAACCAACTAAGTCGCATTGCCACCATGCCTAAATTACGACTTGTCGATCATGATCCATGTCCGCTCCTACGCATCGGAGGGACGTATGCACCCTAACTAAGTGCCGGAACTTTGTTCCTGTCAGTGGTCCGGGCCAATGCAAGGCCCCCATGCTCTGAAAACACGTTAACGTAAGTGAAAGTTTTCATCACGATACAAGATAAGTGCCCAAGCTCATTTAAAAGAAATCAAAACTGGACCGGTCTCAAATGATCGATCCGGCTCTCAGTCTGCAAGGGCGCGAGAGGTTTTCAAAAACTTGTATGAATTAATAACGTTCCCAACATACTTTCTACTATAAAAGAAGTCTACAATCTCGTAGTTTTCTCTCGATTGACGAGCTATCTCCTCTCGAGATACACTCTTCTCCATCCCGATAAGCCCCACATAAAGATCTATACCTCATAACACATCCCGATAATATCTTTCTCGAATACTAGAAATTACCGAAATACCCTTGAGAAGTTTCATTCCCGCTTGCTTAGTCTCTTAGACTAATTCCTCTTTTCTGCATGTTTGCCTGGCATTTTCTCGCCCCTCGCGAATTATGTCAGAACCTAGGAACCCAAGCAAGGCGTAGGTGAAGTCGGAGCAAGAAGGAAGGGCAAGATTCATGAAGATGTATTTTCCGTACCTTTTGGTTATTTCTATTTATGTTGCAAGAACAAGTTTTATGTTTCCGTTATCAAACTCCATTTTGTTAAAGTGTTGTAATGGAAGTTGTAAGAACAAAGTCTCTTCGAGAGCATCCTTTTTATTATATAAATTATGTTAATTTCCGCATTTTTATAAGTTCAATTTCCGAGGCCACTGGCGGTAATACCCAATGTTGTAAAATAGGGGTGTTACAAGACCTTCGCCCCTGTAGCAAGAATTGAGGCAATTAGACTCCTAATCGCCTTTGCCACTCACAAGGGATTCAAGCTTTATCAGATGGATGTGAAGACAACGTTCCTAAATGGACACTTAAAAGAAGAAGTATACTTGGCTCAACCACCAGGATTTGAAGATGGGAACTTTCCAGACCACGTCTACTTTCTTCAACGTGCTCTATACGGACTCAAACAGGCCCCAAGAGCCTGGTATGATAGGTTTGCACAATTTCTCTTATCACATGGATACCTTCGTGGTTCCATTGACAAGACTCTATTTCTTGAGAAAGAGTCCAATGATATTCTTATTGTCCAAGTATACGTTGATGATATCGTTTTTGGTGCAACTAACCCCTTGCTAGTTGAAAAGTTTAAAGATCTAATGATTTCAGAATTCGAGATGAGCCTGATTGGGGAACTTACGTTCTTCCTAGGGCTCCAAATCACTCAGACCAAGAAGGGAAGAAAGATACATCAACAGAAATACATCAAGGAAATGCCAACCAAGTATGGAATGGAGAATTCAAGGCCTATCAACACTCCAGTTTCCACCAACTCCAAGCTGAACACAGATGAAAAAGGTATTGATGTGGACCCAAGGAACTACCGAGGTATGATTGGTTCTGTTCTCTACCTTACAGCTAGTAGGCTCGATATCATGTTCGTCGTGTGTTTATTCACATGCTTTCAAGCTAACCCCAAATAATCACACCTGAAAGAGGTGAAGTGAATTTTCAGGTATCTCAAAGGGAACAACAACTAGTGGTTATGGTATCCTCGCAGAAGTTCCCTTGAGATTGTTGCGTTTTCATATGCGGACTTTGTTGGTCATGTGGTAGATAGGAAGAGCACATCTGGTATGGCTCAGTTCCTTGGAGAGTGCCTAGTGTCATGGGGATCAAAGAAACAAAACTCAGTGGAACTCTCGACGGCTGAAGCAGATAATGTGGCCGCTGCATCATGTTGTTCCCAAGTCTTATGGCTCAAGTACCAACTCAGTGACTACAGTATGTCTTATGGTCGTGTTCCTATTAGATGTTATAATACTAGTGCCATAAACATTTCCAAGAATCCTGTTCATCACTCACGTACTAAGCATATTGACGTTTGTCATCACTTCTTACGTGACAATGTTAAGCAAGTGAACATTATTATGGAACACTGTAGAACCGAAGAGCAGAGAGGAGATATTCTCACCAAGGCATTGAATATATGTCCCTTTGAGCACCTTCGTATGCTCTTAGGGATGATAACTTTAAATTAAACAAGTCCTTGTTTATTCTGTCCCAATTGATTGGCTAGTTTAGTTGTTTGCATGATTGGAACCAGTTAGTAACACTGCATTCACTTTATCCTTTGTTACTAGTCTAAGGCAAACGTTTGTACGGATAGGAACTTTTTTTTCTTTTTGGGCTTAAAATAATCAACTTGAGTTATCTCTAACCCGCATTAAAAGCCACGATGATAATTGATCATAAGCTTACCCAGAGTCTTTGACTAGACAAACTCATCCCATGGGAGCCCTTCTTTTGTTTACCCTTTCGGGATGAAATTGTCCAAGTCCCTTTTATGTTCCCATCCCTCACATAAAGTTTGAACTGGAGTTCCCTTTAACCACTCAGTTCAACACAAGCCTTTCTTGCAAGATCATGGGAACCTCACTTCCGAGTAAGATGAAACGTCTCATCTGGTAAACGAATCAGTCTTGGGAAGATAAAAAGGTGTGTGAAGCTATTTATTAGGGGAAGACCAATTGTGAACCAAGCGCTTGAATTGCACCATGGAGAAGACGCCACGTTGCAAAGCTTCTTGGAGACGCTAAAGATGAAGAGACTTCAGCCGAGTTTAATTTTCAAGGGCACAAAAGACTTCCATGCCCCTATGTTTCAACTCTTAAAATACCGACCACTTCCCTCCCAAATAAAACTCATCCTCCAAATACACTATCTTTGAAACTTCTCCATGAAATGCTCCAAAGAAAGAATGATGCCCCCTACACAGCTTGACGTTGACCAAGCCTTCGACACAGATCATCCTTCCTAAGAGGCGGTCATTATGACGATCGTCACCTCGAAGACCAGGCAATACTCCAGCTCACAAAGACCTCTAGCCTGGACGAAGACTCTCATGGCTACCATAGGAAGAAAAAGATTACCAAGCAGGAACCTGAGCTGCCATTGCGTGGAGGAGAAGATCTACTCGGACCACCGCCCACAAGGACGGTGTGAGAGAGCTCCACATCCAACCCATTTCTAAATATTGGGTTGGATCAAATCTGTGAGCTTGAGGTTTTCTTGGTTGAAGAAGAAGAACCAGGGTCGTCTTGATCTTGTTCCTCCCTTTCTACTTCCTTTTTTGCTCCTTCCCTTCTTCTGCCACCTTGTTCTTCCTTTCGGAGTTTCCTTCTGTACAACTTGTTTGCCTAAGTAATAAAATGGATCTTTAGTTTGAATGTGTGTTCTTTACTTTATTGTTCCGATATTCATGTTTACTCTTTTCGATGATGCCAAAAGGGGGAAGGATAAAATGTGTGAGATGCGTTGTTTCAAAGTTATCACAGTATGACCTTTGCTAAGGGGGAATAATCTCACAAAATCTGCTAAGTAGGAGCTGCATAACCATATAATGGAACTCCCTACGATATGTTGTCACACTAATGGGGAACTTGCCTGAGCATAACATGAGCATAAAATTAAATGAAATACTTGTTATTTTATTATGGGTTTGTCATCATCAAAAAGGGGGAAATTGTTGAGTAGGTGTTAGGAACTCACCTACATCGAAACAATGTCCTCAGTTTTGATAATGACAAACACCATGGGAACTAATTCCAATTGTCAAGTACTTCAGCATAACAGGTTGCACGTAGCAAAGCAAGGCACAGATTAACAAGTCTCCACATCATAGGAACTAATGCAACGACGAAAAAGAAGGTGACCAACCTCAAAAGAGAATAGAGTTCCCACACGATGGCAATTGGATAAGAGGAACAAGAATCCCTCAGAAGTCAAGAAGAGTTCACAGGAGAAGGGAACCGAGAAGACGAGAGTTCCCTTTGGATGGGAACTGGCGCATGCGTGAAAGCGACATCTCAGCGCGTTTTTAGGGATCTTGTTTGTTCCGAACAAAAGGGCATCTCAGAGCTTTAGAGTCTCAACAGGAAGCAGACGACCATCCAATAGTCCGTATTGATTCAAGAGTTGACACATAATACCTCTAGTGGATAAGGGTTTCTCATCACGTCTATTTAAACCCTTCAACAGTCACCTTGCCGCTCACTTTTCCCAAATCATAAACTCCAAACTCAGAGAAAGAAGAGCAAAAGAGTTGCTTGAGTGTGAGCCATCAAGTTGGTGAAAAGTCCCCGACGGCGAGCTAATCTTGACGACGGTGTAGGAAAAAGAGCGAGTTCCTAGATCTAGGGGAACTTAGGAGAAGAGACACAAGAAGAGAGAGAGGTTTGAGTTTTGCTTTGTCTTTGATTGTGAGCGTTCACCGGGTTAGGGTCGAGAGAGTACATTAGTGTTGCCTAGGGAGAGAGTCCTTGTAGGAACAGAGAAGTTTGTATTCTGCCTTGTAACCTGAAGGGAACTAAGCAATAAAGAAAAGGAAACTCATTCGAAAATCCTCCAAGGGGAGGTAGAGGTTTACTCACGCGATTAGTTGATCGTTGAAAAAAATTTACATTCATAGTACGGAGGGCTGGTTGAAAAAAATTTACAAGTTCGAGTGTCTATTGATGTATTTTGCCGCCAATAATTGCTACGGCCCAAGCGAATAGCGAATTTGGGCATGTAAAATTGAGGAGAGGGGCCATCAGAGAAAGAGGCAAAGCACAAGAGTTGAGTAGGAGAAGTTGAATTGTTGGTCATTGTGGAGGATGGTATGTTTAGTTTGATACCATTTGAACGTAGAAGAAATATGACGAAAAGTTGTATTCCACCTTTTCCATTCTAGGAGAATATATAAAGATACAAGTAAACCTTACAATCCTAAACACGTCACAATCTCAATAGAAGTAAATAGGATATATCCACAATATACCATTGTCAAAAATAAAAGTTTACACAAACATTAACATATATTAACAAGATGTAGTTTTTTTATAGTTGTTCAAAAACAATATATATAGAGTTTGAACAATATTGACCATTAAATGAAAAATGAGTTGAAATTAGATTCTTCTTTATCCATATATATTAAAATATTAACTTATTATGCTTTCTTTTTAATTATTTTACCTAGGGTTAATATTAACAATATCTCACTGTTGATGAGTAGGACTAGATCTTAGTATTGATTCCAATCTCCAATCCACTATTCCTTTGAAACTTGAAAACTCCGATGCCAGAAAACTTAGGATTGCCTAATGGAGTCATTGGCTGAGCTTGGACATCATGTGATTATCTTGAGGGATGCGTTCGGGTAGCGGTATCACATCTTGTGCTGTGCTAATTAAGGAAGCTTTTCAACGCAGTGCTTACGCATGTTTGCCGTGATCAAATGCGATTCATTTTATTATGTTACGTTATGTTAGTTTGTGAAGATACTTGTGTGGATGGTAATATTCGTACTGTTACAAGTGAGTTTATGAAATGTGTTGTTGGGAAATGACAATATTTTGACCTCCATTCCATATAACAAAATAAATATTTGTTCTTTCTAGAAATTAAAGCAACGTAAGTATAGTGCTCAATGCAATTCCTATCATGCATTTCATTATTCGTTTCAGTGGGTGTAACTAGCTATATGAATGCTTGAATTCGGGCTAATCTATTTGTAGGAGAAGGACACATAAATTAATTATAATGGAGGCACCAATTAAATAAGGTTTCTGACATGAAGGCGTCAGGCGAGGAATTTATCGTAGTAGCACAATTTGACTCTTCGATTGTAAGCTCGTTTTAGGTTCAATCGTTTTCAATCTTTAGCACACCTAAAGTTAACATTTTTATTAAAATGACGTCGTTTTGTAATTTCAGTACGACGATGTAGCCCTGATTAAAAAAATGATTTATTCGCTCTAACTCGACGAACCCTAATATGTCGCGTAAGTATTAAAAGCCCTACAAAGAAGCTACTTGAATTTGATCCTTGGAACATAAAATTAACTAGTTTAAAATTTGAAATTAACCATTTGGATCGCCTCATTTATTGCATTAAGTTGCATTAATTGTACGATCCAAACAGAGACTAAAATTTGGAAGCCCATCCAAAATGGTGGATTTGACAAATATAAAATTAAGACCAGACCTAGTATAATTAATATCTAAATAAACTTTCCTCTACTAAGACTGTGGTGTACCGTGTACATAGTCAATAATATGTAACGGAATATCAATTCCAATTATAACTCAATTGCAATCCGGAGAAAAATTGGAGACACTGCTAATTAACTTAATTGTAATCCAGACGGAAGTGGGGGCACTGGCCCCTGCCGGCCCCCACTTGGATCCGTCCGGTATAGACATGGTCCCTGGCTCAGGTATAGACATGGGTGCAGGTGAAAATCAACAAACAAGCACTCTATATATTTGGAGAGATCCATACATTGTTTAGTACTATCACTACATGATCATTAATTTCTCTTTGGTAAGAACTTTGATCAGTCTGTGAAAATGAGGGTGGCTAATTTTTGAGCTATGCCATTAGTATTCTGGATCTACGGTCCAATCAATCATATGATACAACAATTTACAAAGCTCAAACAACATCAACAGCAAACCGAAATATTGTTCCACAAAGGAAGTTGGTGATGTTTACATATTCTTCTTCCCAGAAATATCCTAACCAAGAAAGTGACATTGAATGATTTCACAGCAAGGAAAACCTTATTTTCATATCAAGAGCCTCTTGCAATGTTACTCCAAAAAAGAATGATTCTCAGAATGCTTAAGCTGAATCCTGTTGGGTATAGCCAGAGGCAGGCTCAGGCTGACAAGTGACTTAATGTCGGAGAGCCTGGAAAGCGAGTATGGGTTGAGCAGAAGGACTTCTCAATCATGTCGCCTTCAGAAGCACCGCCTCCAAATCTTACTAGTTGTGCTATATCTTCCACAATTTGCGACATTGATGGTCGAAATTCTTTCTCTTGCTGCGATGATGATTTTGTAGCTCATTTGTGGAGTAATGCTAATGCAGCTGATGCTAGCAATGATAAATCAATCGAATGAGATCAATAGAAAAGATCTGGATTCGATGAAACTCACGCTCAGAGGATGACGACGTATGAACGTCTACCTGGTGAAACGAGAGCAAAATAGGTTTTAGGGATTTGAGAGGATTTTGTGAGAATGATTCTGAAATTGATGATTTCACCACTGACAACCCCAGTGGATTTAAGAAGCAACCACGCACCAGCGTAGGAAGAACACGACAAAAGTTTGTTAGAGTTTGGACCGGGACAAACCGGCCCTTTTAGGGAAACTTAAAGCAAGGACCGGTTGCAAACCGGATAACAAAAACATACATAAAGAAATTATCTAACTCAGACCAGATAAGAAGAAACAAGGGGATGAATTCATGCATCAGTAGTTCCGCCTTCGAAGCATCCTTGTCCTCAAGGATCAAATCCGGGGTATTTCGCAATGAAATCCGAGTAGTACTCCCAGGTGGACTTGTTAGCTGGGATCCCCTTCCACTTTATCAATACCTTAGTAGCCATAGCATTCCCCTTCTTTGTAATCTTTCGCTCTAGGATCTCCTTTGGTTCCTTGTCCCTTCCCACGTCAACAAGAAATTGAGGTAGATCAACAGATTCAGCAGTGGGGTTTGGACATAATTTGAGCTGACTCACATGAAATACGTTGTGAATGGATGCAGTTGTTGGCAGCTCAATTTTATATGCTACAGGCCCGATTTTTTCTAACACCGGGAAAGGGCCATAGAAGTTAGGTGATAGCTTATGGAGCTTGCTAGTCTTGAGTGAATTTTGCCGGTAAGGTTGTAGCTTTACATACACCCAATCCCCAACGTTGAAAACTCTGTTAGATCTATGCTTGTCAGCCAATTGCTTCATTCTGTTTTGGGCTCTCAACAAGTGGAATTTGAGCATTGCAATTACATTCTCCCTTTTTGTGAAATTCCTATCTATCAGGTTGGAGATGCTTTCTCCTGGCAAGTATGGCAGATGAGTGGGGGGTGAGTAGCCATACAAAATCTCGAAAGGGGAGGCCTTGATAGAAGAGTGGTGGCTAGTGTTATACCACCATTCAGCCATGGGGAGCCATTTGCTCTAAGAATAAGGAGCATCCGAGCACATGCATCTGAGATAAGTTTCTAGAGTGCGCTTTATCACTTCTGTTTGCCCGTCAGACTGAGGATGGTATGTAGAAGAGAAATTCAGATCCACACCTTGAACTCTAAAAAGCTCTTGCCAAACCTCACTCAAGAATAATGGATCTCGATCACTCACCATGGATTGAGGCATCCCATGAAGCTTGAACACTTGGTCCATGTATAACTGAGCTACTGTTTCTGCTGTGAAGGGGTGTGATAATGCTAGAAAATGACCATACTTGCTCATTCTATCGACAACAACAAGGATGGTATGTTTGCCTTGCGATGGAGGAAGACCCTCAATGAAGTCCATGCTGATGCACTCCCACACCCCCTCTAGTATTGGCAAAGATTGAAGAAGCCTAGGGAGAGCTGTTGGATCATATTTGTTCTGTTGGCAAGTTTTGCAATTTCTCACATATGATTGAATCTGCTTTGACATCCCATGCCAATAAAAAAGAGATTTAACTCTATAGGCTGTGTTACCCCTTCCTTAGTGTCCTCCTAGCGGTGAATCATGCAACCAATTCAAAATTTGTAACTTTAGTGTAGATGAAACTCTGAGTAAGTCCACTTAACTCGACTATTCATTTTGTCCTTGAATAGTCAGGTCGATAGTAGCTTTGTTTTCGTCCCTGGTGTAATGGCTTATTATATAGAGCCTTTTGTAATCCGTTCCCATAAAAGTTCTAATAAAAAATTTCTCTCTTCTCTAAACTTGCGCATCACTTCTTGCCAATACTTGTGAGTTAACAAAAACAACTATATCTTTCTTCAAATATAGAATTACGGATATTCTATATGAATGTCGATCGTCAGCCATTTACAGAAAATGGTCGTAATAAAATCTAAGTTCATGCTCATTGGGAATTAGAAGAAGTCATGCCATCTAAAGGTAATACTTATGTTTCCATAGAGCTAAACACTCTAAGTCAGTGATTCACGGGAAGATAGAAAATTCCAAAGAAGACATCGAGGAAGACTTAGTCAACTAAGGACCTAACATGTCTCCACCTAGCCAGATCTCGAAACAGATTATCGAGAGGTATGTGTGGGGACAACCAATGGTCTGGTGATAAAAGAGTAGTCGAGAACTCTGACCAAAGACTATTATATCCATCTGCAATTACCTACAAGTAAAAGTGACTTGCTCAGTCAACATATGGAATCTTGACATGATATCTAATGTTTGTCAATCGATTGAACCAACCATAACAAGGTTATCATGATGTGAAAGTCACATCCTGAAGATTTCTTCTCCACCATTTTTATAAGTCGACCCGACGATAAGATGAAGTTAGAAAGGAAGTCGTCAAGACCAAGATTTTTGGACATGGATTGTGAGTTCTCTAAGTTGCCCCAGTAGGCCTAATAGGTCATAAGGTTGCATCATTACTAAGACAGTTTGTGGACACATGTCCCGATTCGTCGCATTTGAAGTAGTTACCTAGGCCATCCTCGCTATTATTATTTCCAACCGTTAATTTCGTTATTAGGTTGCCTAGTTCATTGCCTTTACTAGAACCGTCTTCCCTTCCCTAAATTAGCGTATACTTTGGAACCAACCTTTTGAAGGTACTACAACAAAGCATTAACTTTTGCTTCAATAACTCGAGTGCCTACTCTATCCATTAATGGATGACAATTGTTGGAAACAATTTGTTGATTCTTATTTCAATGGTCAAACAAAAAGGAACCAACAATAGAATTCACCCGAATAGCATTCATGTTCGGGCACGAATGATGGTTCAAAACCTTCCAAAGAAAGAACAAGGAAATCGTCGGGTAATGGACCCTAGTACGCCGATGCTGTTGGATGATAAGACAAAAGTTGCATTAAGAAGTCCAGCGATATAAATGATGCCAGAAGCAATCTTTTCTGTTCCACCGAAAGAAGCAAGCAGAATTAGAACTGACCAAGCTGCAAATAGAATTGCAAGTTGACGCCATATTCCACCTCAAGTAGATGAGTCTAGCTGTGCAAGGACACTAAAGACATTCACGTCGAAGAAGATGATGTCAATAAAGGAACAAAAAGTGGACCACAACTACTACTAGTTCTCCTGCGTGGAAAGATTTAAGGAGTATTCTTTGCATCGAAGAAAAAGGGTGCATAATGTCGCTCTACAAATCGGAAAGGAGTTAGCCAATAGCAAGAGAATTATAGTCAGGCAAAACACGCCATGCTGAGTTAGGAAAAAGTTTAAGACTAAATGATGAATCGCTCCTCTCTTATGGTATGAGAGATGAGAGAATCAATGATCTCTTAGACCCTAAAGGTTGAGGAACTAAGTGTGTCGAGAAGAAGACCACGAAGTTTAACCAATTATTGCAAAACGCAAGACATGAAGTTTCCCTTAAGCCCTAAGGTATTCCGTCATAAGTGGATAAGTTCAACCCCCAAACCATGGAGAAGTTCAACGATAGATGCAATGAGCGAATAGAATATCTTTTCCTTTCTCGTGTAATCCAAATATGTCCAAACAAGGGTACTTGTGACATATATCATAGGGTTGTTATTAGAATTTCAACCTCGGTTATAATCAAAGCATAGTTGAATAATTCCAATATTATTGTCAACTATCTTCTTTCGCAAAGTGTTATACTTTGAATTCTGCTATGTTATCATAGCCACCTTGAAGACTTTCGTTGGTACTTTCTCTACGAAAGCACTATTTCAAACGCTTAGTTTCGATTAATAGGATTACGTAAGTTAGTCCATCTTTTCTTATGCGATTTACTCCTACCTCTGCAAGAAATATTTTCATTTTGCGTTGCGTTGTTAGACTACAATACTTAATATCATAATTTTAAATAACTAAACATTTTTTTCTAAGTATATGGTTCACAGTGGCGAAGATGAACTTCTATCTCCCATCTTGATCACATGGTTGAGGTAGAATTTCAGGTCTTGTTCCTGTGAATGCATATTAAAGGATTATGTTGGAGGTAGTTTCACCGATACTGATCATATTAAAGGATTATGTTGGAGGTAGTTTCACCGATACTGATCATATTAAAGGATTATGTTGGAGGTAGTTCTTATAAGAATTAATACGCTTAATATAGAAGGACGCTCGAACCACTTCTCGGTAGTATAATATATTCGAATATGATATCATAAAGATGGTTACTCCCTCTTGTGAGATAACCATCACCTATCCCAATAGCACTATCCTTAGAAACCGTAATTCGAGATCCTTCTTCCTATGCATGGTTTCACATATTCAAACTTCGATTCCATCTCGTCAGTTATCATATATCCATCTTAAAAGAATTCTTTCGCAATGACTATATTCTAGAAGAATAGAATGAATGAGTCATTTTCGTACTCGCTTCCTAGAAGCACTTAAGTGCTCATTCCAACTGGGATGCTTATTCTATAAGCAATCCCACTTTTATGTTTGGGAAGGTCAACCCAAAACTTCCGTATGACCCAAGCTAAATGGATAAAACCACTTGACCCCCGCCTACTTCGCTAGCAAGATCCCTTAATTCCGTTAAACCACATAAGTTCAAATGTGGGAATCTTTTAAGGAATAATAATTTAACGATTCCTTAAGAAAAAGGTACAATAGTAATTCTTCTACTTGTACCAACATCTTAACTAAAGAACGAATTGTTCTTTAAGGGGGTACTAGACCCTTTGTTATTTCCTCACAGTTGTTAGTATCTTTTCGTGTTAATCTTGTACCGCCCTAAGTCTTTCTTAGTTTCGGGGACGAAACTAATTTTAAGGGGGTACTATTGTAATATCCGCTAAATTTTTAAAAAATAATAAAACGGATATTTATGCCAATAAATTATTTTTTTCTCTAAAGTAGAGAACTTAATAATCTTTATAATCTCATATTAAATTATAAAGAGATTATAGAAGTTTATTACAATGACAATTAAGAGTTTCAGTAAATATACTATAAAAGTCGGATAACTAGTCAAATAGGTTCTCTTAAAAATAGAGTTTAATTATTTTTATAATTTTCACAATAAGTTATAAAAATGTTATATAGGGTTATCAAAGTAACAAATAAAATTTCGAATAAATATAAATCATATTAATTTCGAATTTATAATTAAAATTATTAATACAAAGCTAATAAAAATAAAAGGAATATCATAATCCGAGGTATATAATTTTTCCACCCTAACGCAAACCCCGATCTAATACGGGTAAAACTTTCTTACCAACATCACAAATGACATCACAAATATCTTACACTATTGATTTGGGGTGAAAATTTGGTTAACTTGTAAAATTCTACCCAATGCATGTAAGGACATCATTGCTCTTGACTTATTTTGATCTCCCCCTCTTTTAATTTCTTTACCCTTTAATTTATTCCCACCATTATTTTTATATATAAAGGAGCGTAGGAATTGTGAGTTAGCCTAAAAAAAAAAAACAAAAATCCTTCTTCCTTCAATTTATGTGAGAAGCCAATGTGGCCCCACCATCTCCTTCTCTCTTCGGTTCTTCTTCCTGGTCCCTTCAAAAATTTCCTGAACTTCTTTCCACCATTAAAGCTCAATTTCTTTTGGCAAAGAGAAAGGTCGGACTCCACCTCCGATCAATTTATCTTCCCCGCGTTCATTTCTCCGAATTTTTCTACTCCTCCGCTGTCTTGCTAAGCCATTCACCGACGCCTGAGCGTCCAGCCACCGTCGACTGCTGGTGCTCCGTCAAGCCGCCGCCACCACCAGGCCGCTACCCACACAGAAGATCATTGCCGGCATGTACATCGCCGGCCAGTGCATCCAGTTGTCACACCGGAGAAAGGTGCCGAGTCTCCCGCGTGGACCGTCGCCGGTGCACCTCCTCCGCCTGGCCAACCGTCCTCCTCTCGCCTCCGCAGCCCATCGCTCAGTTCAGCCACCGAGAACCACCAGTCGGGTCGTCGCGCTCCACCCCCGACGCAGCCACCCGTCCCTGAATCTCGTCGCCCTGGCTCGTTTTGGCTCTGGTTCCGGTGCATCGCTGCTAAACCACCGGCCCATCACTACCAGACTGCGCACGACGTCGGAGCCATGCCGGAACTCCGCTGGTGCCATCGCTAAGCCACCCCTGCCGCCTGAGTGTCTGACCTCCATGGCTATTGTACCCTTGTTCTGTTGTTTCTCGCAAGTCAGAGGAAGGAGAAAGAGCTTGAGTGGGCTAGGTTATGGTGCACTGGTGGGCTAGAAGTTGGAATAGGCCCATTTCTCTTAGTTCAGCCTATCAGTTTCTTTTAAACAAGGAAGAAAGGAGTTTCAGCCCAAAACTCGCCCATCTCGATTTCCGAGCCCATCTTCGTTCCGTTATCCCTCGGTATAAATTCTCGACTCGTATATTAATTAATAACTCTTTATAAAAAAAATTCACATATATATAATATTTATTCAATTAAATTGAATAAATTGTTGCATGTAGTTTCAAAAGTCTTTTATATGAAATAATTCATTTTTGCATGTCAATTTAACTCTTATTAAAATTGACCTATAAGTATAATATGACCCATAAGAATAATAAATATGTAAGTAAAGGAAATAAAAGTACATGGGATTTTTCTAAAAAGGTGTTATATGAATTTTTTTCACCTTTGCATGTCAATTTTTTTACCTTAATAATAATTTTGGAAAAATATTATCTTAAGACTTTTTATAATATAAAAAGGGGTTGCATATCATTTTAAAGAGCATATCATAAACTTAAAAATATGTTGATAAGATATACTAGTTATAAGATATATTTATATGGTAAAGTATGGAATATTAAAGATATTATCAATACTAATAGATGTAAAATATTATTAAAATAATATGATAGATGAGAAGTAATATTATTAAAAGATATACTAAAGATATTATTATTACTAACTTAGATATAAAATATTATTGTTGCATATCTCTAGGTGTAGAGATTCCTACAAGATATAAGCTTTTATTATAATATGATGAATGTGACAATAAATTAAGACATAATATATGTTATTATATGGTTTTAGTTATAATATATGGTAGTGATGATAAAATACCTATGACATATAATAATGATAATATATTATTATAAAATTGTAGAGAACCCTCATAAAAATATTATTACAAAAGTGGTTTATGATTATTCTACCTTTATTTAACATGGACTATGTGGTTAAATAAGATTTTATTAAGAAAATATTAATAAAAATGTGCACTAATGAGAAAATAATACTTCAAGTATGTTTATAATTATTATTGAAAATAAAGAAATATAATAATAACATTATGTGAATTATTGTAACAAGGATATAATAGATTTTTCATAATCTTAAGGATGATATAAATTCAAAACACCTTTTTAGGTAAAATATTATATCATATGCCTTTATAAGGTTGTCCTTACTTATTTATATTAAGAAGTTAGCAAGTGAAATTAAAAGAATATTTTAATAAATTAAATAAGGAAATTATTGTTTTCCAAGAATGAAAATGTTTAAATATTAAGAATAAGAATTTATAAGAAATACAAGGATATTACCAATATAAAATAATAATAAGGAATATTATTATTTTATTCATCTCCACCTAAATTATTATTATAATAATTTAGAAATTAAATCTCTTATAAAAAGAATATAAGAGATATTTAAAACTTTAGAAGAATTAAAGAAATTCTTATTAAAGTTCGCTCGTACCTCTCGTGTCGATAGGTCGAGTCTCCGTTCCGAGTAAAGTCAACGACTTCCGTTCGTTCGTTCGTACACAATCGCAAAAGCTAAGGCAAGTGGAATTTCCCCTTGTGCCCTTTTATATCCGTCTACATGATATTTCTCGATGTTGGGAACGACTTGTATGTCTCAATAAAAATGAACCTAGGAAATATCGAATGTTAGAAATAACGACCCATTGTTAGCATGGTTGCTTTATATACTCGTAATAGGATTATATATGTTAGTGTAGTTATTATCTTGATTGCTTGTGGTCTCGCTCAGAGATTTACTTTGAATAAACTAGAAAGGGGTGCGGGATAGCCGACGCCTCTATATAACCTTACTAAGTCGTACGTCCATACGACTTTCGGGATCATGATCTCCATCCGCTCCGATTGCAAGGAGGGATTGTGCGCACTCTAGCTAAGTGTCGGGGAATTGAAGTTCTCCCTCGGGTGGCTCGGATTATCCGTGTCCCACCACTCTCTATTAAAAATCGTTAACCCAGTCGAATATCTTTCGTCACTATATAAGATAAGTGCGAATGCACATTTAAGATACCAAAACCGGACCGGTCTCAAATGATCGATCCGGCTCTCGGTCCGCTCAGGGCGCGAGAGGTTTTTACTTGTATGAATTAATAAACGTTCCCAACACACTTCCGAAATCCTAAAGAAGTCTACAATCTAGTAGTTCTTCTATCGTTTTTCGAGTTATCTTTGTCTAAGATATACTCTTCTTTGAACCATTAAAACTCCACATAGACAAGCCTTATCATATAGCCCTTCGTAAACACAACCCTAATATCTCTTTCGATAATACTTGAAATTACCAAATTACCCTCGGGAAGTTCCCTTCCCGCTTGCTTAGTCTCCTAGACTAATTTTTTTTCCGCATGTTTGCCTGGCATTCTCTCGCCCCTCGCGAATTATGTCAGAATCTAGGAATCCCAACAAGGCGTGAAGTGAAGTGAAGACGAAGGAAGAACAAGGATTTTCAAGATGTACCTTTCTATCATTTTGCTTTAGTTTCATTACGTTTCAAGGACAAGCAGGTTTTGCATTTCAATTCCGAACAACTTTATATTTGAAAACAATGTAAGATGTTTTGTAAGAACCAAGTCTCCCTCGGGAGCACCTTTTCTCATTATGTATTATGTTTTATTCCGCATTTTAATTGTTCTATATCATTCTAAAAGCCTTGGGTGACTTTGGACGGTAAAGTCTGAGGTCACTGGCGGTAACAACCAATTTTGTAAAATAGGGGTGTTACAGTCATGCCATGTGGAATTGTATATGAGGATATCATCAAAAAAGACTAGGACGAATTTCCTGATTACCTCTCTGAAAATATGGTTCATCAGACCTTGGAATGTGCAAGGAGCATTTGACAATCCGAAGGGCATAAAAAGGTACTCATAGTGTCCGGCGTGCGTCTTGAAGGCAATTTTGTAGATGTCTGCAGGATGCATTCTTAATTGATGGAACCCCGACCTTAAATCAAGCTTGGAATACACACTTGACCCACCAAGCTCATCTAATAAATCCTCTAAAAGTGGGATTGGGTATTTATCCTTCACGGTTTGTTGGTTAAGGCCTCTATAGTCGACACACATTCTCCATGTTCCATCTTTTTTTCTTCACCAAAACGACAGGGGAAGCATAGGGGCTAGAGCTGTATTGGATGACACCTTGTTCCATCATCTCTTTGATGAGCTGCTCTATGGTGTCTTTTTGTAGAGAAAAGTACCTATAAGGTCTCTTGTTAAGAGGTTGAGAACCTGGCATGAGTGGTATCTTGTGGTCGAATCCTTCTCTGAAGGGGGGAAGCTCTGTTAGAATCTGAAATAGGTCTGAATATTCATCAATCAGATTCTGTAGGTCCTTGTCATCATTTCTTTGATCATTTCCCATAGATGAAATGTGGCACACTGAAGCTTCCTCTTTTGTATGAACCAGCTCTCTTACTTGCAGCAGTCCTAGCTGAGCATGTTGTTGGCAAGATTAAGCTAGAGAGCTTCCTTTGATGATTTTCACCTCAGAATTACTAGCACCCCTTAAAATACAAGGCTTCCCATTCATATGAAACTTCATCTTCATGTGGATGTAGTCCCACCACACCGGGCTCACAGTGATCAGCCACTGGATACCTAAGATCAAATCAAAACACTCAAGAGGGATAGTTCTGACTTCAGCTGAGAATTCCAGCCCCTATAATTTCCACTTGAACCGGGAGCATCTATACTCAGAAATGAGTTCCTTTCCTAGAGCAGCCTTGACTAGAAGTGGGGAAGCTTGCTCAAGGAAACAACCTAATTTCTTGGCAGTCTCAAGGTCTATAAAATTGTGAGAACTGCCTGAATCAATCAAGATACTAATTTGCTTTTTTCCATGATGACCTTGGACTCTCATGCAATTATAAGCAGTGGCTCCACTTATTGCATTGACAGAAAGTTGACAAATCTGACCACCAGGTTCTTGTTCAAAACCCTCCTCAGCTGAATCTTCGTCTCCATTTAACATTACTTCTCCTAATTCTTCGCCTCAATCATATACACTTGAGCTCTTCTATATTTGAGTTGATGCTCAAGAGTATAGACTTCATCACAATACATACATAAGCCCTTGGCCTTCCTTTCTTTCACTTCATCCCACGAGTATTTCCTATATGGCCTGTTTTGGTTAGGTTTGAAGGGAGCTGGTAAGGTTAGAGCCTTGGGTTGGGGAAATTTTTTAGGGTCGGGACTAGGTAGTAACGGGGCTTTATTTTGGGCAGTGGGTTTTTGGAAAGGAAATGGTGTTTTAGGATAGGAAATGGGGTGGTTTGTTTTGGTGTGGCTAAATTTGGTGGGGTTGGCAGCCAGAGAAGACTCATACAACTTAGCGAGTCGTGCTGCTTCTGATATGGTGGTGGGATTGAACTGTCGTACATGGAATTGCAAGTGCTTGTTCATACTGGCGAGGAATATACTCAGTGCATATGACATGGGAAACTGTATTCGAGTCAAAGCCTCCTCAAAAATTTTTAAATATGCATCAACAAACTCAGATTGTTTCAAATCTACTAATTCAACCAAAGGGTCCTCAAATAACTCCCCAAATCTAGCGTTTAAATCCACAACATAATCAGGCCGAAGGGGAAACTCACCATGTTTTTCCCGTATGTAATTGTGGTGCCATATAGTGCCTTCTCTTCAAGGTGGAGTGAAGCCAATCGGACCTTTAGCTTTGGGATGGTGTTGTCTAAAGTGAAAAATTGTTCACACTTGTAGACCCAAGCCTTCAAATTATTCCCGTTGAACCTTGGGAACTCTACTTTGCCTAGGCAAGCAGCTAGCCCTCCGGGGAAGATGGTGTTACCCTGGGAAGTCAACGCCGCAACCCGATTCATTGAAAATATTCCAGGTTCACTTAGGTCAGGCGGAACCGGCTTTTGAGTTGGTCGTGCTGCTGTATGCGATGAGTCTCCTGTCTCTACTGTTCGAATCTGCGTCGCCGGAGGTGGGAAGCGGGCCGCCAGATTTACTATGACCTCCTTAAGCTCGTCGACGTTTTTAGATAGGGCTTCAATCCTTTGTCCACTATCCTCCTGGTTATCGAACATCATCGTGACCTTCTGGCTCAACTCCATAAATGTAGCTTCAGTAACCATCTCGTTGTTGAACATGATGATGAGGCTCTGATACCTATAATGCAGTGGATGTTAGCAACGATAAATCAATCGAATGAGATCAATAGAAAATATCTGGATTCGATGAAACTCACGCTCAGAGGATGATGGCGTATGAACGTCTACCTGGTGAAACGAGAGCAAAATAGGTTTTAGGGATTTGAGAGGATTTTGTGAGAATGATTCTGAAATTGATGATTTAACCACTGACTGCCCCAATGGATTTAAGGAGCAACCATGCACCAGCGTAGGCAGAACACGAAAAAAGTTTGTTAGAGTTTGGACCGGGACAAACCGGCTCTTTTAGGGAAATTTAAAGCAAGGACCGGTTGCAAACCGGGTAACAAAAACATACATAAAGAAATTAACTAACTCAGGCCAGATAAGAAGAAACAAGGGGATGAATTCCTACATCAAATGCATAAAAGAGAGATGAGGTATCATGTGATGAATTCCATTTATAAGTACTTTGTTACCTGTATGAACTTGGATACAACATCTGCAAAATGGGAGAGAGCTCTCGGGTTGTTGATTTTAATGCGCTGGTCAACCATTTCTTCCAGAGCATCAACATTATGCAGCTGGGATGAAGCCCATCTCGATAAGTAGTGCTCTCCCCTCGGTCTTGAACTGTGTAGAGATGAGAGATTAACGAAAAAATAAAAGTTCGGCAATTTTGATGCAGAAGAAGTTATATAAAACCATCTCTAGCTTACCTATCAATGGGTCTGTTATCGATCGTATAAGCTAATCCTAGAATCAACAGATCCGATCGATCTCGAAACCACAAACGCAAACAAATATGAACAAGAACAAGGCAAAGAACTCCGTTATATGGTAAGAACAATGTTATTCCCAATCTCTCACCAAGATGGCTAACTTGTGTAGCATCACCAAAACATCATTAGTTGACTTCAAAACATGTCGCACTAACTAAAGTCGCTTGTTTCACTATACAATATTTGCCAATGACGACAAGACATGTCGTACATCTCACTAACCAACCTATGAGGCAAAACACGTCCACTGAATAATCCGCTTATCCGTGCCCAACATGTCATATACTATCTCACTTATCCTACATCAAAACATCTCATCAATCTAACCCTCCCAAATGCCTATAAATAGAAAAATATAGCGAATAGGGCAATGGTAAAAAAATATCTCTAGCGCAAGATAGTTCCTCGTTTAAAGAGACTCGAAATGTTGAATCACTCTGAAAGATCGCGGTATTTACGATAAAGGGTTCAAAACAAGCTCCAAACCACTTCCTTGGAGGAAAGTTCCTTTGTACATAATTTGTAATTAGGTTGAGTGGCAAAAGAGAGTTGAAGGTGCATATAATCTTAAAAACATGTGTAATTTTGAAGCACGTATAATCATACAACGATTATATTTAAAGTAAAATTCCTCTTGTTGTTTAGTAAGATCAATTTGCATCCATGTTGCTAGAGTTCATTATTTTCGTGTTTCAACACTAGCATCGAACTTGAGGACCTTTTCATCCTAGTAAGGCCCTACATCGGAGTATTTACTCAAGAGTGGCATTTTATAATAATAGTATGCCCCAACAGACAAGTGACACATCCTATGGACCATCCTAGGATGGTCATATGGTGCCCAACAACTAGGATGGTCGTATGGCGCACAAGAAGGATGGCTACAAAACACATAAACATCAATTAGTTAATCTTTATAGTAACAATAGAGTCTAGAATGAAGGATTGAAACAAGTGTTGCAAAGAGGGATTGAATTAAGTGTGCAACATGCACTTTTTTGTATGATTAACACAACAAGGGTGATTTTTACATGATCTCAAGTGTTTGAGTTAACTTGAACAAGGATGAGCCACTCAGCTCGAACCTCATTGCACTTGCAAGGTGTTGAAAAGCCCTTCTTTGACGGTGGAGAATGAGTCATTGGTCATGGTAATTAATGGTGCAATAACCATTAATGTTGTTATGAAGAAGTATTTATGAAGATGTTGCTCATAAATACCACTACGACTAGCATCAATGGTGTAGTACCCATTAATGTTGTTATAAAAACATATATATGATGATATTGATTAAATATATTCCTACCTATCAACATAAAACTTTATTTTTGAAAAGCTTCTTCAACTATTTAGGTGTCCACCAATCTCATCATATTAGAGCTCCAAATGAGAAGGTGGCCACTAGAGCACTTAAGTACCAACCATGGTCGGCCGATGATGGTTTGAGGCCATGCTATGCAGTTCAAAATGAGGCCATAATATAGAGAAAAAAGCCATTCCATTCAAAATTATCTAATTGATTATCTTTAATTCTGAAATTCCTTGGCAAAGCATGTGCACTATAATTTCCAATTCTCCAAATCTGCAATTCATTAATCATTATATAATATATTAGAAATTTCCACCAAACTCATATGTAATATGTAAGTGAATGTAGAATTGGAAAACTAATGATTAAAGTCATTAAACATTACAATTTTCTTAAACAAAATCCATAACCAGTAAGTGAATGCTTTAATTATAAAATAAATATAAATTACTAATTAAAATACCCTGCTCATGAGTCATGACCGTGGATTGCTGATTGTTGGCAATTCACTAAATATAAATTGTCAAACACTATTAACCTATTGTGAATTTGGAGCACATAGAAACCGCACTGAACATAATTAGTAATTTAGAGGTATAAACACATAAGATTTACAAAACTTACCAAGTTGAGATAGAGTAGTATGTTCATTCGTTCAAGCTCCAACAAAAACTCGCAAACCCATTCTGCAATTTTTTTATTCCAAAATGAAATTTGGAAACTTATAAAAGGGAGGAAGATTAATTCAATCGAAAAACAGTAAAACACATACCTATGTCTACTTCTAAATCTCCGAAATTGAAGAATTTGAAGAGCCCAAAAGATAAGAAATTTGTTGATATGAACAAGCTAATTTTGATTCAACCACCAAGCCACAAATTTTATTTGCAAATCACAAGGATTGATTGAATTTGAGGGAAAGAGAAGATGGAAAGGGAGGCTGAGAATGGACATGATTGTATTTTGAAAGCTAATAATGATTAAACGTTGTAGAAGAATCTCAAAGGTCGAAGGAGAAGTCATCAAAGCGCCATGGATTCAATTTTTAATCGGGAATTGGCAAAACAAGAAGAAGGTAGCATGTTTTTATTTTTGATGAGTTCCAAGATTAGGGTTTTTATTGTTTGCAGTCCTTTGAATGACGCTTTGTCAGAGAGTAAATGAAACATTAAGCAATTTTTTTCATATATAGTATATATGGGCCTTGGCCTTAGAAAAAATAAGGCCCTCTAATTTTTCGAGGCCCTATGCAGGTGCACACCTTGAACCTGCTCAAGGTCGGGCCTGGTACCAACCCACCTTGTAATATTATAGGCGCTTTTGACAAGCCCGAGTATAAATTTAGGCTTGTTCAATAAAATAAGCTAGAATTGAAGTTGGCGTTAGCGTTGGAACTGAATGATTAATTGGAACTAGAACTGGAACTCAATTTACCATTAAATAAGCTAGTTTGGTGTTCAGTATTACAAGTTGAATAATGAGTAAAATTACCAAAAAGGGTATAATTAATTATTTTTTCTTTCACTTTTTCATTCTTCCTCCCTAACCCACTAGCCTTTATCCGATCCCAATCTCCAATTTAATACCCATCTCCACCAGCACATCTCCCTCGCCAATTTGTCATCGTCCCCGTCCTAGTGGCCGCCTCCACCTCCTTGAGGAATTTGTCGATTACACTAGATGGTGTTTGCATCCTGCCACCTCTTCTTGTCAAATCCAGCGCCACCATTCCAAATTTCGGTTCATTCTAGATCTGGGTTCTTCTTTATCGTTCTAGATCTGGGTTCACTCCAAATCCATCATCTCCGTTAAATCTGGATTCTTCGTCCTTGTTCCAAATCTAGGTTCGTTCAAAATCCGTCGTCTCCATTAGATCGGGGTAACGGGTTGCAAGTGACGGTGACAGATTGCAAGTGACGGTGGTGCGATGCTCCGTTGGATTTGGTGGAGATCGACGGTGGTGGAAAGGTTGTCGATGACGCTGGTGAGAAGCTCGTCGGTGGTGGCAAACTATAGGATGTCAGGGAAATAGACCATGTGTATGGGGGAAATGTGAGAGATTTGAAGCTCTACCCAAACAAGCTAGGAAAAATGGGGGGAGGGAGGTGGAAAAATCAAGCTAGTTTCAACTTCATCAAGCTCGTCCAACTCATGGTCCCGCTATACTCCGTCAATCACACTTCGAAAGCTTGGAAATTTCAGCTTAGCTCAAACAAGCTCTGTCAAGCTTGTACCGAATGGAGCCTTAGATTGGAAGAAGACTTACTTAATTGAAAGTTATTTCACAACACAATTACTGCTATTATTATTACTATTATTCTTATTTTTATCTTTATAAAGAACATAGCTAATTACTTATACAATTTCAATCAAGATGAATATATTCCTAACATATTTATTACAATAATGTGTGGTTCATCATAATTCTAATAGCATCAATCAAGTCATACAATCATGGCTATTTAGACTCTTCACTCAAAGTAAACAAGTGACTTAGTCAAGAAAATACGGGAACGTTCCATAGATTTGAATACGGTTCAAAATTTGGGAAGTTTTCTAAGGACTTCAAGTTTCAAGGGTTGGATATCGCATTCAATATCGATGGATGATGCACTAAGACAATATGGGAGAGTTTAATTTAATTATAATAAATAAAATTTTGAACTTTAATAAATATACTTCTTATATCTATTAAATAACTTTAAAAACTAAGTCCTCAAATAAATAGGTCAGAAGTTTTATCAAACGGGATGAAAACCGAATGGGCGGGTCATTTTCAACCTCGTGTAAGCCAAATCTGGTGGCACACACGAGTTGAGTACACTATCTGCACATTTCAACTTGTTGGCAGCCTCCTCCTTCTTAATAAAGTTGAAATCAGACTTTGTTGTCATTCTGCTTTCCTTTCCAATTCAAGTACAAATAGCACATAATCGAATAATTCCATAGTCAAAGGACTACAAACATCCAAAAGGAGGGGAACTTGTGGCCTTCAAGCTGTGACAAGGAGACAAAACTACGGGGTGGCGAAATCATCGTGTTTGGTGGTCGAACGAAGGAGAAATCATCGAATAATTGAGAAAATCGATTCCTTGTTTCTCTCTAGTTTCGACAAGAGAGTTCCACGATAGTTTTCTATGGTTTCTGGGTGAATCAAGGGAAATGAATATGGTTTTTGTAGGGTTTTTCCCAAGCACTCTAGATTTAGGATTAGTTTGAGGATTCGAATAAGGAATTCGGAGAATTTTTGAAGTAAAGCTTAGAAAAAGTAGTTTAATGGAGGCCGATTTTAGAGTTGTAAATTGGATGCAAAATGAAGCTTGGGAAATCAAATATGATTTTTCTTCGACAATTAGCAACGATCTTTGTCTAATTCAATATGGTAAAAAATTGGTATAAGAAGGAAATCTAGGGTTTCCTTGTGCAAGAAATTCAATCCTTTTATAGGTAATTACAAATCGAGGCACACCTTTTCGAAATGTGTGTAAAACACACATGGCGCCCCATGTTCTATTTTCTAAAACCATGAATTTGACATTGACTTTTCTAATTGGGTGATTTTAAAAACTAGCTCATACACAGGGGCTAATTATCGTTTAGTTAAATCATATGGTTTAACTGCATAGGTTAGTCCCCACCTTCAACCCATTGTGATTTAACTCAACCAACTAAGATGACCAGGTTGTTGACGGCCATTGACCGTCGTCAAAAGGGTCTTTGATGACAAACATGTGTCATCAAAGGCCTTGATGACAAACAAGTGTGTCATCAAAGGGCCAAATGTGTCATCAAAGGCCTTGATGATACTTAATGACAAACAAATATATCATCAAAAGGACCTTGAGGATAAATAAATATGTCATCAAAGTGTCTTGATGACAAACAAATGTGTCATCAAAGTGTCAAATGTGTCATCAAAGGCCTTAATGACAAACAAAGGTGTCATAAAAGGGTCTTGATGAAAAACAAATTTGTGTCATTAAAGACCTTGATGGCAAACAAATGTGTCATAAAAGGGCCTTGATGACAAACAAATGTGTGTCATTAAAGGGCCTTGATGATAAACAATTGTGTCATCAAAGAGTCTTGATGAAAAACAAAATGTTATTAAAGGCCTTGATGACAAACAAATGTGTCATCAAAGAGCCTTGATGATAAATAAATGTGTCATTAAATGCCTTAATGATAAACAAATGTGTCATAAAACGGCCTTGATGACAAACAAATATGTCATCAAAGTGGCTTGATGACAAACAAATGTGTCATCAAAGGGCCTTGAGGGAAAACAAATGTGTCATTAAAGGGTCTTGATGACAAAAAAATATCTCACCAAAGGGCCTTGATGACATTCATTTGTTTATCATCAAAAGGTCTTGATGACATTCATTTGTTTATTGTCAAAGGCCTTAATGTCATTCATTTGTTTGTCATAAAAGGGCCTTGATGACAAACAACCGTCATCAAAAGCTTGATGGCATTCAACCGTCATCAAGTGTCATCAAAGGCTTTCAAAGAGCTATGATTACATTCAACCACATAAAAAAGAGTTGCCATCAAATATCATCACTTGTCATCACCACAAAAACATTTCATCAAAAGTTTCATCAAAATGATCATTAATAACCTTATGTGGAATTTGAAACCACATCATTGCTCTTTAAGCAAAATTATTTATCATTTGAGATAATACGTTAAACACATTTTATAGTTAAAGTAGATCAAGCATATATCATTTCAACTGCTTCAAATATGTTGAAATTCAGTTGTCATCAAAGCGTTGATCACATTAAACCATCATCAAGCTTTGATGTCATCAAAAAAGTTATAATTTTGGGGGTCAAAGTAAGGTAATAACCAAATTTTAAGGAATATTATACACAAACACGTAGTCAGAATAGAACAAGTATGAAGTTGTCCTTGCTTGTTGAAAGATGAAGAATGTTCACTCTACACTTAGAATTTGTCCTTATTTTTCTATCAAAAGCTCAAACTTAATTTTTTGTAACTACATTTTGAAGGTGAATTGTATTTTAGTCCTTAACCTTTTAGTGTCATGAAATGATACTCCCTAAGCTTTAATCTCACCAAATCAAGTTCCTAACATATTAAAAACAATTCATGGAACATCCATTGCATCTATAGTGTATTAAAAGCATCGATAACTATTTTGATGGTTTCTCACACACTCGCAAGAATATGAGATCTATTGTAGTAGTAGATCAGGATCGAATCACGCGGATTATATTTGTTATAGTCAATTCTATGAACCAATTCCTAAGTCAAAATAGTATGATTGTGGTGTAATTCTAACTTATAAAAGCAAGTAAAACAAGTAGAATGATGAATAAGAATATATGAAAATGCAAAGTTCTAAGGCTAGGAATCTCCACAACTTTGATCCACAGAATTTGACTCTCACTTCTACCTAAACTGAGTTGAATATTTTGTTATGAAGGTTATTGTTCAATAGTGTGATCAATCATCATCATCAATTTGTCTTCTCTCTCTCTCTCTCTCGTTAATATTTTCATATTTGAGTTTATATTTTAATCAATTGGTTTAGTTCTAGTTTGATCGTTCAAGATCATCAATTGGAAATAGCGATCGAGCCTTTCCAATTGAACTATCTTGTTGAATCAACTTATTCATTCAAATAATTCGTTCTTCATCATTGTTTGAGACTTCAGATGGTTTGTTCATCAAGAAAGTCGGTTCTAATAAGCGAATTTGGTTTAAATGTTATTTACTAGGCAATAGGGGATCATGTAGAGTCCCATACTTGATTTACAAGGAGTAATTCGACGCAATCACGTATCAATATTTCTCATTTTCCCAAGTGTATTCAAGCTATTTTATAGGAATTTGAGGATATCATGCCATAAGAGTCGCCTATAGGCCTTCCACCAATAAGGGGCATTGAGCATTAAATGGATTTGGCGCTCGGCTCTTCTTTACCAAACCTTGCAGACTATAGAGTTGGTCTACAGGAGACCAATGAGCTACAAAGACAAGTGCAATATCTCATGGACAAAGGCTTTGTGGAAGAATCATTTAGTCCTTGCGTGGTTCTGGTCATTTTGGTGCCAAAGAAGGATGGCACTTAGAGGATGTGTGTTGATTGCAAGATAATCAACGAAATGATAGTTAAATGCCATCATCCTATTCCTAGATTAGATGACAGTCTAGGTGAATTACATGGCTCTAATTTATTTTCTAAAATTGATTTAAGAAGTGGGTACCATCAAAGTAGGATGAAAGAGGGGTACGAGTGGAAAACAACCTTTAAAACTAAGTATGAATTATATAACTGGTTATTAATGCCTTTTGGTTTAACTAATGCACCTAAAAGCAAGTAAAACAAGTAGAATGATGAATAAGAATATATGAGAATGCAAAGTTCTAAGGCTAGGAATCTCCACAACTTTGATGCACATACTTTAACTCTCACTTCTACCTAAACTGAGTTGAATATTTTGTTATGAAGGTTGTTCAATAGTGTGATCGATCATCATCATCAATTCGTCTTCTCTCTGGTTAATATTTTCATATTTGAGTTTATATTTTGATCAATTGGTTTAGTTCTAGTTTGATTGTTAAAGATCAATCTAGTTCATCAATTGAAAATAGCGACCGAGCCTTTCCAATTGAACTATCCTGTTGATTCAACTTATTAAGTCAAATATTTGTTCTTCATCATTGTTCGAGACCTCAGATTGTTTGTTCATCAACAAAGTCGGTTCTAATAAGTGAATTTGGTTTAAATGGTATTTACTAGGCAAGAGGGGATCATGTGGAGTCATATACTTGAATTACAAGGAATAATTCAGCGCAATCACGTATCAATATTTCTCATCTTCCCAAGTGTATTCAAGATATTTTATAGAAATTTGAGGATATCATGCCATAAGAGTCGTCTATAGGCCTTCCACCAATAAGGCGCATTGAGCATTAAATTGATTTGGCGCCCGGTTCTTCTTTACCAAACCGTGCAGCCTATAGAGCTGGTCTAGAGGAGACCAATGAGTTGCAAAGACAAGTGCAATATCTCATGGACAAAGGCTTTGTGCAAGAATCATTTAGTCCCTGCGCGGTTATGGTCATTTTGGTGCCAAAGAAGGATGGCACTTAGAGGATGTGTGTTAATTGCAGGATGATCAACGAAATGATAGTTAAATGCCATCATCCTATTCCTAGATTAGATGACATGCTAGGTGAATTACATGGCTCTAATTTATTTTCCAAAATTGATTTAAGAAGTGGGTACCATCAGAGTAGGATGAAAGAAGGGTACGAGTGGAAAACAACCTTTAAAACTAAGTATGAATTATATAATTGGTTAGTAATGCCTTTTGGTTTATAAGGGGGCTTATGAACCATATCGTAAGAAAATACTTAGGGAAGTTTGTTGTAGTCTATTTTGTTGACATTCTTGTTTATAGCAAGACTTTGCATGAACATGTAGAAAATCGTAGGACTATTTTGGACACTTCAAGGTTATGAAAAGCTTTATGTTAATTTAAATAAATGTTCTTTTTGTTCGGAATCTACAGTTTTTCTTGGTTTTGTTGTTTCTAGAAATGGATTGCAAGTAGATGATGACAAGATAAAGGCTATAAAAGAATGACCCCAATTGACTACACCAACTACGATGCCCTATTTTCTCGACCTAGTGGGCTTTTAAAGGAGATTTGTGCGGGATTTTAGGACAATTGCAGCCCCTCTCTATGAGCTTACCAAGAAGGACATCCAATTCAAATGGAGATAACAGTATGAACACGCCTTCAACACCTTGAAGGATCGGCTTTGCAATGCCACATTGCTTCAACTTCCTAATTTCATTAAGACATTTGAGATTGAAGATGATGCATCAGGCCATGGCATAGGAGGCGTGCTTCTACAAGATAGGAAGCCCATTACATGGAGTTGTATGCTTAAAGAGTTTGTGATCCATTCTTACCATAAGGCCTTGAAGTACCTAAAAGGCAAGTCATGACTCAAAAGAAGGCATGCAAGATAGGTGGAATTCATGGAGAACTTTCCTTATGTTGTAGAGCATACAAAAGGCACAGAGAATGTGGTAGCTGACGCCCTTTCTCACAAGTACATTCTCTTAGCTCAATGTGATGTGAAAATCCTTGGATTTGCCATGCTTAAAGAATTATATACTTTATAGATGATGGATATTTGTTCAAAGTTGGAAAATTGTGTATTCCTTCATCTAGTACACGTAGGTTGTTAACTAAGGAAGTCCATGATTCGAGAGGACATAGATTAAGGGTTAGATAAAACACTTGAATGCTTTAAAGAACACTATTTTTGGCCGAAAATGAGTAATTTTGTGCTTTGATTTGTCTTATTGTTTCTGCTATAGGCAAATCTATATTAAACCCTCATGGCTTGTACCATCCCTTACATGTTCCTCGTTCTCCTTTGTTGGACATTTCTATGGACTTTATTGTTGGATTGCCAACAACTAGAAAAGGTAGAGATTCCATTTTTGTAGTTGTAGAACACTTTTCTAAAATGACATTTCATTCCTTGTCACACGACAAGACTGATGATGCATCTCATGTAGATGACTTGTTCTTTAAGGAAATAGTCAAATTGCATGGCATTCCGTGCATTATAGTTTCAGATCATGATGCTAAATTTTTGAGTTATTTTTGAAAGAGCTTGCAGTCTAAATTAGGAAGTAAATTATTGTTTTCTATCTCATGCCACCCACAAATTGATGGGAAAACTGATGTGGCTAATAGAACATTAGGGGTTTTATTGAGAACTATGCTTAAAGCTAACCTCCAATGTTGGGAAGATGGTTTGCCTTGTGTGGACTTCACTTATAACATGTTTATACGTTCAGCCACTAGAATGAGTCCTTTTAAGGTTGTTTATGGGCTAAATCCAAGAACATTTGTAGATATGATGCCTCATCAATATAAGGAGAAAGAGAGTTTTTAGGCCAACAAGCGGGTTGAGCTTGTCTAAAAGTTGCATGAAAAGACTAAGATGGACCTAGAGAGGAAAGTTGAAAAATACAAAGCCCAAGCTGATAAGGGGAAAAAATAGGTCATTTTTGAGGAAGATGACTTAGTTTGGGTGCATCTAAGGAAATAAAGGTTTCCTCAAAAGAGAAAGAACAAGCCGGATCAAATAGGGATGGACCATTTCGAGTTCTTAAGAGAATCGGGCAAATATTCACCTTATGTGCCAAATTTAGATTCTAGCATCGAATAAGAGATGATTCGAGACCAAGTGAAGGAGAATGATGCAGTCAAGGCAACCATGACTCCTATTGAGGAGTTAATTCCAGTGCCATTTGATGGGCCAATAACAAGAAGTAGGGCCAAGAAAATTAATCAAGGGACGAGAGATCTTTTAGTCGATTGACAGCTATGGTTCAAGAATCCAACAAGAAGAGATGTTACAACATGATTCAGCACCAAACAAGCCAAGAATCCATCACTTGAAGACTTATTTGGGTTGATAATAGAGGAGGCATGACTACTCTTATTTGGGCCTTGTTTGTCTTATTTTCCTAGTTTAGAAACATGGAATATTCTATCTCACTTTCGGGCTGAATTTAGTAAGTGATCGGGCAAGGTAGATTATGACATGTAGCATTGGTCAACTCTTGGACTTTGCCAATCTAACGAAGGAAATTCCATTCTTTATTTATTTGATATTCGAGCATATGGATATTATTTTAGATAATAATTCAGCCATATTTGAGTTTGTTAGATGGCTGAAATATCTTTTCATATTTAAATAATATCTTTTAGACTTTGTTAGGATTAGATTTTTTTAGTTTTTTTTATCTTTTAAGTCAAGTAATTATTTATTTGATTTAATTGGTAAGGAGAATTAGGATATATGTTTCCTTATTATTGTAATAGTTTCTAGAAGACCAAGAGAAGACAAAAATACCCTTATAGGGTCAATTGGTTATTCTTTTCCTTGGGCTCTAGGAAACTCTATCTTAGCTTGGATTTATGTACGCTTTAAATAGTTTGCATTTACATTTAATAAAATTTTATCTTGACAATAGATAAATCCTATATATTGGACTTTATCTATTCCTTGGGCCATTCACATTCATATTTTCGAAATTCTCATACTCTAAGATCAATCTAAGTCATTCACAAACACAAATTTAAATTTCGAGTTCTTAGCAAAATTAACTTGCGTGTTTTAGTTTGATTCACAAGATCGATCTAGTTTATCAATTGTAAATAGTGATATAACCTTCCCAATTGAACTATCAAGTTCAGAAGTTCTATCAATTTGACAATCGCCTTGTTACAAAATTAGTTTTGAATTTACATAACTTGTCCAACAAGAAATTAAGTTCAAGCGAGAATTGATTCAAGTTCTAATTTTCTAGGAAAGATTGGGTTCCTCATGGGTGATACACAAGATTACTTGGTGAATTATCATGCAATCGCGTATCACGACTTATCCAAAATCTAGTTGGTCTGAAAATCGAATAACCAGACTGAAATTGATCCGGAAACCCGACTTCTCCCGATTAATTGAGCACCCGACTAGAAATGGCCTAATTCGATTTGACCTGATTGTTAAAATATTCAAATTTGAACATGATTTGAACTTAGATGAAACTAAAATGACCCGACCTGACTGATGCGATCCCAGCCATGGATTCTAGCCAGGAGGACGATGCCTTCACACTTCGCTCGGATGGCCTCATCACTCGTGCCAGGACTCGATCAATCCAGGCCGCGACGCAATCACTTATGGCGCGCCTCTCCGCAGGCCACGGCGCGCCCCTCGCCGCGCCGACGCACACTGCCTTGTGCGTCCTCGGCGTCGAGGAACCTCAACTCGGACCAACAGTGACAACCTCCAACCCCTTGCCACTATCGGAACCGAGCCTTGCACCGTGCCATGGATCGCATCTTGAGGTTCTCGCGAACCTTGCACCAGCGTCCTCGCCAGCGTCCTCGCCAGCGCCTCGGGTCGCGCCATGACCTCGCCAGCGCCGTGTCTGAGCCTCGTCGCGCCGCACCAGACCTTATCGCGACACTTCGAGCACGGTCACGGACGACCTATCCATTTTTAGTAGTTTTTTGCACTCTTTCCAATTCCGAACATTACCATTAGCGATTTTATAGTTTTAGGAAGTATTTTATGGGCCTTGCGCCGAAGGATTATGGGCTTGCGCCGCTGGGCTTGGATCTGCGCATCCCCCCTAGGCGCGCCGCCCCTATTAGGGTTTATTCTAGTTTTCTTATGCCGCCTCCCTATATAAAGAGGCTTAGGACTATGTTTTTGATTCAGCGCACATTAGGGTTTAATAAAGTCAAGGTTGATCTCCTTGTTTTATCCTTGTGCTTGCGCCGCCACTCATATTTGCCAACAAAGCTCTCGTTTTTTCTCATTGTTCGCTATTGTTCGTGCCATAATCAAGTCATTCAAGCCTTCCGCAGTGTTTATTCGAGACCTACTACGATCTGAGGCATCCCTAACGAGGGACGCATCAACTGGCATCAGAGCCAAGGTTTGAGTAAGTCTCGTTCAACCCTCCTTCGTTCATTCTCACACGATTTTTCTATTGCATCTAACCATAGATTTCACCCTCCACTTCGCAAATCCGCCATCTAGGGTCCCAAATTTTTTTTCTTGCTTTCGTAAATTGTTAAAAAAAAATCAACCGTACCCTGACTCGATAGATCTATTGATTTGGTGAAGATTTCGCTTTGTCTTGCTAGTTGCATGAACATAGGATTTGTTTTGCCAATTTCTCTTGAGCTTCTTTCGAATTTATTGCGTGTTGATCTTGCTTCTGTTGTTCGACGATTCTAGAGGAGTAAGCCTAGTTTCGTACGTGTTAAAAAAAACAAATTGTGTTCAACTACCACAAGCCAAAATAAGGTAACGTAGTCGATCGAATTAAAAACAAAAAAAAATTATTGGACGTTCACGAGCCAAAATAAGGCAAGAACGATCCATCTTGTTGGTGTCTCTTTCCACGCAATCATTCGTTCCCGTCTACTATTGTCTTGTTGATCTTGGTTGCAACTTATTCTTGTCGTGCTTGCTTGCATTGTGATTTTCGGATCCAAATCTTAGATCGAGTTGAGTGACCTTAGCCTAGCCAATCCTTGTTCGTGTGGTTTGAACTAAAGGGTCGGCTTGACTTAAGCGAACCGTAACTCGTGTCTTTTGTTGTGAACTTCTTACTGCTTCGATGACTGGTGTTACAATAGGTACAATGTCGGATTCGGGCGATGGTGTCAACAACGATAATCCTAACAATAATCCACCCGAGTTGCCGAATCCAAGTCAGAACTTCTCACCCGAGGCATTGGCGCGCATACAAGAACTCGAGAAGCTCTTAGACGAGAGCCAAACTCAGTCCAAGCACACGGTGCCGGGGGCCCATGCCCTCGCTTCGGAGATGCACGCTAACCTGGGGGTGTCCGCGGACGATATCGCTTGTGCCAACGCCAAGGGGAAGAAGCATGCACAATCCTCGTCACAATTCGGCACCATGCATCGCATGGAGTCGGTCAAAGAAAGTCGCCAACATGATAAGCACGATGGTGGTCCCCAGACCGCGGATCGCTATCAAATGGCGCGAGATTACCGGGACACACAAGTGTACGACGTATATTCCGATGAGGAGTACAACTCCGAGGAGTATAGACGCCAACACATGAGTGGGGATCCCAAGAAAAAGAATCCCAAGAAGAAGACGCCGGCATATGTTTACGAAACCCCAAAGCGGAAGCACGGGGCCAAGTATTACGATGCCGACGCATACAGGGTTGAGTACGACCTCGGGCATCAAAGTGCTCGGAGTCCGTACTCAGATTTTGAAAATGATTATGAGGAATTTTCTGATTATTCTAATGAGTCGTCTTTTGAGCATCCACATGTGCAGGATCCGGAAGAACTCGACAGCAGGCCTTCGGATTGGATCCCACCGCCGCACCTAGCCAAGAATCACAAGGAGTACGACCGAGTCTATGGCTCGGGACGCAAGCATGGCTCGAAGGCGCGCCGCGACAGGGACCGTGACGCTCGACGTCCGCGAAGGCCCGATGATGGAGATGATCCCGATGATGGTGACGACGATCCACACCGCGGCCAGCCTCGGCACCGACGCGACAGGCGCGCGTACTCGCCTCGGCGCCCTAGCCCTCGGCGCGATCGTGATCGACGAGATGCAAGGGATCCACGCCACAACCGACGCGATATTAAGGTAAAAGTCGAGCCCTTTTACGGTTCTTATGATCTTAACGTTTTTATCGAGTGGTTGCAGGGCACGGAGCACACGCTCCGACACTTAGGTTATGAGGATGAGGAGAAGGTGGAAGTTGTGACTTTGCACTTCCATGGTGCCGCTAGGACTTGGTGGAACCGATTCAAGTCTGAAAGGATTCGACAAGGAAAACCCCTAATCCGAGAGTGGCATCAACTCGTCTATATTTTGAAGAAAAGGTACATCCCGGCGGATTATAAAGACGAGATGCACATAGAGATTATGCGCATCAAGCAAGGATCGATGACGCCGGAGGAGTATTTTGCCAAGCTTGAAGATATGTTCTTCAAGGCGGGCATGAGTGTGTCGCCCTCGGTGATGAAGACGAGATTCATCTCGGGTTTGCGACAGTCCATTCAAGATCGCTTGGAGATTCTTCCAATCAAGGACATCAACAACTTGGTTCACACCGCAATGCAAATCCACAAGCAAGAAATGCGAACCAAGTCGGGTTGGTCCAATTCGAGGTATGTTTCTAATTCTAGTCAATCCGGTTTTTCTACTAATCGGGTTGCTCCTTCTTTGCCAAGTGCTTCGACAGGTTCCAAGGCCAAGACCGAAGCCCCTCCTTCCAAGGCACAAGCCACGCCACGCAGCCGAGCCGAGTATCGATCGAGCACGAGACATGGCATGCTATAAATGTGGAGGTCGTGCGCACATTCAACGGAACTGTCCGAATGCCAAGAAAGTTTTGTTTACCACACAAGGGGAGCCATATGATAGCCAAGACGAAGAGGAGGTCGAGCCACCGTTAATCGAGGACGCCGAGCTAGAGTGCGACCCTTCGGAGGCTCTCGGCGTGGCCAAGCTACAATTGGTGACACGACGCGCCTTAAGCATGCGCGAGGCGCCAAAGACGGATCAAAGGGAACAACTTTTCCACACTCAATGTTTGGTTAACAATGTCTCTTTGAGCGTCATCATAGATTCGGAGAGCTGTGCCAATTTCCTCTCCAAAAAAGTTGTTGACCACTTCAAGTTGCCGACCACACCTCATCCACAACCGTTCAAACTACAATGGATATCCAATGATGGAGGAGATTGGGTCGACAAACAGGTAATCTTCCACTTTTGTATTGGTCAATATTCGGATTCCATTCTTTGTGACGTAACGCCAATGGACGCCACACATCTCTTGTTGGGGCGCCCATGGCAATACGATCGTCGCGTGCTTCAAGACGGGTATTTGAACACTTACATGTTCAATTACCACGGGAAGCGTGTGACCCTCTTACCTATGTCGCCTAGTTAAGCTTTACAGGATGAAGCCGAAAGGCAAAGACAGAAAGCTAGCGACAGCGGCACCGGCGCGACAAACGCGACGCCAACGGCGTCCATAGCAAACACAGCAGATTTCAAGGGCGTTCCTGGTGCCAACACTCATAAAAACAGTAGTGAAGATGATAAAGATGGGAAGCGCTGACAAAAGCTGGAGTCGGGCCAACAGTTCGCATCGCGGGGCCTCAGCAACGCACCGAACGCCGCAGATTTCAACAAACAGGGGATCCAGCAATTTTCTGGTGATTCCATGGGCGTTTCTGGTGGCAAACAGGTTAAAATTGAATTTCCACCAGATTTGAAGAAAAAACGCCCCGGAGAAGTCAATTTGAGCAAAGGACCGCCGAGTGAGACCCCTAGCGTCACGCAGCACGCCGTCGCTGCACGAAAATTGGGATTTCAAGAGCTACATGATGAATTTCACGGCGTTTCCAGGGGCGTTCATTCACAAAATCCAGGGGCTACAACATGTCCAAAAAGCGCCCCAGAAACTGTTCGTTCGAGCTCCGACGCCGAGCCACCTTTGCTAGGCACATGCCAGGATCGTCTTCTCTTAGCCAGGCGTCGGGACATCGAGAAATCTATCCAGGGGAGTCTTTCTTGTTTCATACTTTTTCCCCTACTTTCTATTACTAAATCTCTGGACTCTTCACTTCCTTCTTCTATTGTTTCTATTTTGAAGGAGTTCGAAGACATAATGACGGCTGAGCTACCGCAGGGATTGCCACCGATCCGAGGGATCGAGCACAAGATCGATCTAATGCCAGGCGTATCCCTTCCCAATCGAGCCGCCTATAGGACTTCGCCAAAGGAAACCGAGGAGCTACAACGACAAGTTCAAGAGTTATTGGACAAGGGCTTTGTCCGAGAATCCTTGAGCCCATGCGCAGTGTCGGTGATCCTTGTGCCAAAAAAGGATGGTTCGTGGCGTATGTGCATCGACTGTCGAGCCATTAATCAGATTACGGTGAAGTACAGGCATCCGATTGCAAGGCTCGACGACATGCTAGATGAGCTCCATGGCGCCGCCCTGTTTTCCAAGATTAATCTTCGAAGCGGATATCACCAAATCCGTATGCAAGAGGGCGACAAATGGAAGACCGCATTTAAAACCAAACATGGTTTGTACGAATGGCTGGTTATGCCTTTTGGTTTGAGCAACGCCCCTAGTACTTTTATGCGGCTTATGAATTTTGTTTTTTCGAAAAAATTTAGGACGTTTTGTCGTTGTGTATTTTGACGACATCTTAGTTTTTTCTACAGACTTGGACTCCCACGCGAGGCACCTTAGGATGGTGTTAGAATGCCTTCGCGAACATTCATTGTATGTAAACTTGGACAAGTGTTCGTTTTGCACGGACACGACGAATTTTCTTGGGTTCGTCATGTCCAAGGATGGGCTAAAAGTGGATGACGACAAGATCCGCGCCATCCGAGAGTGGCCCACCCCTACGACCCCAACGATGGTTCGATCCTTCTTAGGGCTCGCAGGGTTCTATCGGCGTTTCGTCAAGGACTTTAGTTCCATCGCCGGGCCACTCCACAACCTCACCAAGAAGGCAACCACAATCAAGTGGATGCCGCACCATGAGGCCGCCTTTCAGGCCTTAAAATCTGCTTTGTGTAGCGCTCCGGTCTTGCAATTGCCAGACTTCACTAAGCGCTTCGAGGTCGAGTGTGACGCCTCTGACTATGGCATACGCAGAGTACTCCTCCAAGAGAGACGCCCCATTGCATACTTTAGTGAGAAACTTACGGGGGCTACTCTGAATTACCCGACGTATGACAAGGAGTTGTACGCTCTTATTCGGGTTCTTAAGACATGGCAGCATTACCTTTGGCCTAGTGAGTTCGTGATTCACACGGACCACGCCGCCTTAGCGTATCTCAAGAGTCAAACGACTCTCAATAGACGCCATGCTCGGTGGATGGAGTTTATGGAAACTTTTCCATATATCATCGCCCATAAGAAAGGAAAGGAAAATATCGTGGCAGATGCTCTGTCACGCAGGTATGTACTCTTAACCCAATTGCATGCCAATTTGCTCGGGTTCTCCTTGATTAAGGAGTTATATTTGCATGATCCATATTTTAAACCGATCATGGAGAACCTCGAGCAAAGTCGAATCCATGAGTCCTACTTTTTGGATAATGGATACCTCTACAGAGCCGAGAAGCTTTGCATTCCGGCCTCATCTGTAAGGCATCTCTTACTCAAAGAGGCTCATGACAGCCGAGGCCATTTTGGCATAGCCAAAACCCTAGCAGCACTTCGTGAGCATTTCTTTTGGCCACACATGGCTTCCGATGTCCACAAGTATTGTCGGGGTTGTGTGCCGTGCCAAACTGCTAAATCAAGGTTCCAACCTCATGGCCTATACACGCCCTTGCCCATTCCGGATACCCCGTGGGAAGATCTCTCCATGGATTTTATCACGGGCCTTCCAATGACAAGACCCGGAAAAGATTCAATCTTTCTAATTGTGGACCGTTTCTCCAAAATGGCTCACTTCGTGCCATGCAAAGGAAACAACAATGCAACCGAAATTGCAAACTTGTTTTTTGAGCATGTCGTGAAGTTACATGGCATGCCTCGCACTATTGTTAGTGACAGAGACACGAAATTTTGTAGCCATTTCTGGAGAACGCTTTGGGGAAAGTTAGGTACGCAATTGCTCTTTTCAACCTCTTATCATCCCCAAACCGATGGTCAGACTGAGGTGACCAATCGGACCCTGGGCACCCTTCTTCGGACGGTGCTCAAACATAACCCACGCCGATGGGAGGATCTAATCCCTTTTGTTGAGTTTGCTTACAATAGGTCCAAACACTTGGCTACAAGGATGACGCCGTTCGAGATCGTTTACGGCCTCAACCCACACTCTCCCATGGATCTTCTCCCTCGCCCCTTGAAGAACGGCGAGCACATCGACGCGTCCAATCGCGCCGACGCCATACGCAAATTGCACGAGCGGACAAGGACACAATTGGAGCGTCGGGCCAGCCAATACGAGGCGCAGCACAACAAGGGACGAAAACGCATGGTTTTCAACCCCGGAGATCTCGTATGGCTACATCTTCGCAAGGACCCTTTTCCGGACTCTAGGAAGACAAAGCTTCATCAAAGAGGAGACGGCCCTTTCAAGGTCTTGGAGCGAATCGGGGACAACGCTTACAAGATCGACCTTCCAGGCAAGTATTCGGTGCACTCCACTTTTAATGTCGCTGAACTCTCCCCCTATGTGGCGCCCGCTTATGAGGAAACGGGGACGTTTCCCAACCAAGTGGGGGAGGGTGATGCGATCCCAACCATGGATGCTAGCCAGGAGGACGATGCCTTCACACTTCGCTCGGATGGCCCCATCACTCGTGCCAGGACTCGATCAATCCAGGCCGCGATGCAATCACTTGTGGCGCGCCTCTCCGCAGGCCACGGCGCGCCCCTCGCCGCGCCGACGCACACTGCCTTGTGCGTCCTCGGCGTCGAGGAACCTCAACTCGGGCCAACAGTGACAACTTCCAACCCCTTGCCACCATCGGACCCGAGCCTTGCACCGTGCCATGGATCGCATCTTGAAGTTCTCGTGACCCTCGCGCCAGCGTCCTCGCCAGCGCCTCGGGCCGCGCCATGACCTCGCCAGCGCCGTGTCCGAGCCTCGCCGCGCCGCGCCAGACCTTGTCGCGACACTTCGAGCACGGTCACGGACGACCTATCCATTTTTAGTAGTTTTTTGCACTCTTTCCAATTCCGAACATTACCATTAGTGATTTTATAGTTTTAGGAAGTATTTTATGGGCCTTGCGCCGAAGGATTATGGGCTTGCGCCGCTGGGCTTGGATCTGCGCATCCCCCCTAGGCGCGCCGCCCCTATTAGGGTTTATTCTAGTTTTCTTATGCCGCCTCCCTATATAAAGAGGCTTAGGACTATGTTTTTGATTCAGCGCACATTAGGGTTTAATAAAGTCGAGGTTGATCTCCTTATTTTATCCTTGTGCTTGCGCTGCCACTCATATTTTCCAACAAAGCTCTCTTTTTTTCTCATTGTTCGCTATTGTTTGTGCCATAATCAAGTCATTCAAGCCTTCCGTTGTGTTTATTCGAGACCTACTACTCAAACACCACGACGATCCGAGGCATCCCTAACGAGGGACGCATCACTGACCCACCCAATTGACACCCCTAGTCGTATAGATGGAATAAAATTCTTCCTTGAATTATTCTCATATAGATGGATACCTTGATGAGGTCTCGGGTTTTGGTCCTTGAGATTGTTCCCTGATACGTTGGGCTTGTCCTTTTTAAACACACGACAATCACACCTAAAATGGACTATTTTTCCATAGTTCCAACATGCGCCCTGAGGTGTTTTCTTTTTGTTAGGAGCATTGTACTTATTGCCCTTACACAACCTTTCCTTTCCTTTCTTGAAAGAGCCGCCTCCCTCCTCCATATTGACTTAGGATTGTACTTGCTTTTCTTCACCTTTGCCATTGCTTTTTCTTGGTCATGAAGTGACTCTTTGATGTACAAATGGATCCCGAGTTGTAACAGAGTCAACTCTTCCTTCTTATGCTTCAACATATGTTTGAAGTCTTTCCAAGGAGGCAACATCTCTATCACAATATACATAGAGATAGATTCCTCCATCTTCATGTCGTATTAAGAAAATTGACCCAAGAGCCTTAGGATCTCATTGTATTGCTCCACTACGGACAACGAGCGTACCATTTGTAACATTTAAAGTTACTCATGAGGAACTTATTAGAAGAAGTTGTAGCACCCCAACGGTATATAAGGGATTGAGGTGCTACCCATGTCAATAAGAGCTCTTCCTTTTCAGGGTTCGAGTGAGGATAAAAAAACTCTAAAGTTAAGCGTGCAAGGGCGAGAGTAGTACTAGGATAGGTGACCTATTGGGAAGTCCCTTGGTTAGCATGAGATGGTGCTTCTAAGGTCTCAAACCTTACAAATGGTATTAAAGCTGACATTAGGTAAGCGTGTACTTGGCCAGAGGGTGGTGAATCAACCTAGAGGGAAGTGATTAGGCCTTGACGAGGACACTAAGTGTAAGTGGGGAATATTGTAACACCTTGATGATTTTATATGGGATTAAGGCTTCCTTTTCAAGGTTCAAGTAAGGACAGAGAACTTTAAAGTTAAGTGTGCAAGGACAAGAGTAGTACTAGGATGGGTGACCTCTTGGAAAGTCCTCGAGTTGGATTGGGATGGTGCTTTTAAGGCCTCATGCCTTACAAAAGCATCGTCAACCTTGTATTTAGACTCAAGCGAATCCCATAATTCATTTATAGATTCTATAATTTGATAAGTGTCAAATAAAGTGTCACACATACCGTTTAAGATTTGGGATTGGCATATGTAATTGTCATTCTCCCATTTATTCCTCTTCTTGACTTCTAACCCCTCAGCCTCATTATTTGGGATGTTAGGACATGACTTACTCAAGACGTACACCACCTTCATAGTAGTCAAGAGGAACCTTATCTTGGATTGCCACCTCTTGAAGTCCAAGCCTTTGAATTTCTCTAGTTTTGCAAACTTGGATGTCATATCTTTCACAATTGACATCTTGAACACACACGATCTCTTTGTGGAAAATAATTTTTGGGAATGTTGTATGTGAGGAGTCAGGACAAGAGAACAAGCAAATGGTCTTCAATGTCTACTTGATATATGGTAGAGTCGATCAATGATTTTCTTTCCTACAAAAGTATTTGGCCCTTATATCCTCCCAACGTTACTTCCAAATCTTTTGTGAGATAAAACTACCACTCACTTAGATTTTGGCCTTAAGAATATGTCAGTATGACTCGTATTGTGTTATGGTAAGAAATGGCTTCGAAATTGAAAGAGAATTGCTCAAATTCAAAGATATCTCAAGTGCTCACACGTCCCTCCTATTTATAGAAAAGGGTCGCCTTCAAACAAGCCAAAAAATGGTCCAAAATGAGGAAGTAACCGCCAAATGAATACTTTTGGGCCTACATAGTAGGTGTGGCCCATCAAGACGTTGGCCTATTAGGCAAAGAGGGAGGCACGCCCTTGTGTTATGTGGCAAAGAGAGAGAAGGGAAATAACCAAATATAATCGCTCTCAACTGCCTCCAACTATCCCCAATTGCTAGTAACTGCCCTCAATCGCCAATAACTTCCTAAGAGCCCATGAGGACTTAGTGGGCCCACCATGGCCCAAGCCAAGTGCCACACAGTAGAGAGCTAGCTTAGCTAACATACCAAGCTTGTCCAAATCATGCTTTGTTGGCGTTAATCATGCTTTGTGGCGTTTGAGCTTTCAATCCATTCCTTATGGTCTAACTAGTACAATGTAAAATATTGTTTCCAAAACACTAGCATAAACCCAAAGTTATAGCGAAAAGTTCCAATTGACGCATACAAGCACGATTGATGTGATTCCATCGACATCCAAGCCAACAATGGAGCACACGCCGGAACACTTGGAGGAGCCACGGCCTTCCCTAGACGCGCCTACAAGCTTGGATGCGGAGCCACTCGGCGCGCCCTTGCAAGGGGCTGGCGCGCCTTGCGCTACGTTGGATTCCAACCTTGATATTGCCAAATCTTCTAGAACTTTTGATGGCTCCTTGTCCCATGACTCGAGTGAGGATTCCATCCCTAAAGACAAAGCCAATGTGCATGATAAAGGGGAGCCTATACTTGGACAAGCAACCAAGGCCGGTGTTTGAGGCACTAAGAAGCCGAGTCAAGGAGCCATGCCCTATCTTGGGCGCATCACACGAGCACTAGCTAAGGCAATACTAGACAAAATCAAGGAGGATCTCATGGATCATAAGTTTCCGATGGCTAATGACGGTGAAGGTTGGAGTGTTCTTGTGACTATTGGTTCGACTAGTGCTAAAACTTGACTTATGTTTTGTTAAGGGTTTTTTAGTTGAATTTCTTGAAATTTAAGGGTGTTTTATGTAATTAGAGAGAAGTGAGGGTGGCTCAGTTGAGAGAGGCGTGGCTTTAGGGTTATAAGGCTTGTTGTTGGCCTCCTTTCTCGCTTAGATTGGACGAAAACTTGTTGCTCTCTTTTCCTTGCGTTTTCAATTCAAGTTTCTTGTTTTTGCTTCGTTCAATTCTCGTTGTTCAAGTTGTTGGTGAGTAATATCCGAAAATTCGGGCATCCTAGTTTGCTTGAGATCTTGGTGAGTCATATCCAAGTTCCCGAGCATCCATATCCCTTGTTACCTACTTCGAACCATCATCCATCTCGGTGGTTTCTGCAGCACCTTAGTAAAATCGATATAACTTTCAATCCACTCATCATCTAGCTCTCATATTTTGAGGACTTCAACTAGACTCATAGATCTAAATTCGCGTTTTGGAATCACTCAATTCCGAGTTCGGAAAAGGAAGATCCAGCCAGTTGAAGACGGGTCAGTTTGCGAGGTGTTTGTTGTCGGAATTCCTTGGATTCTCTTGGCGATCTCTTTGCACCATCATCTACACCATCGATCCTCTCTTCAAGTGGTATCAGAGCCACACGAAGGTATCACCATCTAAATCTTGTTCCGACCTTGAATTTCCACTTGTTGCAAGTTTTAGGTTCGAACTCCTTAGGGATGCGTTGTTGTTGTTGTGTTCGGCCTTGTCCGAATTGTTGTCTTGTTGTTGTGGTCGTTTCTTGGTCTTGAACTTGTTGTTGTTTTGGCCGAGTGGGTGCTCAGCCATGTCTGCAAAACCATGCTAAAAACCGTCCCCATAGAACACCAAAAGAGCATTCAAAGGTTGGTAGTTGAAAGGTTGCTTTTGTTGCTTGATTAATGTCTTCCTTTAGTGCATGAATTGAAAGAGCCTTTGCTGATTTTTGTTGAGTAAAAAAATGTGGGATTGAAACTAAAAACCGACATTTATTTTGTGTTCATTACATGCTTGTGAAAGAATCGGTGCTAGGATACGGGAACGACACCGAGAATTGCTAGTCTTGCTTGTTTGTTTCTTTTCTTATTGTTGTGTTTGAGCTTTTCTTGTTCCATTTTGTTGGTCATCTCCTACTTGCAACTTGTCGGATTTTCATCTCGGGCAAGTCTTGGTGGTTAATTCAAGTGCACTCTATACCTTAATCTTTGCCATGTTTTTAAGATGACAAGTGTAGGTGATGAAAAAGAAAAACAAAAGTTTGATGAGGAGTTCTCCAACTCGGTGGCTGCCATGTTACAATCCATGCAACAATCCTTGCAACAATATGTTCAACAATCCTTGCAACAATCCGTGGAAGCTATGGAGACACGCATGGATGCCTTGGAGCGCCGAATCCTAGGGTTGGACGAGAGGACACAAGTGCCTCAAGTGGTGAAGATCAAGGAGACACGAGAAGAGGATCAAGGTTCGAGGACGAACCCTTTTAAATGGGAGGAGGATGATGTGATTCCATCGACATCCGAGCCAACAATGGAGCACACGCCGGAACACTTGGAGGAGCCACGGCCTGCCCTAGACGCGCCTACAAGCTTGGATGCGGAGCCACTCGGCGCGCCCTTGCAAGGGGCTGGTGTTGGGCCCTCCGAAATCTAGCCCAAAAGAGCATTAAGGAGCCCGGAATAGTCGGCCCAATCTGGTGGTTAAAAAGGAAGGTCGAAGAAACGTTGAAGATGTGGTGAGGTTGAGTCATGAAAGGAGACAATAAATACGTGACGGAAATCTCGCATCCCGGGGTTGAAATGCAGAAACGGCTAGTTTGTGGATTCAGCAGGCGAGATCTCCGGGATACGTTGAACATCCCACCAACGGTCCGAATTAAGGAAAGGGTTATATATAACAAGCCTGAAGCGGAGAGAAGGATACACAAACACTGAAGAGAAAACCAAAAGCTAAAATTCGTCTTTGTTCACTTTATTCTACTTACACTCAAGTGTTCGTTCTGTATTGGAGGAGATTCATCTCAAACTGCGATCATAATACACACATTACAACTTGCTATTGTCTTTTCTATTCTTTAATCGATCTTTCATCTTGCCTCTAGTTTATAACGCATTACACTTGATCTTTGGCTAGGAATTCCCATATCAAAGCAGGTAACGTGTTAGTACGATTATCCTGCCCAAAACAATTGGCGCCCACCGTGGGGCCCTAGCCAAAAAAGGAGTCATGCTAAAAACAACCGCGAGATCCATCACATGGAGGGAATCCAAACTACATATAGCCACGTAGGGGATCTCGACAATCACGAGGTCAATGAGGAGACGAACAATCAAGGCACTGGAAACGTGAACGGAACTGGAAACGTGGACGGAACTAGGAATGGTGATGGTGTCGAACAAGGTTCTGGGGACACCAATGGCAATCATGGTACTTCCGAGCAACGGGGAGTTGGAGGAGGCGACGCCGACGTCATTATGGAACTCCGATCAAAAATGATTGCTCTTCGGAAAGACTTGGAAAGCCAGAAAGAGGCCAATGCCAGATTCACCAAGGTATATGAGAAACAAATTGAAACTCTAACTAATGAACGCAACTTGCTTCGATCACAGGTACAATCAGCTCCAACCCGTCCCCGTGGAACCGATGTGGTAGAAGGAGTCGCTAGGCGATTAGACATGGACGATCCAAGTCTCGTGACACCCGATGTCGTCAGGCCAGTAACCGGGTATCAAGTAAATAGTAATTCCTTAAGAGCGATACGAGAAGATACTGAGGTTTCCCAATTACGGGAATGCCTTCGAACCTTGGAGGACCGAATCACTCAGGTCCCAGGAGCGCCTCATCCGATAGCGATGGAAAGGAGAGACGGTTACACCGACTCCCCCTTTGTGCCCGCTATCGCAAGGGTTGATATCTCCCGGAAGTATCATGTCCCCGACGTACCTAAATACGAAGGGGTAACAGATCCCGATCAACACATAGCCGCATTCAAACAGGCTATGAATATTAGTACAGTCCCTTTTGATATGAAGGAGATTGTCATGTGCCGCTGGTTCGGGAACACGTTGTCCAGACCCGCTCTCAATTGGCACTCACACTTACCCCTTGGAAGTATCTCATCTTTTGCCGAGTTGATTGACAAGTTCAGGATTAGGTTCGCAAGCAGTCGACATGCCAAAAAACGATCGAGTGATTTATACCGCTTGGTCCAAAAACCGGGGGAATCTTTGAAAGCTTTCCTCAACCGCTACAATGAAGAACTGGTGACCATTGAAGGATGTGATGCCGCTACAGTTGTGGAGGCATTCCGAAGGGGTATATCAATATGTAATCCCGAGTTATATCGTGAACTAACTAAATATCCTTGCTCAAACTTTGATGAAGTACAGGTAAAAGCTTTAGCCCATGTCCGGTTAGAGGAAGACGACCTCTTCGTCGACAAAGCAATGAGTCCTCATCGACCCGATCGGAGACAGGGAAGACGAGACACAAGATACGTTCCGTATCCAACTGCACCTCATGCCAAGACTACCATTAATACAACGATGTTTAGACAAGGTGACAGATATGAGAATCCTAGGCTGCCTCCGAAACTCTCTCACTACAATTTCCGCGTGGATGCAACCGAAGTGGTTCGAACCCTCAACACCATGGGGGACACTGTTAAATGGCCTCGAAAGAGTAACATGCCAGCACATCAAAAAGACAAATCCAGATGGTGTGATTTCCACTTCGATCAAGGGCACCGGACCGACGAGTGTATCGCTTTACGAAAGGAAGTGAGCGAATTGTTACGAAGGGGGCATCTCAGAGAAGTAATATCGGAGAAAGCAAAACAGCAGTTGGAGCGAAACAAAGAAAGAGCCAGTCCACCACCCCCGCCAAAGCACACCGGAGTAATCAATGTCATCACAGGGGGGTCGGAAATTTGTGGTATAACTTACTCTGCAGCCAAAAGGATCGCAAGAGATACTAGAAGAGAGTGCCCGAAAGCACCATCACGAGCAAGTCTTGCCATGATGCCAATCACCTTCGACGATGTCGAAGAAGAGGAAGTTCACCACGATTGCTTGATAATCTCTTTAACGATAGCTAATTTCCTTGTCAAAATAATTTTAGTTGATAATGGAAGCTCTACTAATTTACTCATGTTGGACGCCTTATACAGCTTAGGTTTCGGGATGGACGATATCGTCAAAAAATCGACGACTTTGGTGGGCTTCAGTGGAGAATCACGCAATACGCTCGGAGAGATATCATTACCCACCATTGCAGGAGGAGTTAACTACCAGGTAAAATTCCAAGTGCTTGATTGCCCTTCACCTTTTAATGTCATTTTGGGCAGGCAATGGATACATGGGATGAAGGCTATCCCCTCTACCTATCATCAATGTGTGACGTTCCCGACACCATTGGGGATTCAAGAGATTAAAGGGGAACAAAAACTGGCGAGGGAATGTTATTCCATAACAATGAAAGCAACGACTTCCAAAAACCTACAGCTTGGAGCAGGGAAGAAGGCGTCGGATTAGCAATTAAAGGACTGTAGGACGACCACTTACTACGCAAAGCCGGAAACACCCGAGCTCCAAGAAGTGGCTCTTGATCCCTTAGAGCCATCTAAGAAAATCAAAATAGGAGCAGGCCTGGAACCGAATTTACGTGAGCAAATAGTGGAATTTCTACGGTCCTACAGTGATTGTTTCGCCTGGTCAAACAAGGATATGGTAGGTATTGATCCCGACGTGATCACCCACGCCTTAAATGTCAACAAAAAGGTGCCACCGGTGAAACAGAAAAGGCGTAAGTTCACTCCCGAACGAAATCAGGTAATCAACGATGAGGTAAAGTCCTTACTTGAGTCTAGAAAGATTAGGGAAGTAAAATATCCTGATTGGCTTGCGAATGTGGTTGTTGTTAAAAAGAAAAATGGTAAATGGCGCGTTTGCGTAGATTTTACCGATCTAAACAAAGCATGCCCCAAAGATTCATTCCCCTTGCCTCATATAGACGCAATGGTGGACGCTACGGCAGGGCATGAACTCTTGACTTTCATGGATGCATTTAGCGGATATCATCAAATAATGATGCATCCTGACGATCAGGAAAAAACTGCATTCGTAACCAATCAAGGAACTTATTGTTACAAAGTTATGCCTTTTGGGTTAAAAAACGCAGGTGCTACTTATCAGAGATTGGTTAATAAGATGTTTTAGGAAAAACTGAGGGATACGATGGAGGTATACATAGACGACATGTTGGTCAAATCATCGAAGGCGGAGGACCACATTAATCACCTGAGAGACGCGTTCGATATCATGCGGAGTTACAAGATGAAGTTGAACCCAACCAAGTGCTCTTTTGGAGTGACATCAGGGAAATTCCTCGGATATATAGTGACGCAAAGGGGAATCGAGGCGAGTCCAGAACAAGTTAGGGCCATAATGGAGTTGCAATCACCAAAGTGCGTCAAGGATGTCCAGAGGTTAACGGGACGAGTAGCTGCATTAAACCGGTTCATATCAAGATCTTCAGACAGAAACAAATTGTTTTACGACATTCTAAAGAAAAACAAGTCATTCGAGTGGACAGAAGCACATGAAAAAGCCTTTGGGGAGTTGAAGAATTATTTGTCCAATCCGCAGGTATTATCCAAACCCAAGCCAGGCGAGAACTTATATGTGTACTTGGCCGTGACAGAAGTAGCAGTAAGTGAAGTCCTGATCCGAGAAGAGAATGGAGACCAGTTACCCATCTATTATGTAAGTAAAACTTTGCTCGATGCGGAAACCAGGTATTCCCCCATGGAAAAATTAGTATTGTCTTTGGTAATGGCTTCAATAAAGTTACGTCCTTATTTTGAAAGTCATTCTATCATCGTGAGAACTAATTACCCAATGAAAAGCATTATGTCAAAGCCAGAATTGTCAGGTCGGCTAACAAGATGGTTGATCCACTTAAATGGCTACGACATAACGTACGAGCCACGAATAGCGATGAAGTCCCAAGCGTTGGCAGATTTTGTGGTTGACTTCACTCCTACCACTTCAGAGCATGAAGACCAGGATGTGCTACATGTGACAAGGAATGGCAAATGGTTGATGCATACAGACGGGGCGTCGAACCAGATTGGTGTAGGATTGGGGGTAGTCCTGAAGTCACCACAGGGGTATAGGATAGCCCAAGCTGTTCGATGTACATTCAAGGCTACTAACAATGAGGCAGAGTACGAGGCGCTTATTGCAGGGTTACTTGTTGCTAAGGATCTGAATGTACAGGAAATCAAGGTAATCTGTGACTCGTTACTTATTGTAAATCAAGTTACGAACTCGTATGTTGCCAGGGATTCAAAGATGAAGGCGTACTTGGAAAAGGTCCAAGAGATCGTAAAGCACTTCAAACATTTCGAGATAAGGCAGGTCCCACGAGATGCCAACACACAAGCAGACGCCTTAGCCAACCTCGGATCCGCAATCGACCCAAGAGAGTACGACAAGATACCTTTCGTTTATCTTGATGCACCATCTATAACCAAAGAGGCAGACATGTTGGAGATTCGAGGCCCTGATGAAGACAAGTCATGGGTAACCCCTTATTTGAAGTGGTTACGAGATGGAGTTTTGCCAGAAGACAAGGAAGAAGCTCAACGACTTAAGGTAAAAGCTTCTACTTTCACTGTTAAGAATAACATCTTGTTTAAGTGGATGTCGTCAGGGATACACGCACGGTGTGTAAAGGAAGAGGAGGTACAAAAGGTGTTACAAGACATACACGATGGAGAATGCGGAAATCATACAGGAGGTCGCAACTTGGCGAAGAAGGCAAGCAGGATGAGTTATTACTGGCCTACCATGAACAAAGACGCAGTGGAGTTCGCTCGCAAATGTGACGCGTGCCAGCGTCATGGACCCATTCCACATCAACCCTCAGAGCTATTATATCCTATAACTTCCCCTTGGCCATTCATGAAATGGGGAATAGACATCGTGGGAAAGCTTCCTCCAGCTTCAGGACAATGCGTTTACATCTTAGCAATGACTGACTACTTTTCCAAATGGATTGAAGCCGAAGCCTTCAAAGAGGTCAAAGACACCCAGGTCGTTTCTTTCATAAAGAGAAATATCCTGAGTAGATTCGGAATACGATCCACCATAGTCTGCGACAACGGGTCCCAATTCATCAGTGATAAGACGAGATCATTCTACCAGCAATACAACATTCAGTTAGTAATGTCGACACCACGCTACCCTCAAGCTAATGGTCAAGCAGAAGCAAGCAACAAAGTAATCATCAAAAACTTGAAGAAGTGACTCAAAGAAGCGAAGGGGAAATGGGCAGATGAGTTACCCCTTATTCTATGGTCAGATCGAACAACCCCCAAGACTGCCACTGGCCATACACCTTTCTCCTTAGTTTATGGATGTGAAGCCGTGTTACCAGTAGAAGTGACCTTGCCCACAGTTCGATATGGACTTACTACCGAAGAATTAAACCGACCTAACTTGTTACACCATTTGGACACTGTAGACGAGTTACGAGATGAGGCATCGGTTCGGATGGCGGCATATATACAGGGGGTAGCTCGGAGTTACAACAAACGCGTTAACGCCAAGGTGTTCCAAGTGGGAGACTGGGTATTGAGAAGAGTCTTTCAAAATACGCAAGAAGTGAATGCTGGCAAGTTGGGAGCAAACTGGGAAGGACCATATCAGATCACGAAGATCGTAGGGCAAGGAGCCTACGAATTAATGTCGCAAGAAGGGAAGACGGTCCCCAGAAGCTGGAATGCGATGAACTTGAAGTTGTATCACTTTTGAAACACGCGAGTTTTAATAAGGTAATTATCATAAATTTTTTCCCTTCACATTATATTGTTACATCTTCGTACATACACAAGAACAACGGTTTTGAAAAAACTAACAAGGGACGCCTTGTGACGTTACAGGCCAAAACATAGGCCCTAGCCTTGTGATCAGGCAACGCTGTGCACACAATGACTAGTCAAAAGATGCAAGAGACGAGAACATGTAGCAAGAACTCTAGAACAAGTGGAACTTTTCATTTGTAACACAAGTCACGGATTTATTGCAAATGTTTACATTTAGACGAGTACATCATTCTCTCCCTTTGCATCTAACATAAAAAGCGCTATACAACGAAGAGTCTATTGCTAAAATTCCAAGTGTGTGTTTCAGACAAATCGACTTCCCAACGAACGCGTTGATCTTCTTCCTCCGGCGTTGAACCTGCTTACCTGCAGAAAATCAAACACAAATCCAAGGCGACAGCAACTAATAAAACATTATCAAAATAAAGCATGACCCCATAAGCCAACACGGGGTGCAAAGTTGTCCACATCTAGGCCCTAATACAAGCGGCCACATAAAACATAAAGTTTTCAAAAGCCCCAACACATTGGGGGTAGGAAAAAGTTCGAAAATAGAAAAAAGGAATCATTCTTTGTCTGCGCTCTCAGTTGACTTCTGGTTATCCATCTCGACCTGGGCTACTTCCTTGGCGACTTGTGAGATGTCATCGATGAGAGAGGATTTCTTTGACGTGTTGGCCTCTTCAGGAAACAGATTCTCGAATTGTTCCCTCTCCTTAGCAGCATCCCAGGAAGAATGTTTTCCGGCAGCAAATTCCTCAATCGTCTCGACGCGAGCCCTGAGCGACCAATAGTCAGCTGTATCCTCAACTTCTTGGGCAAGAGCGGCACTTTTCTTTGATGCTTCCATGAATTTGTCCTCCCACGTCTTGGAGTCATCCAGAGCTTTCGCAAGGGCGCTTTGCAGATCAAGGATCTTCTTTTCCAGAGCTTTCTTCTCCTGTCCTAGAATGACAGACCTATCCTTTTCAAGCTGTGTGTTGATTTTACTCTAAGCCAGTTGCTCAGGGTAATCTTTGAAGGTGTCGTAAGCCGCAAGAGTGAGTTGAAGTCTCTGGGCAACAAGTATGGGTTAAGTAGGCATCCAGACAATCAATAGTAAGAACAAAAAGGGACCTGATGAATACTTGCCATTGGGCCGCCAGTATTTCGCCGAGAAATTCAGGAAAGGAGGATCGATGGTTTGAACCATGGAGGCAGTCCACTTGCAGAGGCATCAAATATTTAAGGCATTTCTCAGCATCCATATCCAGGGACATCATGGTACTGGGAAGATCCGTCATGCGAGAAGATGCACCTTTCTTTGATAGGGAGGCCTTGGGAGAGTCACCTACCACTTTGGGAGGCAGAGACACCATCAAAGATGTATCCGCAGTGGAGGCTGTATCCGCTTTCCTCTTCTTCCTGGCCTCGACCCTTTCCAAAGTCGACAAAGCAGCGGTTGATCTAGTTGTCCTTGAACCTGACATCATGAGAAAAACAGGGTTAACAAAAAACAGGAAACATTGAAGATAGAAAGGAGAAAAGAGACAGACTTACACGACATCTCGGTATCTTCAGGATCTGCAAAACACGCTTTCACTAATTCGGGGTAGGATCTTTCCTCCAACGAGAGAGCTTCGATATGGGAGATAACTTGATATGACACTTTGCGGGGTTGAGGAGTAGCAAAACGCTCTGTACAGAAAACATTCAGCGGTTAGACTTGAATAGAAACCAACGAGTGCAAAAGGGAAACACTACTTGTTGATTGCCAACGACTTCTCAAGAAAGATGTATCGATCCCTAGAGAAGACAATCTCACAAAGAAAAACTTATCAGCCCAGCCCTGGTCAGATTTTGATATGTTAAAGATTAAGTCGGATTTTTTGGTAAAGGTTTTCAAAGTTAAACGGCCCGGACCACCTTTGGAAAGGTGGTAATTCAGGAAAAAGTCGGCAGCTTTGAAGGGAAGACCCCGAGAAGAGCACAATTGATCAACGGAAAGTAGAAGTCTCCAAACTTGGGGAAGTAATTGCCCCGGAGAAACATTGAGGGTGGACAAGAAATCGACGACTAAAGGAGAAAATGGAAAACGGTGCCCAATACGAAAAGGGTACTCATACAAGCACACCCAATCGTTGGCATAGAAATCCGCATGAACGCCAGGGGGAGGAAGAAACACCTCTGCATGTGAAGGGAAACCCGCAGAAAAGGCAAAAATATGGGGGTCCTCTGAAGTACTATCCCTCCGATGATAGGAGGTGAGGAAACTGGAAGATGTCAGAGAAGGAGGAAGGGTGGATTCAAGGCAATAGAGGGAAGGAGAGCTAGAAGATGCCATAGTTGGGGGAAGAAAAGAAGTTGAAGACGAAGAAGCGAAAGTAGGGGAAAACGTACCTGGAAACCGAGAAGCACAATTGAAGTCTTAGAAGCCATCATAACCGCTTTAAATAGGGGTTGATTAGACGTGTCATGACTTGCTACAACTTCCAAGACACGAAATCAAAAACCCTAAGAAAGTGGAGGCGGGAATTTTCCCGGGTTTTTGATGGGGGTATTGTTGGGCCCTCCGAAATCTAGCCCAAAAGAGCATCAAGGAGCCCGGAATAGTCAGCCCAATCTGGTGGTTAAAAAGGAAGGTCGAAGAAACGTTGAAGACGTGGTGAGGTTGAGTCATGAAAGGAGACAATAAATACATACGGAAATCTCGGATCCCGGGGTTGAAATGCAGAAACGGCTAGTTTGTGGATTCAGCAGGCGAGATCTCCGGGATACGTTGAACATCCCACCAACGGTCCGAATTAAGGAAAGGGTTATATATAACAAGCCTGAAGCGGAGAGAAGGATACACAAACACTGAAGAGAAAACCAAAAGCTAAAATTCGTCTTTGTTCACTTTATTCTACTTACACTCAAGTGTTCGTTCTGTATTGGAGGAGATTCATCTCAAACTGCGATCATAATACACACATTACAACTTACTTGCTATTGTCTTTTCTATTCTTTAATCGATCTTTCATCTTGCCTCTAGTTTATAACGCGTTACACTTGATCTTTGGCTAGGAATTCCCATATCAAAGCAGGTAACGTGTTAGTACGATTATCCTGCCCAAAACAGCTGGCGCGCCTTGCGCTACGTTGGATTTCGACCTTGATATTGCCAAATCTTCTAGCACTTTTGATGGCTCCTTGTCCCATGACTCGAGTGAGGATTCCAGCCCTAAAGACAAACCCAATGTGCATGATAAAGGGGAGCCTATACTTGGACAAGCAACCAAGGCCGGTGTTCGAGGCGCTAAGAAGCCGAGTCAAGGAGCCATGCCCTATCTTGGGCGCATCACACGAGCACTAGCTAAGGCAATACTAGACAAAATCAAGGAGGAGCTCATGGATCATAAGTTTCCGATGGCTAATGACGGTGAAGGTTGGAGTGTTCTTGTGACTATTGGTTCGACTAGTGCTAAAACTTGACTTATGTTTTGTTAAGGGTTTTTTAGTTGAATTTCTTGAAATTTAAGGGTGTTTTATGTAATTAGAGAGAAGTGAGGGTGGCTGAGTTGAGAGAGGCGTGGCTTTAGGGTTATAAGGCTTGTTGTTGGCCTCCTTTCTCGCTTAGATTGGACGAAAACTTGTTGCTCTCTTTTCCTTGCGTTTTCAATTCAAGTTTCTTGTTTTTGCTTCGTTCAATTCTCGTTGTTCAAGTTGTTGATGAGTAATATCCGACAATTCGGGCATCCTAGTTTGCTTGAGATCTTGGTGAGTCATATCCAAGTTCCCGAGCATCCATATCCCTTGTTACCTACTTCGAACCATCATCCATCTCGGTGGTTTCTGCAACACCTCAGTAAAATCGACATAACTTTCAATCCACTCATCATCTGGCTCTCATATTTTGATGACTTCAACTAGACTCATAGATCTAGATTGTCGTTTTGGAATCACTCAATTCCAAGTTCGGAAAAAGAAGATCCAGCCAGTTGAAGACGGGTCAGTTTGCGAGGTATTTGTTGTCGGAATTCCTTGGATTCTCTTGGTGATCTCTTTGCACCATCATCTACACCATCGATCCTCTCATCAACGATGCACTAGCACCGTGGTGTGCATCCGCTACTCATGGTGCAACACCGCACTTACCCTAGGCTACGAACCTCATTTCGCATCCAAGACTTAGTCATGCCACATGAAATGGCATAGTGTGTGTGTCAAACCACCACATCGGGATATGACTCAATAGGCCATAACCAACACGATGCATGTTTAGGTTCATTGAACCTCAACTCGGACTAGTCAATACTTTCCTCACTTTAATCCTTCTAAAACTTAGTCCACACCAAGCATATACTCCATGTATTGCCCCAATTTGTATGTGACCAAGACTAGACCTTGAGACATTCAAAATTTCTCGATCATACTAAACCGAGTACTCAAGGTGATACTAAAATCACCAACAATATTCAATCATTTCAACGTTTTTGTTTATTTATGAGTTTGGGACTAATAGTTGTTTTGTTTTGTGGTTCAAGGATTACATTAAAATGGGGGAGGATTGTTGGTGATTTAGTGTAATCGACACTTGAGAAGTTGTCAATGCATTTTGGAGTGATCAATGTTCACAATGGGAATCGACTTCATTATAACATGTGTTAGGATGTGAGGAGTGCACATTCGTGTAAATGAAGCTAGGTTCCAAAGGCTAACATTGGTTATAATATGTTACATTTTAGAGGACTTTGTTCTCTAAGAGTTCGTGACTTGAAACAATTTACAAATTGTATAAAGTTGTGAACTTCACAAAGTCTACGACTTTTGTGAGATCTAGGAGTTTTGTGAAGTCTACGACCTCAATGACGTCTTTGGGTTGACGGGTTGGTAACTATCTTTGACTTAGTCAAAAAAGTGTTTAAACTAATCGAAATGTGCATGTAACCATTTCTTGGAGGTTACTTATACTAATTAGTGAACTTGATGGATGTGGGGAGCTAGTGAACAATTAGTGGTAACAACTTGGTAATTGCCACGAGGTGTGCAACTCTAGAAAATTGCTTATAATTGTTTTGGACGTCCCAAACCCTATTTAAAAGCCTTCATTGGACATTTGTATTGAAGGTTTAGCAATTGTACTCTCTAAAAGACATGTGTTGGGACGATGTTGGGACCTCTGGTTCTAAACATCGGAACAACGAGATCATTCTCCAGTTTTGATAATGACAAACACCATATGTGAACTAATGTGCTTTGTCCAAGTATTTCTAAGGAACACAGGTCCAGCAAAGAAAGTTCCCACGCTATGAGAACTCCCATGAATGGCTAAGGAACACAAGCATACACGCTGAAGAGGTTCTCTCAAAGGAACTTTGAAGAAGACAGTTCCCATCACATGGGAACTCACATGTGAAGACAAAGACCGTTAAGCGCAAATCGCGGGATCCTGTCTTGGACAGAATGAAGGAACAGTCTGATGAGCAGCCTATCACGAGTGATCCAACGGTCTGATTAATTCAAGAAGTTGACCTAGTTCAAATCGAAGTCACATGTGAAGATTGTACACTTGGGCTGCAAGAAAAAGGCATTTTGGGCAACATGAAAGATGCGATTGCAGCCCAAGTACAACCGAGTATAAAGCTAAGTGAATAGTGCTAGGTTCAGGCACTTCTCCCAGAACTCACATATACTCCCAGAGAAAGAAAGACAGAAGAAGAGAAGTCTCCGGCGGCGAGTGTCCGATCTCGACGACGGTGAAGCTAAAGTTCCCAAGAGCAAGGGAACTGAATTGTCAAGGTGTAAGGTTTGACTTTCTTGTTTTAGTTGAGTTGTTCGCTTAGGAACTCAGTTGAGAAGATTCATTAGTGTTGCTAGAGTTAGGTAGAACTCGTAGGAACAAAGAAGTTTGAATCTGGCTGTTTGTAACTAAGGAACAAGCAATAAAATAAGTAAGTCATTCAAAATCCTCCAAGCGGAGGTAGATGTTTGCCCACACAACTAGTTGGTTGTCGTGGGGTTCCTCTATAAAGGAACTGTGTTCTTTCAGCTTTTAATACTTGCGATATTGCTTCTTCTGCTGCCTTAGGAACAGCTTAACAGCCAGTTCCCAAGCTCTCGCTAACCAGTAACGATCCAACAATTGGTATCAAAGCAGGCTGCTCTAGATTTGTGTTAGCATGGCATGTTTCAAAATGGCTCACGAACTCACCCAAGTCGGTCACAACAACAGCAAGCCACCAAGGCTCATCACTGGTAGATTCGAAGTCTGGCAACGCGACATGAAGAATTGGATGCGTAACCAAGACTACCAGGCTTGGTGCGTTATAGAGAAAGGGAACTTCAAAATTGATCCAGCTATTGAGAATGACCTCACCAAATGGGGACCAAATGAGTACAAGTGCATGGAGGCCAACTTCAAGGCCATACAATACCTCAAGAATGCTATGACGGTGCAAGATTGCGACAGGGTGGCAAACCTAGACACAGCTAAGGAAGTGTTGGAAGCCATTCAACAAATGCATATTGGGAACTCAGACCTCCGAGAAGATCTTCAGATGAATGCGAGGAGGGAGTTCTTCAACTTCCAAATGGAAATGGGAGAGTCCGTCGATAGTTACCCATCCCGTTTCGAGGGACTTTGCACCAAGATGGCTGGTCTTGGGATTACTAAAGAGGAAATCACCGACAAAATGAAGGTTCAACAACTCTTCAACGAGCTGACTGGAGAGTGGGCAAATGAGAGAACGATGTTCAAGGAGAACCCCGAAAACAGAACTCTTATGCTCCACTAGGTCTTTGGAAAACTGGTAGGACATGAGAAAAGAAAGATAGATGACAAGGAGCAAAAGAGGGCACACCAAGGGATTGCTCTCAAACTTGAAAAGATGTTCAAGTCAGTTCAAGAGCAACACGAAGAATCTGAAGAAGAAGAGGATGAGGAACTAGTCCTCGTAACAAAGGCCCTTTGATCCTTTTACAAAGGAAAGTTCAAAAAGGGAAATGGGAACTCTCAGAAAGGACAAAGTTCTCAAAGAAAACCTGTTGAGAAGGACCTCTCAGACGTCACATGCTACAAGTGCTACAAAAAGGGACACTTCGCGAAGGAGTGTCCACTGGGAACTGACGACCGTAAGCAAGGGAAGAAGGCCTACATCGCCACCTGGGACGATGACGAGGACGAAGATCCTGAATCTTGGGCATTCCCCGACATGTGCGCAATGGCCATAGGAGACACCACTGGGGAACAACCCAGTGAGGTAACTACTGAATCCGTTCTTGCTTCCTTGAATAATTATGAAAAACCTGAGTTGCTAAAAATTCTTTCTAGCCTTGTCAAAGATAATATTAAATTACAAAAGAAGTTGGAAAAATCGGAACACACCAATGCTGAACTGGTTGGTCTTGAGCCATGTCCCAACTGTGTGTCCCTTCTTGAAATACTTCAGTCATATGTGTCTCACATAGTAAATCTTGAAAATGAGCTTAAAACTCTAGAAAGTGATGAGAACACCCTTCTACAAAACCTGAGTAAAACAAATGGGATTCCTGAAGCCTCTAGTTCCCAAACCAAGTTTGTACCTGCCAGACACGGAATAGGGTATGAGTCAGAGAGCTCTAAGAAAGGAAAGTCCCCTTTGAGTGAAAAAGAGATCAACGAGTGTAGGGCCTTAGAGCTTCAGTGTGAGAAACAGAAAAATGCACACTTAGAAGAGAAAATCCGCGTCTTGGAGAGTGGAGTGAATGGAGAAGTAGACTATTACACTGGGAACACTAGACATAAGTTGTATGTTCAAATAGCTAAGGGAAATAGGTCTAGGGTGTACAACAAGGAAACTATGGATAGGAACAGGATATAGAGACCCCATCCTAAGTACTACCTAGGAGAATACTATAAGACCTGCTGGAACTGTGGTGCTCATGGGCATTACAAGGAAAGCTGTCCCAAAGCTAAGGCCCAAACCCAGAGAAACCACGAGTATTAGAACAGGCAAAATCAACAAGCCAACAAGTCTGCTAGAGTTCCCACAAAAAGGAACAATCATAGGAACTTTGCCTATAACAAGTACTCTCGTGATATTAACATTGCTGATTATGTGTTATTTGAGACTGTCTTCCCTTGCAAGGGACCAGGCAAGAGTAATCTTGCCTGGGTCCTCAAAAACTGAATTTTCTTGTAGGTGGCAGTGAGGGGGAACAGCACATGGGTCATTGATAGTGGATGTTCAAACCACATGACTGGAAACAAAGACAACCTCACCTCACTCCATCCAAAGGCCGAAGGAGGTCATGTGTCCTTTGGCAACAAGAATAAAGGGGAAATTATAGGAACAGGGGAAGTACTACTCAACAAATCAATCAAAATCAGCAACGTTAACTTGGTGAAGGACCTGGGGTTCAATCTCTTGAGCGTTTATCAGATATGTGATCAAGGGAACAACATCGTCACCTTTGATTCAAGAGAGTGTCTAGTGATCAACAAGAAGACTAACACAATCATCCTGAAGGGAAGAAGGTCCAACAACATCTATGTGGTGGATACAGACTTTGAGCCACCAAGGAAACTGTGCTTGGCAAGTTCCCTTGACGAAACGGAACTCTGGCACAAAAGACTGGGCCATGCAGGCATTAGTCAGATCCTAAAGCTCTATCTACAAGATCTGGTCATTGGCCTTCCTCGAATAAACATCGAAGGTGCCAAGATGAGTGAAGCTTGTGTTCGTGGCAAACAAACCAGAAGCTCCTTTAAACCAAAAAGGGTAGTCAGCACAACAAGGCCCTTGGAGCTAATTCACATGGATCTTTGCGGTCCCATGGACACCGAAAGCTTCGGAGGAAAGAGGTACATGTATGTTTTAATTGATGATTTTTCAAGGTTTACATGGGTTCTTTTCTTGAGATCAAAATCAGATACCTTCAAAGAATTTAAGACTTTAATCAAGAGGATGGAAGTTAGCATGGGAATCAAGCTCAAGGCACTCAGATCTGACCATGGGACTGAGTTCAAAAACTCAGAGCTCCTAAGGTACTATGCCAACAATGGTGTATCCCACAACTTTTCTACTCCTCGCACTCCTCAACAAAATGGCGTGGTGGAAAGGAAAAACAGAACCCTGGAAGACATGGCAAGGACCATGATGCTAGAAAGTGGAGTTCCTCCAAGTTTCTGGGCCGAAGCCATCTCCACAACTACTTACATCCTAAATCGAACCATGACAAGGCCCATGATCAAAAAGACATCCTACGAGCTGATCAAAGGTAGAAGGCCCAACATCTCTCATCTAAGGACCTTTGGATGCAAATGCTTCGTTCACAACAATGGGAAGGACAACCTCGGCAAATTTGACCCCAGAAGCGATGAAGGGATATTCCTGGGATACTCTTCCCAAAGCAAGGCGTACAGGGTCTATAACAAGAGGACCAAGAAGGTAGAGGAAAGCATTCACGTCATCTTCGACGAAAAATCTGTGAAGATGGAAACAGAGGTCCAAGGAAAGGGAACTCTGTTCAAGCTGGCCAGACAAGAAGAAGACGACGACGAGGATGAACCAAGAAAGAGAGATGAAGACTATCCAAGTAGCTCTTTCCTTCCTCCTCCTCCTCCTCCAGCAGAGCAAACCTTCGCAATGCCTTCCTCAACCGCCACTTCCTCTCAACCTCTTCCACCCCGTCATCCAATCACCACCGTCTCCTCCGGAACTATCATCGTTGACAGTTTCGGATCCGAACCTCCTTCAAAACACGAAAAACCAAAATCCTCCAAATCCAAACACTCTCACAAATCCCAACACAAATCCTCCAAACGCAAACACTCCCAGATCTCTTCTCCTTCCCATTGCTCGGAACCCAAGAAGAAATCTCTACTCAACATGGAGGAAGTCCTTAACCCAAACCCGACGCTTATGCCGTCGTCGACCCATCCGAAGTCGCAAAGCTCTTTCGCCCACGCCCTAAACCTATCTCTGAGACCTCTGGTCCCAGGGATTCCACAACCTCCTCCTCCTCTCTTCCCATGGTTGAGGGAACTTCTAACCCTCTTCCCTCTTCACCACAGAAGACTTCTCCACCACCCACCTCCCCCATTGCCAAAACTCCCTCTCACACTCCACACGCTGCCTCTGGGAACTCCAGTCCCAAGGCTCCCAACACCACTCCTCCTCCTCCAACCTCAAAGGTGTCAACTCCACACACCTCACCACTCCACCCATCTTCTTCACCACACTCTCCCTCCACCGTAAAACTCCCTTCCTCTTCTCTGGCCAAGAAAACCATCGACCTCGATTCGGACGAGGATGATCTCCCTATCGGATTCATTGCTCGCAAAAGGCCACGGTGCAGCCGCCCATAGTCATGGGAACTGCCGAAGAAAATGCGCGCCTTGACGCGCTCGAGGCCGAGCTCCAAGCAGAGATATCGCGGCTCTCACCTGCAGAAGGGACCGCTGCCACCAAGGTCCCAGAAGAAAGGGACCTAGCACCAACTGACGGTGCTCGGGCTAGCACAAGTCATCAAGATGAGGATGACAACGAGGACATGGACCTGTCCTCCGAAGAAGAAGGGACCTCGGATGATGAGGCCACCACTGATGTGCAAGAACCTGCTCTGGATCACGGACGCCAAATGGTGGTGTCCGAGGTTGCCCAAGAACCAAGGGAACCTCCCCTGATGATCAAAGCGGCTGCTTCCCCCCAGCTGAAAAGAATGACTGCCGTCTCCAGGGGGAACAAGAAGGGGAAGGGAACTGCTCCCAAGAAGATTCACATCTCTGAGCAACGCAAACTTCTTCCCCCTCTCATCCTCTCCGAGCAACAACTCCAAGAACAAGGGCTCGGACAACTGTGGGACCTGATCAAAGCCTAAGGTTGGGAACACATCTGTGATGAGGCTGTGAGTGTGGATCCCTCTCAGGTGCGCCTCTTCTACAATCACTTCGTCGTCCAAGACAAGGGCACCCAGGGAACTCTCTCCCTCAATGGCGATGACTTCATCTTCACAACCTCCACCATTCGCCTCCAACTTCAGGTTCCTGTCCAGGGCCTCAAAGAATTGCCCGCCAAGAACTGGGGAGACTACAATAGCGAGGTGATCTACAATACAATCTATGAGGGTCGTGTTCCCACGACTGGAACGTCGACCCATCATCTGTCTCTCATCGCCAAATTTGCCCACCAGTTCATCATAAATGTGGTGATCCCTCGCCAAGAGAAGCGCCTCCACATCAACATTCCTAACGCCATTCTTCTCTATCACTTCCTCCTGAAGAAGCCCATCAATCTCCCACGAATCATTCTAGGGCACATGGAGAAGTGCATGGCCTCTAAGTCTCACTCCCTTCCTTACGCTGGCCTGATCAAGAAACTCATGCTCAGAGAGGGCCTCTACGACTCATCCAAGGAAGAAGTGACCATAGGCCGACAACTGGACATCTCCGTGGTCCAAAAGATGCGTCACTCCGAACCAGTTGAGGACCAAGGGACCCTTCCCTCTGGTGACGGCCCAGAGGATGGGAACACACAAGTGTTGGTGCATATTGCCAACACTCTGGATAGGATGGCAGGGAACCAAGAGAAAATCATCCACGCCTTGAACAGACTGAGTGAACTCCTGCTCCCTCGAAGCCCATGATCTCCCCTTCTCTTCCCCTTATCCTCACTGTTCCCACAAAACTTTTATTGTGTTCCTATGTACATATTTTTTCTTAAGTAATGAAATGGCTTTTAGTATGATTGCATGTTCCTTTCCTTCCTATTTATGTGTTATTTGTTTTCGATGATGTCAAAAGGGGGAAAGACAAAAAATGCGAGATGAGTTAAGTTGAAAAGATATCACAGAATATGCCTAAGCTAAGGGGGAACAATTGCATAAAAAGCTAAGTACGAACTCAGTGTTTCACAAGAAGTGGCTCCCTAAGGACTCACTTAGGAACTCATCTGCATATCATGCTTTGAAATACTTGCTTATTTTGTGATGGGTTTGTCGTCATCAAAAAGGGGGAAATTGTTGGGACGATGTTGGGACCTCTGGTTCTAAACATCGGAACAACGAGATCATTCTCCAGTTTTGATAATGACAAACACCATATGGGAACTAATGTGCTTTGTCCAAGTATTTCTAAGGAACACAGGTCCAGCAAAGAAAGTTCCCACGCCATGAGAACTCCCATGAATGGCTAAGGAACACAAGCATACACGCTGAAGAGGTTCTCTCAAAGGAACTCTGAAGAAGACAGTTCCCATCACATGGGAACTCACATGTGAAGACAAAGACCGTTCAGCGCAAATCGCGGGATCCTGTCTTGGACAGAACGAAGGAACAGTCTGATGAGCAGACTGTCACGAGTGATCCAACGGTCCGATTAATTCAAGAAGTTGACCTAGTTCAAATCGAAGTCACATGTGAAGATTGTACACTTGGGCTGCAAGCAAAGGGCATTTCGGACAACATGAAAGATGCGATTGAAGCCCAAGTACAACCGAGTATAAAGCTAAGTGAATAGTGCTAGGTTCAGGCACTTCTACCAGAACTCACATATACTCCCAGAGAAAGAAAGACAGAAGAAGAAAAGTCCCCGGCGGCGAGTGTCCGATCTCGACGACGGTGAAGCTAAAGTTCCCAAGAGCAAGGGAACTGAATTGTCAAGGTGTAAGGTTTGACTTTCTTGTTTTAGTTGAGTTGTTCGCTTAGGAACTCAGTTGAGAAGATTCATTAGTGTTGCTAGAGTTAGGTAGAACTCGTAGGAACAGAGAAGTTTGAATCTGGCTGTTTGTAACTAAGGAACAAGCAATAAAATAAGTAAGTCATTCAAAATCCTCCAAGCGGAGGTAGAGGTTTACCCACACAACTAGTTGGTTATTGTGGGGTTCCTCTATAAAGGAACTGTGTTCTTTCAGCTTTTAATACTTGTGATATTGCTTCTTCCGCTGCCTTGAGAACAGCTTAACAGCCAATTCCCAAGCTCTCGCTAACCAGTAACGATCCAACAACATGCTCCACATACTAAACTCTAAGGTTTTATCTTAGATCGTAGCCCACGACAAGGACAATGGGGTTTGTCTTATCGCAAATCAGATTTCACGGTAACCCTTAAACTGTATAAGGGGCATCGATGTTGGAAAACTTCCATGCGATTCAAGCTTATATCAAGTTACCTAGACGTTCATTGATAAAGTTCCCTGATATACTGAATAAGTCCATGATTCCAAGAAGATCCCAACTTCGCAGGAGTTTCTACGAAGTTGGGATCCCAAAAAAAATAACAAAAAACTTTAGGGCCAGGTATGTAATTTAAGTCATTCTCTTACCACACACAAAAAAGCTATAAAAAAAAAGCACCACCCGTTTCATACCATATCGTTTCAACTTTCGATAGTCACAATGGAGTTCTGCAGAGCAACATCCTTTCCCTCTTGGAGAAACGCATTTGCTGTTCCTCCTTCCAATCGCTACCCCACACACATCCAGGTTCCTCTTCGGCCTTTCTCTTTTGTTCTCTCTATGTTGATGTTGTTTTGTAATCGTTTAATTACGGTGATGAATTTGCTTTTGGAATGTCAAAGGTGGACAGAGCTAAACAGTTGACAATTTGGTGTCTCAGCATGGACGATACACCTGATAAGACAAAGCAGGTCTAGTCTTTTCTTCTGCTAAATTCTGCCGATAATTATGCACTTTGCGTAATTAATTAGTAAATGTTAGTTTTAGGTTCTGTTGCTGATTCCTAATCGTTGACATTCAATTATTGTTTCTACATTTGGGTTTTATGCACTTGAGGGGATTGCTTGCGATGCATAGAGACTAGTGAGTTGCTGAATTAGTCTTGTGTGATAGATTGTTGTATTACTGTTGTCTTCTCCAGTAAGGTTTTGTGCTCTAAAATAAAGGAAAAATCACAAACAGTGTTTTCAGTCTCTTGGCATACTGAGGTTTCTCAATGCTGTAAGTTAAGATGCTGAATATTGTGCATATTCACTTGTACAATACAGATGGTTGTGTCAATCACGGGAGCTACGGGGTTCATTGGGAAAAGACTGGTCGAAAGGTTACATGCAGGTTAGTTTCACATCTGGCTGTCTTTACAGAGCAAGCCTACTCTCTTTGTTTTGTCAAAGTGCTATGTTTGTTATACTTGGAAAAAAAGAAAGAAAGTTGCTGGTAGTTTTCTACTAACCATAGTTTTGATGGCAGATAACCACGCAGTTCGTATCCTAACACGGTCCAGAGTAAAAGCTCAGAAATTTTTTCCGGGTAAGAAGGTAATGAATATATATTCAGTTTTCTATCTTTCATTACACTTGACGTTTAATAGATAGAGAGATTTTATGCATCTCCTTGAATGAATGCTGAATTGTTTTATCCTTGCATTACAAAATTAATTTCCATGTCATTTGTATATAAATGCTGTACTTTTGAAGTTTTTATGACATTAAATGATCCTTTTTTTTATACTGCTGGAATTGTAGCCAACGATTTTCCAGGGATTGTTCTAGCAGAAGAAATTGAGTGGAAAGATGCAATTGAAGGTTCAACTGCGGTGGTAAACTTAGCAGGAATGCCTATTAGCACTAGGTGGTCACAGGAGGTTCGTGTTTTATGTGATTAGCTTTTGTCTGTTCCCTTTTGTGATATGATTTTCTATGTCTTATTTTACGATAATTGACTAAAATATTTGACCAGTAAGAGTTCTGAATATTTTGTTGTTGAATAAGAACTATTTAGTTCATAAAATAATGATTAGTTAGTTTTAGTTGATCTATTATTTGACTCTTTTTGTTTCCTTTCTTACATGTGAGCTGTCAGTTGCTGGAATTTCTCATCTGATGTTCTTATTACTGCTGTCTTTATAAAAAGTTTCTCCTATCGTGTGTCAGATAAAGAAAGAGATAAAGGACAGTAGAATCAAAGTCACCTCCAAGGTTTATCCTTCTAACATATCTCTAATGCTGGCTTATTGTATGAGTCATATGATTTTCTTTTCCTAATCTTAGTGTTATTGGTCATGAAGGTTGTAGAGATTATAAATCAACTGCAACCTAATGTTAGGCCTGCTGTTCTTGTCAGTGCAACAGCAGTTGGTTATTATGGTGTGTATCCTTCCCTCCTACACTCTTTTTAGCGTGTCATTTTTGGCTTGTTTTTCTAGGAGTTTGAATTAGTATGCACAGGCATCATTTTGCTTACTGTCTTCTATGTGACATAATCACTAATATGACATTTTGTAAGTTCCAGCTGTAGAAGTTGAATTCGTGAATTTGTTAACAGACCGAGCAGTTGGTGAAGCAGCAAATTCTAAATGCTGTATGTTGACAATGAATTAATTTAAAAAATTCTTGTTTAAATACTGCTCATGTAAGTATGTAATCATAAACAGAGCTATTGGATCCTTAAATGCTGTCATGCTTTGCTGCTTTCATTGGGCATAGCCATTTTTTAGCTTAATGTGGAAATGGATTCATTAATTTTAGAGCAATTAAATTTTGCTAAAGTTAAGGTATCAATAGTTGTGCACAAATAAATTTGTGTTCCTTGTAAATGGCCCATGTGTTTTTATTCAAAGTTTGCTACTGTGTTTTATTTAGTAGTTTATCTACAATTCCATAAAAGGTCTTATTGTCTCTTCTCAAAGCACAGGAACTAGTGAGACAGCTGTTTTTGATGAAACTAGTCCTTCAGGAAATGATTTTTTGGCTGAGGTAACAATTGAAACCCTGAGTACTTTACCTAATTATGTCCTCACAAGAGCGTTCTCTTATTTTAAAGATCTTTTATTGTAAATGGTCCTCTCATCATAACTCCACATGGCCAAGCTCCTCTTTTATTTTTAGGATCTGGTTTTGGATGTTCAGCTAAGTATTTGGCGTATGTTATGGTTTTGAACATCAAGCAGCTCCCAAGGTTCACTACAGTCTGCAGCTGAAGGATTAGCGAACTATAAACTATAATCAATACAGTCATTGCCATTGTTCTTGTGCAGTTCTCATATCGGGTTCTCTGAATCTGACAAGCTTATGTGCAGGTTTGTAGAGAATGGGAAGGCACAGCACTAAAAGTTGATAAAGATGTGAGAGTTGCTCGTATTCGTATTGGTGTAGTGCTTGGAAAAGATGGTGGTGCTTTAGGTATTTTCTCAAATCATTTTGTGTCTACAGTTAAAATCCCCATTTGAGTAAATGTTATAGTTAATTTCTAGTTTCTCTTGTGATTATTGGCAGCAAAAATGATCCCATTATTCATGATGTTTGCTGGTGGACCTTTGGGTTCTGGGAAACAATGGTACAATCTTTAATGAGTACTGAATTCTGTTTGATTTCCATTTATTCATCCTAAGCCATGGTGTTAAATAAAATGTCCTGATGCAGGTTTTCCTGGATTCATCTAGATGACATTGTGAACCTTATCTATGAAACTCTATCCAATCCGTCATACAATGGCAAGAAGTTCTTTTCTCATTTGATATCCTTTCGAGTGGTGCTATGCATATTGGATGAGGGTTAGGAGGAAAGCAAACAACAAATCAATTTCCTTAATGAACAGAACAAACTCTGACATTTTAATCTCTAAGCAATAAGTACAGGAAAAGTCTGAAGATGTTCTGAAAATATCCTCAATTAGGTTGAAATTGGGGTTTTAAGAATCAGGTTGACTGTTTAAAACAAGGTATATTTGATTTGATGGTCAATATTTACAGGGGTTATCAATGGAACTTCACCCAACCCCGTTCGATTAGCAGAGTTGTGTAACCAGCTAGGAGGCGTCATGGGACGGCCTTCATGGCTCCCAGTGCCTGAGTTTGCACTCAAAGCAGTCCTTGGAGAAGGTGCTTGTGTGGTAAGACTCTGACTCCTATCTTCTCTCCTCGTCTGTTGTGTGTGTGTTTCTTGGTTCTGCTGCTGAGTGCAGTAGTGGTGCTTGCAGGTGTTGGAAGGGCAAAGGGTAATTCCAGTCCGAGCCAAACAGCTAGGCTTCTCATTCAAATATCCCTACGTAAAGGATGCTTTAAAAGCGATCTTGTCGTAAGAGTTTCAAGAGCTCGGACGTTGTTTATTCTGTTAGTTGAGTCATACTTCATTGCTCGTGTTCATTGAATCCAAGTTCTTGCATAAAAATTGTTTTCCTTTTCGTTTTTTCTTTTCTTTTGGTCGCTCCCCCTCCGCTTCAAGCCAGAGGTGCCTCCATCGTGACCCCCAGATTTCCCCGTAAGGGAAGCCTCACTGGGTCAATGTTGTTGTTGTTGCCATTTTATTGCAACTATCATGTATCATGATTTTCTTCTTCACCTTGAGATTGCTTGACCGCACAGTAGTCTACTTTGGGATTTGCGGAATGAGATCCGGTAGAATTTACCGGGTAGTGTTCATCCATTTTCTAGTTACCATGAGAATGAGTTTGCAGGAGAGAAGTGATAATAAACACAAGCAATTAGATGGGGTATGCACGGGGCAAGTTCTTGGTAAAAATATATCAAGTTTTTTTTTACATTTTTAGTTATGTTATTTTTCATTGGTTATTTGATCATATTACATCCTCTTTAGTTAAAAATTGACGTACAAAATAATTGCATGCTCCACAAATATTAATATTATGAAGTATATTTCTTTTTTCTTAAACAATATACTTAATGTCTTTTTTTAAAGGGGAAATTGCATTTAACCACCCTTTATTTTACACTTGTTGCAATTAACCACCCTTTATATTTTTTTTTACACTTAACCACCCCTTATTTGTAATTATGTGCATTTAACCACCCATTTTAATGAAAAACGTCATTTTCCTCGTTAAGTAAAGTAAATTACGTTTTTACCTTTCTTTTTAAATTTTATTTACAATAAATAAATAATGGAAAATTCATAATTGACACTTTCAAGTTCCGATACGTACGCCGATTTTTGCAACAATGGCCTAATTTCGTCCGTAATAATTCCTTCACTCCATCCAATAGCGAAGAAGAACCACGACTTCGCCGATGCAAAGACCATGGGTTTTGGATCTGATTTTGACGACATTGAGTGTCTCTTGGAGACGATCGTGTCCAAGTTGATGGACGACGGCTCAAGATTCAAAAGGTTGAGATGTAGGTCGAAATCCAAGGATAATGACATTCCAAGCTCAATTTATTCCTAAATTCTTTTATTTATTGTAAATAAAATTAAAAAGAAGGGCAAAAACGTAATTTACTTTACTTACCGAAGAAAACAACGTTTTTCATCAAAATGGGTGGTTAAATGCACATATTTACAAATAAGGGGTGGTTAAGTGTAGAAAAAAAATATAAAGGGTGGTTAATTGCAACAAGTGTAAAATAAAGGGTGGTTAAATGCAATTTTCCCTTTTTTAAAACCACTCATAGAACTAATTAAAGTGTCTCACTTATAATTTTTACCAAAAATATTACAATCTGTGTAATTATAATTAACAATCATAATTATATAAAAAGTTCAAGGCTAAATAGTTTACATTTTTAGGTTTTTTACTTTAATACTTTCAAAAGTTTTTTTAATTTTTAATTTGGATAAATAGAGTAGTATAATACTTTAACCATCGCAATATATTGGGTTTTTTCCATGAATAGATTAGCATGACCGTTTTATACTTATCATTTCTCATGATATATATATTTAGTTATCGATGAGAAATAGTATACAATAAATTAATTAAACCAAAATAATCATTTTACCTCTTTCACAAATATATTTATCCAAAATTTTACCAATCTTAAAATATATAATATTTTTATTGTCTCTTTAAGTTTGAATTTTTATAATTATTTGTTACCTAATTAAAATATTTGCAACTTAGATCTTTTGGTTCACAAAATCTTCAACTTAATTTTATTTTTCACTTGATTATCGAAAACATTGCTTCTTTCTTATTTTATTATATATTTTCAAGTATTTGAACAATTAATTCGATCTTGAAAATTAAATAAGAATTTTATTTATAATTTAGATTTAGATACCTAATTAAAAATATTTAAAATTTAATATTGAGTGCAATTTGCAAAGTATAGGGCTACTTAAAATCACTTCATATTTAGAGGCTAAAAATATTTATAAATTACTCGGCCAAGTGAATGACTTACATGACCAAGTGTGATTCTTAAAACACGTCCAAGTGCGGAAACGTGTACAATATATGTGATAAAGTGATTTGGTGCTTATATAAGCAACAAAGTAAAGATATGTATAATTATTATCTTGGTATATTAAATTGGTCCAAACCAATTATGGTCATCGATAACATTTAGGAATAGTATGAAAAGAGAGGTTGGAAGGTCTAAAAGAAGTAGTATCTGATTTGAGTTTTGGATTGTTTGCATCTTGTGTACCTTAAATTGTTTTACTCTCTAGAGTTTTTTTCTTTGTGCTTCTAAGGATCCTTCTTGATCCCTTTTTTAATTATCACTATATAAAGAAGGTTTGAGGGCCAGTAAAAGTAATGATAGGATTTAGAGATAGGCGTTAGATTAGTGTGTATCTAACCTACATGTAAATTTGTATTTTTTTACATTCAATGCTTTGAATTTAGAACATTCAATTGCCTCCTCCTATAGACTTAATGTCATACATATCTTACATACTCTAACTTAGCCTCTTGACTTTCCACACATAATATATTTACGTAAAATTATACATTAATCATAAATTAATTAATTAGAAAACCTATATTTTTATAGGTTTTCTAAATAATTAAATGTCAATTGTAAATGCATGTGATAACTTATATGTAAAAAAAGATATACAACTTCAAAAGCTTCATTGATGGAATATAATATTTGAAAAAAGTAAATACATAAACATGTAAAAAAGAATTTAAATAAAATTATTAACCCGTGCAAATGCACATGCATTTACTTCTAGTGTGTTGTACAAAATTTGAATGAGTGTTGTTAATTTTTGTTTCACCTTTAAATTGCATTTATATTCTTAATATTTTTAATTAATTCTTTTGAATGAGATGCAAATTTTAGAATGTGATGGTCTAAAAAAAAAAATTCAATTAACATATACGGGATATTAATCAATGATAATGAGCAAACATTAGTATTCAAAGGTCATTTGAGCAATTTTGTTATGCATGTTTTAACATTTTACTTTGGGTTCTTGGTGTTGGGTGTTTATACACGATTTTCAAATTTTAACAATAGTTTCAATTATGTGGAGGGGTAAAAAAGTTCATAATATAATGATCCATAATAATTGATTATGCACATAACAAACTATTTAAAACTTTCAACCATCAAGAAAAATATCAATTCTTTTCACATATTTTTTAGTTTTATTCAAAAGGGTAATTATATATTTTATATAATCATATATGTTTATGTTTATATAATCATAATACAATGGATTTACATTGCAAATGTGATTTAAAAAAAGGTTACAAATTTTTATTTGAAAAAAATCTATAAAATGATATCATATAGATTAAATCTTAACCTTTTGGTTTATATACAATCACCATAACCTAAAGAAATATTTTTGATTTGATATGAAATGAAAATCAAATATACACAAAAAAATATTTCTCGATCAATAGTGAATTAGTGATGGGCTTTGATTGCCAAAAATGTTTATGGTGATACTTAGATAAAATATAAGTATAGGAAAATTAATAAAATGTTTTTTTATTTTAATTCTTTTCAATTTAAATTCTCAATAATGATGGGATTTAATTATCAATTTTTTATGATGATAGTTAGATAAATTATAAGTGTGGGGGAAATTAATGAAATATTTTGTTTTTGGTGAGGCTGAAATGTTTCTTCTTATATAAGTATAGGAAAATTACTAAAATGTTTCTTCTTATTTTAATTTATATAGGTATAATTTCTCAACAATTATGGGATTTGATTGCCAAATATTTTTATGATGATAATTAGATAAAATATATTAGGTTTATAAGCGTCAACTAGGCTCATTTTATTAAACTAATGAGTAAATAGATGTCATAGAATAAAAAAAATTAAAATAGTGCATAAAAACATTTGAACTCATGAAATATGAATGAATAGATATGTCATAGAAGGGAAAAATGAACTAAAATAGTGCATCTAAGAGATTTGAACCCGTGATCTATGAGTTCTTGGGAAAATGCTCTCACCACTAAGCTACATAATTCTTTATGATTTATTATTGCCAATAATAATTATATAGGTATTATTGTGATATAGTTAAGGAGAGCAATAAATGGTGGCAAAACCCAATCTTATACGTATATAAGACAACTTATTAATTGAAAAAAAAATTGATAACATTGTTTGGTAAGTTAAAATTAACTTGTTATCTACTCTAATTTGTCTATTACTAATAACTAAAGCGGTAGCAATTTCTGCCACTAGGCCCACCACATTGTGCCACATCACCTCTCTATTAAAATAATAATTTTAAATAGTTAATTATGCAAAATATTTATTAACATTAAAACATAAGGATAAATAATATTTGTAAAAATTTATCCCCAAATAAACATAAAGATTAAATAATATTATTAGATTTGATCAATATAGATAAAAATGATATTATATTTGTACAAGATAAATTAAAAAAAGAAAAAAAATATGTACACGTGATCATATATATATATATAGATTAAGGGTCAAATAAAACAACTCCTTATCCTATAAAATAAGGAGCGTTTAGAGCCCTTGGATCATCTCCAAGGTTTAATATTTTATCTTTTTCAGGGACGCGGTGGCATTTTTGTAATTTTTCGGAAATTACAAAAGTGCATCGTTATCGTGAAAAAGTGCATTGCTAAATACAAAAAGTGCATTAGTAAGCCGAAAAAGTGCAAACATAAATGAAGCCAGCAGGGCACACACTCCATGTTCGGTTCATTGTAAAAGTGCATCGTTATGATGGAAAAATGCATTGCAACTTACAAAAAGTGCATTACTAAACCAAAAAAGTGCATCATCTTGGGCGTCCAATTGACTCGATTCTGATTGAACTCAATCGCCCAAAATATTTGGGTTTAGTAATGCACTTTTTGGTATATCGTAATGCACTTTTTCACCATAACGATGCATTTTTATAATTTCCGAGAAATTATGAAAATGCCACCGCGTCCCTAATGTCCGAGAATATCAACCCTTGGATCAAGGAGATCCAAGGGTTCTAAATGCTCCTTATTTTATAGGATAAGAAGTTGTTTTATTTGAACCAAACTCTCTCTCTCTCTCTCTCTATATATATATATATATATTTATATATATATATATATATATCTTTTGGTTCAAGTGAGGACCACTCTTGTGGTAAGACCTTTTGCTTAAAATGAGAACTAATTTCAACCATTAGATTTACCTCATCATTATATATTGGATGGTCAAGATTTTTTTTTAATTTTTTAATTTTTAGTTTTTTATATTTTGTTCTTTGTTTAAAAAAGCTTTTAAAATGCTAAATATGACAGTTCAATTTTTATATACTACGATTTCACTTTTATACACTGAAAGTTTAATTTTTTATGTTAGGAGTTCAATTTTCTATATTGTATGAGTTCAAATTTATATTCTACGAGTTCATTTTTTATCTATGATAAGTTCAATTTTTATGTGCTTTGAGTTCATTTTTCATATAATTCGATTTTCACATAACTAAAAAAATAATTGATTTTTTTTCAATTTTTTTATTTATTTTTTCGACATTTTTTCGTTTTTAAAATTATGTTCTTTTTTTAAAAAAAGCTTTAAAAAGGGTAAATATGACAGTTTAATTTTTATATACTACGAGTTCATTTTTATATACTAGAAGTTCAATTTTTTATGTTAGAAGTTCAATTTTCTATATTGTATGAGTTCAATTTTCATACTCTACGAGTTCATTTTTTATCTATGATAAGTTCAATTTTTACTTGCTTTGAGTTCATTTTTTTTTATTAAATTCGATTTTCACAAACCTAAAAAAATAAAAAATAAAAAAAAATAAATAAATAAAATAATTTTTGGAAAAATCTTGACCATTCAATACATAGTAAAGGAATAAATCCAATGGTTGAGATTAGTCCTCATTTTAAGCCTAGTCCTTACCACAAGGGTGGTCCTCACCGGAACCATGCCCTATATATATATGTATGCATATATATATAGTATAAGGATCTGGTAGAAACTTTATTAGAGTAGAAAGTGAGAGTGATTATAGACCATTAGATAAGTATATATTAACGTCTAGTTACATGAAAAAGGAATTGTCGATGGTTATTGCCAGGTATCTGACCAAAAAGTCAACTTACACAAATCCACTTTCCAGGTCACCAAAAATACAAGTAATACAATTAGGGAACAAACAAAATAGATTCTCCAAATTACAAACATTGTTGCGTTGGATAAATACCTAGGTTGCCCAATTATCAATTGTGGAACAAGGATCACAACCACAAACCACTCATTAGTTGGGACTCCATTTATCGCTCACCCGCTCATGGTGGGGTGGGAATTGCCAAGGCAGAAGAGATGAACCAAGCACTCCAAATGAAGTTGCTCTGGAAATTACTAGCTGAACCAGACAATCTATGGGTCAAAATTATTACAGAAAAATATCTTAAAGCGGAAAACATCCTTAACTACAAGAAAAAAAAATAACAACTCTTGGCAGTGGTCCAAGCTAATAGGCCTTAAAGAACTATTCGTGAAAGGACTTATCTGGCAGATTGGGGATGGAAAAACCGTCCGAGCATGGAAAGACAACTGGACCGGAAAGGGCCCTCTCAACCCAAGGACAAATGCGGAATATATCATTAACTGGGATGAAATCGTGGATGAGTACCTCAGAGAGGATAATTCGTGGAACATTGAAAAATTGAGCAGGGTCATCAACACAGACGACCTTGAAATCATATCTAAAATCATAAACCTTAATAACAAAATCCCGGACAAACTATACTGACAACCCAGCAAAAATGGCTAGTGCTCAACCCATTCAACCATGCAATGGATCCACCAATCTAAAGGCGAACCAAAAATTAACCTAGAATGGATCAACAAACTCAACACCCCCCAATGTGAAAAATTTCATTTGGAAAGTAGCCAGAAATGGTTTTCCAACTAAAATGAGGCTCGTTGCCAACCATATCCCGGTTACGCAGGGCTGCAAGGCCTGTAACTGCTTGGAGGAAGACACTAACCATGTGTTACTCTCGTGCCCCTTAACCGAGGAAACCATCAAATCCGTAAATCCCAAACTTTGCTGAATCCTCAACCAAATTTCCCCAGAGGATAAAAAACCACATCTTGTCCTGGAGGAGATAAGAATGCGCTCAACAAAAGAGGAAATGGAACTCCTTGCAAACACCTGGTGGTGCCTATGGTACTCTAGGAATAAAAGAGTTTTCGACAACAACAACAACACTAACTTGAATAACGCCGCAAACATTTGCGATTTTATTCACACCCAAATTAAAAATTGGAAAAACGCGGAAGCCTCGGCCTCAGATAACCCATGTTCTGGAACGGCTAGAGGTGGGCTTAAGAGAAAGCCCGCAAAATAGGCAAACCAAGAAGGGATTTTATCAAATTGAATTTTGATGGAGAATTGAATACGGATGGCGTGGCTTCTTACGGGTTCATTCTCAGGGACTCCTGCGGCTCCCCCATCCACTTTGATGGAGGACTGATTGGTCATCAGTCTGTTCTGACATCCGAGACCATCTCATTACGCCAGGGACTTCTCGAGGCCATTCGTCGTGGCATTCCCCGGATCCAGATTGAAGGCGATAATTTACAGCTGGTCAAGGCCGTTCTTGGTGACTGGCGCTGCCCGTGGGAGATTGAGTTGCTTCGTTCGGACATCCACTGCTTGTTGGCTCGTTTCCAAGATTGGGGTATCTGTCACGTCTACCGTGAGTGCAATTCGGTGGTGGACTACATCGCTGGCTCGGTCTGACGCGTCTCCTCCATTCCACTTGCAGTTGACTCGGGTTTGCACACCCTTATCCGCAAGGATGCCCTTGGGCGGTCACTAGCCTGTTATTTTTTTATTTGAAGGTAGCAAATGCTCGGAAAATATCGAAGGAAGATGAAGTCTACATAAGGGCAATGAATTATAAGCATACATTTCTCATTGAGATTTGTACTTGGATGATCATATTAACCGTATTAGCTAGTGATATTCATATCACTGTGTGGTTGTATTCACTATATTAGCCACTGATAGTCATGTAAATGGGTGGTCATATTCACCACATTAACTAGTTATATTCATGTAACTAGGTGACCATATTCGCCGTATTAGTTGATGATATTCTTATCATTGATATTTATGTTGTTTTTCGATCAATGTTATTTATGTATTGTAATGTAGATTGATATTCACAATTTTATATAGCAATATTCATTGAATTTGATATGGTTGTTGAAATTATAATGAGACTATATAATTACTAATGATCATATTCATTGTATATCACGTTTGTATTCATTTGACATGATATGCAAAATCGATATTCATTAATTATCACTTTGGTATTCATTTGACAACATGCGATAATAAAGATAAAATAAGTATGCCGATATCAATTAATTGGAAAAAATAATAGATATAATTAAAATTAAAACATGTCAAATTAATTAATAAAAGAGGAAAAACAAAATAAAAAATTCAGATTTTTACGTGATTTAGATCGATCCTGATATTGATAACTTCCTGTTTAATGTTTTTTTTTAAATCACCCAGTTGCTACTTTTAAGAAATGTTGGTTTATTTTGGGAAATAAAACCTAGTACAGTAATATTCACCCCATTCACTTGAAATGGAACATTAATCCAATGAACTATATTCACCCTCACTTTCTACTATAAAATCCTTTCTTGTAGAAAGGTTGTTATGGTAGAAAGTGAGGGTGAATATAGTGCATTGGATTAATAATAATTAATGGTGAGATTTGATATTCCATTGTAGTTGAGATAGGGTGAATATCACTGGATAAGAATCATTCTCTAAAAAATAGCACACGTTCCATAAATATAGCCAGAAATTAATTTTAACTTTATTAAAAAGGAAGTAATCAATATCCAAATCAAAATCAAATAAAAAATCACACCCGCCAAAAATAATTCTGAAATTATTTTTAATCTCTTTCTTATTTCTTTAATTAATTATCATTGAAAAAAATTTAATATTGATTCTCTCTCCTTTAAAATTAATAAATGTTAACGTATTTTTTATCTCTATTTTCGTTGTTTTTTCTTGCTAAATGAATATCAATGTGATAAATAATGAATATATATTCCCGCAATATTCCGATTGAATACCAACATGATAAGCAATGAATACGTACTTGTATTATGATGAATATGAATAAAATGAGTAATTGTACACCTTTTATAATTTTATAAATGAATTTATGTATTAAAATGAAAATGAATACATCCATTTTTTTGAATGAATACATACTAAACCGAAGACGAATATTATCATTCAACTACATGAATATTATCACTTTGTCACCACCCAATTACATAACAGAGCAAGAGAAACTCAAGGAGCCTGTTAGTTTCTAATGACGGGACGAGGAGACCATTACGAATATCACCACTAATTATATGAATATCACCATTTAGTCTTCAACTCTCGATCTTCATCTTCTAATTTTCATCTTCTTGATCTTCATACTTTGGATCTTCATACCGCACTTATTCCTATAAGAAGCTGTGAATATCATAACATCAACTATTGAATATCAACACTATAAATGTTGAATATCACTTTAAATGTTGAATATCATGACAATAGAATGTTATCATAAATAATAAATATTATTATATAAATGTGCGAATATCATATAATCGCCTATTGAATATCTATAAATTGTACCATTAATTAAAGCAATCTAAACCAAAAACATTAAAATAACTTGCTTTTTATCGTATAGAAATGTCAAAATCAAAAAATCAACTATATTATTAAGTATAAAAGAATATCAATATTCACACTAATGAATATTAATACATCGACTACTGAATATCAATATATTTGTCTAACGAATATTGATTCATAACATTTTTGTATGTGAATATCATAACACTACTTGGTGAATATCAATGCCTTTTAACATTGAATATCATCAAATAAATAAAAAACACAAAACGATATCATAAACAACTATACAGATCGAAATCCCAATGAATGTCTTCAATTACAAATCGAAATCACATACTTCATAAAATCACAAAAAAAATTATAACAAGATTAGCACACGATCCATTAATGAGAAACGATATCATAAACAACTATAAACTTAAATACCTAATCAAACCCTAACGAATATTAACTTTGACAAAAATTACAAAACGATTTTGGTTTCGGATTTTTAAATGACAAGTTTGTGATTTTCTCTTACCAAAAATTCATGCCAGAATTTGACGTGGTGGCTGAGCGCTTTGTTGGAAATGTCTAGATACCAACAAAATTAGCCTTGTTGGGAGATGATTGCAGGTTTTTATAGATTGGGTTTGTGGTTTTTCCAATTCTCTCCACCTTGTGGCAATCCAATCTCTTGCAATTCCACTGTCAAAAGATACCGATCAAACATAAAGCATTTAATATACTTTTTCAATGGAGATACTGAACGAATCAAAAACGGAATCAAAACCTCCAAATCAATTGTGATAGATGTTGTAGAAGAACAAGTAAAGATTAAACCCTAAAACACCAATAAAATTAAGATGTTTGTGAAAAATTTATTTAATGTAAAGAAAGAAAATTACCTGCAATCAAACGGTTTTCTTCATTGAAGACGAAGATCCATTGGAAGTTTTTTGAAATCGCCAGATTTGATTTTTGGAAGAAGAAAATAATGAGCAGTAATTTGATTTTGGAATGTAAAATAAAGGGGAAAGTTTAGATTACAATCCCATAAAATCAGCTTATTTGCTATAATACTATGAAATGCTCTTATTCTAGACCCACTTACAATAAATCTGAGGCGTTAAAAAATATATATCTAATGGTCTAAATTTACACTCACTTTCTACCATAACAACCTTTCTACCATATCCTTATACTATATATATATATATAGACACACACACATATAAATATCTTTGAAATAAAAATAGCCATATAAATGATAAGAATTGCGATCAGATGCATAATATTGCTACAATGTTTTATGCGGGCACATGTGAGCCATTCGATCGGTGTGTTTTAACGACCAAGATATGTACACGCGTTTAAGAGATTATTATAAATGGAGGGGCATTTTCGTCTTTCACCCATTAAATTAAAACACAAGATCCAACTTGCATGGGTTCTTCTTCTTCCTATTCAACGTGGGGTTTCATTCGCCTAATTGGATAGAATCTTCTCTATTCTTGTTGCACTTGCTTCTTCTAATTTGGTTCACTCTTTTTTGTTGATTTCGACCCGAATTTATGTTCTCTCTTCATAGATTTAGCTATAGATCTCTTTTCTATGGTTTCAAGTTCACATTTGGGGGAGGGTTCAAAATTTGGAGCTTAGTACTTCAATTACATGTTTTTGTGTGTTTTGGACTGATTTTGGTTGATTATAATCAAACATATGAAGATTGTGCATGTTTTGCTTTACAATTTCAAGTTTTTGATTGAAAACAAAGGTTAATGACCAATGCACATTTAACCGCCTACCATGTGTTCCAGAAAATGCCCAAATGTTCAACTTAGCGCTTAGATCATTTTTTTTACCAATTGTTCATAAATTAGGAACCTAGTATACCAAAATTATTAACCTATACCATTTATGAACTTGAATACATGACACAAGTAACATGTATAGTGAATTATATTTCATGAACCTTATTATAATTGTTATGAACCTAATTTTATAAAGATTTGAACCCACACAATAAGTTTATGTACTAGTTACGTGACAAAAATAACAAGTATTATGAATTAAATTCATGAACTTTATTGAAAATTGTTATGAACTTAGCTGTATAAAGACATGAACCAATAGAATATCATTTATGAATACATGAAACAAAATAACAAATATTGTGAATTAAATTTAATGAACCTTATTGACAATTGGTATGAATCTAACCATGTAAGGACATGAACCAATACACCAACTTTTATGAACTAAAAGTCATGTACCGTGAGATGAAATATTATGAACCTGTGTTTATAAAAAATGAACCAAATGAACAAATATCATGAACCAAAAGATGTGAATCAAAATAACAACTAGGATACGACTTAAAAGACATGAGTTGTAAGATAAACTATCATGAACCTAAGCATATAAAAACATGAACCAAAAAAGAACTACCATGAATCAAAAGACATAAACTGTACGAAGAGTTAGCCTATGTGGGATTTGAACCCACATCTATGTGCACATGCACATTGCTCTACCATTTGAGCTAATAGGCTACCAAATGACATGAACTATAAGATAAACTACTAAGAATTAAAAATCACGAACCATAAGAATTATTATGAACCTACCTTGCAAAAGCATGAACCGAAAGAACAAGTACCATGAACCAAAAATCACGAAAGAAAATAATAACTAGCATGAACTAAAAGACATGAACCATAAGATGAACTTTGATGAACATAAGGTTATTCAAAAATGAACCAACAAAATAATTGTTATAAACAACAAAGCATGTAACAAAATTTATGAACCATAAGAAGAAATATTATGAACATTACCTCAAAAAGTCATGAACCAAAAGAGCAATCGATACGAACAAAAAGACATGACCGTATCAGAAATTATCTTGTAGGATTTGAACCCACATCTATGTGCACATGCACATTGCTCTACCATTTGAGCTAATAGGTTGCAAAATATATTATTTCTCAAGGGTCAAATGCACATTTCTCATTTCTCACTAATACAACTAGATCTAGACAAACTTACATTGAGATTTCTCCTAGGAAGACTTAGTAAACAACTTTAACAGTGGCAGTATATCATCAATCATGCCTTCTACACCAAAAGCATGTCATCAAAGAATCAATTCCACTTCTAAATTAACCATTTTTCTGATAACTTATGAACAATAAGCTCAAAATATCACAATACATCAATAAGCAACAATTTTTCTAGAAAAAGAAACACAAAGTGAGCAATAATAGTTCACCATACCAAAACCATCAAAAATCACCTAAAAAAACCATAAACACTTCCATAATTGGAAATCAAACCCTAGAACCCTAGAAAATCAAAACCAAACATTAGAAAATCCAATAAGTTTATGCATACCTTCTTTTGTTTGTTTCTCCAAAGAATTAGAACAATCGACGATTTGAATGAGCTAGAGGATGGTGGGAGCGATTTGTGTAGCGATGTGTGTGAATTTGGGATTGTACATCATTCGAGTCGGTGGGGGAGAAGAGTTATGGGAAAAAGAAGATTAAAAGAAGCGTTTGATTGAATTTTTGGAGTTGAGGGTCCCGCGTGTCAAATTTTAATATAATTACCTTCCGTGCCATTCAAACAAATCAACCCCCATTTTTTCTTTTTTGTTGAATAATTATGTTCTAATTTGGGTCGTTCGTGGTATTAATCGGACAGCCCAAAATTGCTCGTATTTTTTACTATAGCATCAAATTGCACCCGAGCGTGACTCTAAATGATAATATATTTGAAATATGGATTATGTGTAATTTTAAATAATTAATATTTTTAAATAAAGATAAAATATGTCTATTGTAACACCCCGTCTTTCCACATGGCGCTACTTGATAGTAGGCCTTACCAGGTACTACTTAGGTGGATTAACAACAACAATTTAGGATCTTACAACGCGGGCACGACGAGAAAAAAAAGCAAAACATCCAACCTTTAGGTTTATAAAACTGAATATAAAACATGGTTGAATGCCTGAATGCATAAACAAAATTACCAATTAACCCTTCCCGAATTTTCCTCAAAATATTCCAAACAACACTTAAAAACTAACAATTAAAATAATTCAACAGAACTAATAATAATAGTAAATCATCCCGTAATACACCAAAAAAGAACCCCAAACTAATGACACGTGCATCAACGATCCACTCCACCATCCGGCCAAGGCTCCTGCACGGTTGCCTATGACAAACTTAAAACTGGAAAAAGAATCCCCGAAGGGTCAGATACTAATATACCAAGCTAGATAATATGTGCAAATTATAAGACGTTTAAAAACAGTTTTCTATAGTCAGCAACCAGAATTCGCAATCGCAACCATAACTCTAAAGGCCAATACCTAAATTAGACGGTTAGTCACACATAAGCCAAACACACATACACACAATCGCGCAATTAAAGCAACATAAATCATTCTCCATCTCGTCTTCCAATCCACAGTGTAGAGGCAAGAACTCCCACTCCTCACATCACGTCTTCCTTCTAACCCCGGCTAAGCCTCCACTGGAGCACTTGCCAAAACACATAGATAGCATTTTCTTTTGAAGGGGCACGGTTTCTCTGTCCCATGGACCATACATAGGCAACCCTTCCTCTCCGCTAGCTACGATGGCCGTGCCAGAAACGGTACCAACACAGAGAAAACATTCAAAAACATATTTCCGATAAAACCCATTTAAAACCAATTTGCACACAACAACACAAGCAAGTCCAAAACATTTCAAGAAGTTATTCGGGACTAGTTCCCCAAAACCAATCCTACAATAACGACACAAAATCAAATAAGACAGAATAGAACCGAGCAAGTCGAAAACGACTTACCTCGAACGAAGAAGGTATGTCGGTCACGACCAACTAGGAATCCGAACAAGAGTGATTTCCTAGCAATAATAATAAATCGTATTTATAATAACCCCGACACAAAAGTGACACTTAATATTTTTCAAAACCCAATTAGCTAATATTAACCTATATATGTATACTATTTTATTAATATAACACAATCCCATAATGAACACCAGCCACTACCTTGTTAATCTACAAACAACGAACGTGTAACTCCAATAAATTAACCTAACTAATTAGGCCCAAATATATATATATATATATATATATATACTTGTATATGAATTTACTTAACCTTATTAATTTATCCAATCAACTTATTCTTCCACTACAACTACAAAGGTTCTAATTTAAGTGATCTAGTGATCTACTAATTAATCACCACTAATTAACACTAGTGATCTACGAAGGTAATAAATTGTAACGTCGACACACCCATGGATATACGCCCATCAGTTACACAATTGAAGGGAGACAAGGAAAATCGGGACGGCTCACCGATGATTAGCGACAGCGAGGCTTGATCTGAAAAGGACGTCGAAGACTTCTGGTTATGGCTGGCAGAACTACCCCAGGCTTCGGTTTGCGAGCAGCCGGACTGATGAGGTGACGTGCTGACGTGCATCGTGATCACCGAGGCGGCGACCGCAAAGATAAGTGGAAGCACTCGTCGGCTGGTCGTTGAAGTTGAACACGATGGAAGGGAGAAGACTAATGATGAACAAGGATGTAGGTGGCGACAATAAATTGTCAAGAAGGATCGAGGATAGGTCGCAGAAATCACGTACATATATTTTAGGGTTAACTTGGATGTATAGGCTAAAATATTTATTCATTAGTTTATCATTATTCATCTTCTAATCTATTTATAAGAATACGAATATTAATAATATTTAAAATTATATAAGATTAACAACCCAAAAGATCGATTAACAACTCGGATATTTCTGATTTTGAGTATTAACGAGAACAGGACACGGGTATAAAAGCTTGTCCCGCAAGTGACGCTTCTAAACCATACAAAAACTTGAGACGGATTATTACATACTACCCCACTTAAAGAAAGTTTCCTCCCGAAACTTTAGAGGGTATTGCAAACTTATGTAAGCCCTACACGGATTTCAAGGTTTTACAACCTCTCCCCCTTTAGGGGTTCGTCCTCGAACCTAATTCGTTGATAGCACAATTCTAACATACACGAGTCAATCAAATGCATCGTCATAGTCTCACAAGTTACAACTCGAAAATCAAATCAAACATCCAATCAAAACAATCAAGACAAGCAAGCAAATAACAATCGCGTCATAATACACGTCTACAACAATCTCGGTAGTTATCTTGCTCCTATTCTCGAAGGCCTCTACTAACCTAGGGTACAATTCCTGGGAGTTTCCATTTATCTTGCTCTCGGTCTCCCAAGTAACTTCCTTGACTCCTGATCGAGACTACTGAATCAAAACTAATGGTATCTTCTTAATTCGCAACTTCTTCATACTTCTATCCAAGATCATCATTTGAGGTCTCTAAAGGTATGATTCAGCTCAATCTCCAACTCTTCATAGTTGAGCATATGACTAGGATCCATCACATACTGCCTCAACTATGAAATGTGAAATACTTGATGGACTCCGTCCAAAGTTGGTGATAGCATTAGTCTGTAAGCTATCTCACCTACTCCCTTCAAGATCTCAAATGGTCCGATGTTTAGGGACTTAGTTCCCCTTAACTACGAATCTCCTAACTCTTCGAGTAGGTGAACCTCAAAGGCATACATGTGCCCCTATCTCGAACTCCAATGGTCGTCTCCTCTTGTCCATGTAGGACTTCTTGCAACCCTTGCAACTACCTTCCCAACAGTCTCTTGAATCATCTAAGGTCTCTTTCCTACCATATACGATAGATCATCCCAGTGTAGAGGTGTCCTGCCTCTTCGCCCATACAAGGCCTCATAAGGTGCTAACTTAATCGCGGAACGCTAACTGTTGTAGTACGCAACTCCACCAATCTCCAAGTACCTTGACCAGTTTCCTCCATAATCCAGAACACATGTTCTCAACACTTCCTCCAACGCTTGAGTCAACTAGTCACCTATCATCGGTCTCCAAAATATATATCTACTAGACGTTTATTAACCATGTTTCACTAATTTGGTGCGAGAACTTCTCATTGTTCATCCAAGTATCGACATCCATGTAATGTCATTTCCTCAATCGCCTTCATCAATTGGCACTCCCTCCTACTTTCACTCTAAATTGGAAGCAATTTTTTTTGTACCTAGAAGGCCTTTATCATTCGTTGTCCAAAGGTACTCGTAAGGTGGTCTTGACCCGCTTCCTAACACTTTGTCAAATTTAATTTCCATGAGAATTCCTGCCCAAGACTCCTTCTGAATCCTTCATCCCCTACCTTCCCTCAACTTAAACTTACAACTTCCAATATGGGACTTACCCTTCACGTTGTCTCACACACATTCTTCAAGGTGGTCCGTATTGATTCATAATGCATGGACTTGCCGTTCAACATGGATTTCGGCTAACCACTCACTTGTTGTACGATCAAATTCCATGTAACTGAGATCAATGGTGAAAAACTACATTCCGAACTCCACGCTAATCTCTTCAATTCGGGTGTTCAACTCTTAATAAAGCGACCAACTTCCTTTCTTCAACCAACGTTCCTAGTTGGTGTAGGCGATATCGGGTTGTGTTGGATATTCATAGTGCAACCGAAGCACTAACTGTAGATGACAGTTCTAAACATGTATGGAAAGAGTCAAGGAAGGAGAAGGATGGAGTAATAATTAGCGCAATGAAGGCAGCCAAGTTGATAAAGAATAGATATGTAGGCTATTGGTGTTATGTCTTAGAAAAGGATAAGAAATTCCGAGAGTTATTCCAGTAGTACGAGAGTTTGAAAATGTCTTTCCAGAGGAGTTACCACGGCTACCACCTCAACGAGAGGTAGACTTCAACATTGACTTGGAGCCTGGTACGAGACCAATATCGTGAGCTCCTTATCGCATGGCTCCAATGGAGATGCAAGAGTTGAAGACTCAATTGAAGGAGTTGTTAGAAAAGGGATATGTGCGCCCTAGTGCGTCACCTTGAGGAGCTCCAGTTCTGTTTGTAAAGAAGAAAGACGGGTCATTGAGACTGTGCATTGACTATCGAGAGCTGAATTGGGTCACCATCAAGAATAAGTACCCATTACCACGAATTGATGATTTACTAGATCAGTTGCAAGGAGTCGTGGTATTCTCTAACATCGATATGCGATCTAGGTATCATTAGTTGAGAATCCGAGAGGAAGACATTACAAAGACAACACTTCATACAAGATATGGGCATTACGAGTTTGTGGTGATGCCCTTCGGATTGACAAATGCACCAGCTGTATTCATGGAATTGATGAACCGTATCTTTATTGATTGTTTAGAGCGGTTTGTCTTAGTTTTCATAGATGATATCTCGGTATATATCACGAGATCATAAGGAACATGTTGATCATCTAAGAACAGTTTTGGGAGATTTGAGACAACAACAGTTGTTCGCAAAATTATCAAAGTGTGAATTTTGGATGCCAGAGGTAACCTTTTTAGGACATGTTGTGTCTACTAGAGAAGTAATGGTAAATCCAACGAAGATCGAGGTTGTGGCAACTTGGGAACCTCCAAGAAATGTAAAGGAGGTACGTAGTTTCTTGGGTTTGGTTGGGTACTATAGACGGTTTGTAGAAGGATTTTCTCGTATAGCCCAACCATTAACCAATCTGCTACGTAAAACAACAAAATTTGAGTGGTCAAATGCTTGTCATAAAAGTTTTGTTGAGTTGAAGAATAGACTAATTTTGGCTTCGATCTTAGCTCTTCCCCAAGAGAATGAATGTAATATATATCGATGCTTCAAAACTGGGACTAGGTTGTGTCCTAATGCAGAATGGTGCTTATGCTTCAAGGCAGTTAAGGCTGAATGAATAGAATTACCCTACACATGATCTGGAGTTAGCAGCTATGGTTCATGCATTGAAGATTTGGTGTCATTATTTATATGGAGCAACCTGTCAAATTCTAACAGATCATAAGAGTGTCAAGTATATTTCTACTCAACGAGAGCTTAATATGAGACAACGTAGATGGCTGGAATTGATTAAGGATTATGACCTAGAGATTTTTTATCACCCAGGCAAGGCAAATGTCGTTGTTGATGCACTTAGCCGAAAATCATCTCAGGAATGAATGTTGTCACGCTTGACTGCTCAACCATCTCTACAAAAGGATTTGATAAGAAATGGAATTAAGGTATGGATTCAAATTTATCAAGGTCAGCTACGTGCCTTAGGATATCATCCTAGTCTAATGGAGGAAATTCGCAAAAAGCAAGAGACTTGCACAAGGATTAAAGATATTTGTCAAAAGGTGCACCAGGGAGAAGCACGTAAATTTGAAATTCGAGAAGAAGGAATTTTATGAATTCATGGAAAAGTATGTGTGCCCCGAGATCCCGAGTTAAGACAGAAAATACTTCAAGAAGCTCAGTCTACGCTTCATTCAATCCACCCAGGAGCTAGTAAGATGTACAAGGATCTGAGACAATATTATTGGTGGGATGGCATGAAGCTTGATGTAGCGAGATTTGTGGCAAAGTGTCAAATATGTCAGCAGGTGAAGATAGAGCACTAAAGACTAAGGGGAATACTGCAACCACTTCCCAATCGAAAATGGAAGTGGGAGGACATTTCCATGGATTTTGTTACCGGACTACAAATTAGTAGAGGACATGATACAATATGGGTTGTTGTAGATAGATTGATGAAGACTGCTCATTTTCTGTCCATTAGAGAGATTTGGCAAGTAAGTAAACTAGTAGAGGTATTCGTAAAACAAATAGTGAAATTGCATGGAGTGCCCAAGACAATTGTGTCTGATCGTGATGGGCGTTTACCTCTAATTTCTGGAAGCAAGTACATAAAGCCTCATTTCACGACTGCTTACCACCCGCAGTCAGATGGCCAGTTTGAGAGGACGATATAGACATTGGAGGATATGTTGATGTCATGCGTGCTAGATTGGGGAGGAAATTGGTCTGATTATTTAGAGTTAGTGGAGTTTGCCTATAATAACAGTTGCCATTCCTCTATCCAGATGGCACCCTATGAGGCTTTATATGGATGAAGATGCAGGACACCTCTATGCTGGGATGATCCATCAGATGTTGTAGATGGAAGGCCTCAGATGATCCAAGAAACCGTAGAAAAGGTTGCTTTAATCCGAGAGCACATGTTGACTGCGCAGAATCGCCAGAAATCTTATGCAGACAAGAGGCGACGACCTTTGGAATTCGAGGCAGGAGCCCATGTTTGGCTGAGGGTATCGCCGACTCGCGGAGTTAGGAGGTTTGGGGTGAAAGGGAAGTTGAGTCCTCGGTACGTTGGTCCGTTTGAGATCCTCGAGAGGGTAGGTGAATTAGCCTACAAGCTGGCATTGCCACCAAACTTAGATGGAGTTCATTTTGTATTTCATGTATCGCAGTTAAGGTAGTATGTGCATGATCCTAGGCATTTAACGCTCAATTATGAGGAGTTGACGATTGAGCCTGACCATACCTTTGTTGAGCAACCAATAGCAGTTCTAGAACGTCGTATGAAGAGGTTGCAGAACAGAGAGATTCCATTATTGTTGATTCAGTGGTCCCAACGAGGAGTCGAGAAAGCCACTTGGGAAACGGAAGCTAGCATAGAGAAGAATTACCCTGACCTTTACCGTGGTTTGATAGCGGGAGTGAATTAGAGGTTTGACAGGTTAGTTATTGTCCAACAATTATAGATTATGAAAACTCGGTGACTTTTTTTAAGTGCTTGATGAATTACTAAGTTGATTACATGATTTTATGATGAGAATAAATTGATATGATTAGATAGGTTAGTGATAAGATTTTCTTGCAATTATTAGAAACCAAGTATTTTTCTTTAAGCTAAGTTTCGAGGACGAAACAATTTTTTGGAGGGGTTTATGTAATACTCGCGTATTCTTTTCGGTTATAATTCTAAAATTATTTAATTTCTATATTTATTAAAGACTATTTTTGTACAATATATATATACTTATATAAATAAACAAAGACTACTAATTATAAGTTCCTTTAAATCTTTTAATGTAGTAACGTGGGAATTCAAATTTCTTAATCTATATGAATTCATTTATATTTATTTAATATTCCTTGTAATATTTTCCTTCCATGCTTCTCTAGTAGCCACCTACACAATTGTCGGCTAACCTAATTAAATGCCACGTTCCTATTATCAGCCTACACTAATCCTATTTTCCAACAATGTCATTCAATTTGCTCATCTTTCTTTAGCTACAATATTTTGTGAGAAACCCATTTATGCTCCTACGTCTATGCACCACAAGTAATTTGATCCAGTCACCACTTTTCCTCAAATTTAGCTGCAACCTCGTTCTTCCATACTCACCTCAAGTGGTCTAACCAATTATTTAAGGTATGAGCGAGGAATTTACGGTTAATTTGTTCGGTGTTTTAAGTTCCATTAAATTACAAGTTCATGGTCTAGTATCTCTATATAAAATCCATCTATGCATTTGTCTTGGTTGAGAGGAGGGGTCGAATTAAAGGTCATAATGGGGTTGTACGTTTGATCCATTTTTTTAAGAGTATGAGGGCTCAATTGTTTAGGCTTTATTAGACTCTAAGGATATGCTTATATATAAGAATTAGGCTGATTTTAATTTAATACTGCAAGGTTGTTTTTAGAGTCTATAGTAATAGTAGGGTTTATTCTTAAATGTTTAGAATCGTTTGGTTGATGTGTTACAATTAGTTAAATGTATAGTTAGGCCATTAGTTTTGATAAAGGCTAATTAGTAATAGCATTGATAAAAGTAGAGTAACGTAACTACAAAAAAATAATTAAGTTGATCAAGTTGATATATCTAAGCAAGGCTTATATATAAGTGCTTCCCTCTTTAATTTCAAAATTATTTAAGCATCTTGTGAGTGATTAACTTAATTTTGATTTAAAAATTAAGTAATCAAGCTAAGATTGTAATATAGATTAATTAAATGAATATCGCAAGTAATGGCTAATGTGTGTGTTTTTGATTTTCGGTACCATATACTTATATAAGTCGAAACTTAACTAAGCGAATGACTAAGTAATTTATAATTAAGTTGTTTATAAGTAGAAAGTGTTGTGGATTTGGTATTATGGGTTCTTGAGCGTGAATATTGGTTAATTAAATCAGTTGGGAGAAAAATGAATTGTGTACAATTTTGTTACCGGATCAACTTGTGGTTTGTCGGGTCAAGTCTTTTCTGTAAACTCTAACTTCAGTTGGTTGGAGCATTGGTTCTTATGAATATTATTGTTATTCCTAGGCACTTAATTTGATCAAGTTCATTCCGCTTTAGTGGGAAATTCTTCGTTTAAGGTAAGTCGCCTAGACTTACTTAGTTATCAATTTTAATATGTGCAGGATGTGTAGATATGATTTGTAAAGCTTTATTTTGGGATTCATCCCTGTATATTACTATATGTCTATTTGAAAATAATTCGTTATTTTGATAAATATAATAGATGAGTACTATTCTGTATTTTATTAGGATTTCTAAGCATTGACACCTAATCGATACGGCTATGATCAAGGATAGTCGGAAAGGCGGAGACATCATCGACTTAGTTGTATGTCAAGGAGAGCCCCTTCAAAATTATAATAAAATATTTTGGCGAGTGCTCCAATGGAGGCTTGACCACGGGTAAGAAGATGAATGATGAGGGTGTGAGTGGTTCAAAAAAACGGTGGAGGCCACCGTCCACTACCCCGTGTAAGGCTGGAGGATGCCATGCTTGTTAGATAAATGAAGTTAACGAATAGGAATGAATGAGTTATGATTAAATTATTATTGAGGCGAACGATGATTGAGGAGATACTAAAGTGAGAGGATATGTTATTATTATTAAGTGTTGTATGACTTTAAATATTGTGGTGTAGTTGTCTTCTATTGTGAATGTACTATATGAGAACTATTATATTGCTATTCTTATTATGTAATCGAATAAATTGAGTTGCTTCTACATGTTGTATTTACTATTCAATGCATATTGGAATTGTTAGCTAACCCTTCGAGGTGTTGTTGTTCTTTTAGGTAATCACTCAGGATTGAATAATGCTCCAAGGAATCTTCTCCAAGTTGATGGTGAGCCAGATCGACGTGGCGTGTCTTAGGATGTAGTCGGGTAACGTTTTGTAGGACTAAAGGTCCTAGGAGTCTATTTTTTCTTGCTAAGTTAGATGTTTGTAAGTATTGGTTGATGTTTAGGAGGTAAGAAATGTGGGTTGTGCTTGTGTTGTCTGATGCATGCATGACTTTGTTGTTACTTTTCAAAAGACATAAGTTGGGTGTTTTCTTGTATTTCTCGTCGTGCCTTTGTTATAAGGTCTCAGATTGTGAAATTATTGTCAAATTAGCCTGAGTGGACCCAAGTAAGATCCACAACCAAATGACATTCTAGTATTTAAAACCAGGGTGTTACAACGAGAGGGTACACTACACTGCAGAACTAATCTCATTACACCTCGAAACAGGTGAGCTACAAAAATTCTCGTGTCCTCTAGATGTGTATGCAGCGCACACACACGCTCGTCGCTTTAGACCAGTAGTACTCATCAATAGATCCACCTTGGGAATTTCATATTTCACTACCTGTGTCTGACCAATAGTACTCATCTTTCCGGTGATATGCACCTCGCATGTCCACCATGCATACATGCTTATATGTATATGCCATGAGAAAGACCGCGGCCACATCCATGCATACATGCTTATATGTACAATGGCGGACAATTAGAAAGTATATACCGTGTGTAAGTACGGCCATGGCACATGTAGTTGTCACGAGAGCTCGTCAAATGAACGTCGTGTAGACCCCACCATCCTGAAGCAAGCTCGCGTGCCAATGGATCCCGAAGACCCCACCAGCTAGCTACTTGGTCAAACAAGCAAGACCGTAGAGAGTGAGCCCGCACAAGGATGACCGCTAACATCGATGGAAGAAGAATACCGCAAAGAGTTGCCTCGTTTGGAGACCTCGAAGATCGAGCTGCCTTGCTCTGTTTGGCCCAACCTCGCTTCTTTGGCCCAATAATATCAAACCTCGTTTGTTTGGCCCAACATTGCCATGACCGAACGGAGGGGAAGAGGACGCGACCCACATGATTATTTTACGAGAGTAGGTCGGATAGGGAGAGCTAGTTCCCACAGACGGCGCCAGTGATGAAACTTGATATAATACGCGCTATAAACCGAATTTAATAAATCCTAACTCTCGGGATTTCGTACAACCAAACGGTTTTCGTATGTAGATTTTTCCTCCTCTTCACCCTTCAATTGATTGTTTTTGTACTCTTTACAAATAAAGCTTTTTGGACTTTATACCGTAAATAACGCGATCTCACTCGGAGATTAAACACGTCGAACTTTGACAAGCGAGATAGTTCTCGATTCAGAGATGTTTTTCGACCCCTATCTCATTCCATATCTTTTCTTATATACAGTAAATGAGAGCTACTTGGTTGTGCTCTAGATGCTCGATGTGGGACGATACACAGATCGGAAATCTTTCAAGCGAAGTTATCTTGAGTAGCTCATGTACATAGGTGAGTCAGCCACCTTGCATGCATATGCGCATACGTGGATACATGAATGAGAATGATGTCGACAAGCTATAATTTAGTGGAAATATGTTGAAAAGTCAACAAAAGCTGCCAGGAACTTCTTTAAGTTTGGTTCTAACATTCAATGACGTTTATATTGCCCGTTTTGCTTAGTGGCCCGAGATTTTTAGTGTGCATTTGCTTAATGGGCCAACCCACATATATTATTCATCCATGCCGCCGATTGTGTACAAATTACACATGGAATGATGCCATTTTATAGTATGGAGGAGCCCTCACCGACCAATTCGGCATGCTCAACCCATGATGCACATTCATGAAGATGCACTTGCATGCATGCAAATCTTTTATCGTAGCCATACTACATAGCCATGCATACTACATATCGTATTTTGACGCGTATGCACTACGCGATGCCTAGACTCCTCGCTTTTATATTTATGACTTTTTTTAATTAGCTATTGATTATTTCGCGCACCATCAGATACATGACGACATACTCATACATTGCGCCCACAGACGCCTCTCAATTCACATGCTTGAACATAGGGACCTTAGTGAACACAAAGAAATTGCTATAGTCACAACCTTTGTGTAGGAAAGACTTCCATGAGAGGCCAATTTCAATCCTCCAGCATTGAAATTGGCCTCTCATGGAAGATGAGATTTTCCTCCATTGGGTGCATATGTGTTTGTTTGCAATGGAAGGGGAAGTTTGATTGGGGGAGAAAGGAGGTGGAGAGGAGGAGGAATTGGGGAAGAAGAGAGGTGAAAGAAGCACAATTGGTTTTACGTCAAATTAAGTTTCCAACATGGGAGCTTCTTGCAAGTTTTAAAAGAAAGAAGGAAATAAAGGAATTAGATTTTGTATAGTGATAAAATAAGATAAGATGGTCTTGATAGTATAACGAAATGGAAGGAGTGTTGGGTGTGGAGAAAGCAAGAGGTCGAGGGTTCGAGTCCCACGTCTCGCATTATTATTATCCATCCAATTTCTTTCACCTTTTTATTAAAAACTTAAGTTAACGAAAATTAAATCAAACTATTATTCATAATTAATCATATAAATTTTTATTTGCTATCAAGTTAAATTTTGACCAGGATTATTGTTTTAATTATGAAAAATCATAATAAAGAATATCTTTTTATTTTAAAGAAATAATTAAATCAATAAAAATAACAATTTCTTTTTATTAGAAACTAGTGGTGATGCCCGTGCATACGCACATGCCAATTTTTTTTTTGTAAAAATATATATATATATATATATATATAATTTTCTTGGATATGCTCCCAAATTTGGAGTTGTCCAAATTAATATTCACCTTCGAAAGGAAATGACACTTGTTCCTAGACATTTACGTATCTGCATCAACATATTCGCTTCTTCCTCACCACTATCAACCCAACTTCTTGTAAATTCTTCCAAAGCTTTCCATCAATCTATCATTCTTTCATTTTGTTGTGAACATGTATGTGGATAAGAGATATTACATGTGTGTATTAATTTGAGTGTAAACATTGAGAGGATGGTGTGACTTTTTATATTAGAAATGTTGGAGGTTTAGGAATATTAAAAGGTATTTAGAATTTGATATTATTATAAAGTAATTAATTAGATCTAAACTTTAATATGTATGTTACAATTGTGTATATTATGGGCATTCATTTTCAAAAAACTTCTCTTATATTTTTTTTATAGAAGATAGATAAATAGATGGATTAGAAAAAATTAGAATTAAATATTTAAACCATTTGAATGAGGCATTAATTGCCCATATTTTTCTATTTTATAGTATATATAGATAGATAGATATAGATTTTATAGTATATATAGATAGATAGATAGATAGATTGCGACTATTACACACAAAGAATAGGATGTTAATATGATCGGAACCATGTATCCTATTAGGATATACTCTATAATTGTTTCGTTGTACAAAATGCAGTGCATATTGGTTGGTCGTCGGATTTTCACTATCCTCTTTTAGATATTTTGCCCTCAGATTTGAAATTTGCTTCCTCGATGTAACATTTTCGGGGTACATATTTCTCAACCGCTCAACTATACGAGCAGATCGCACATATATATAGTTCAATTCCCTAACAAGCAGTTTTTGTGTTTCCGTCATTCGACCCATAAACGAATTGCCGAGCAGACTAGTTGGGAGGACATGGTTGTGGTCTCCGCACACGACCGTTAGTACCCACTTCCCGGTCGATTTACTTCTAACACCAAACAACTCAAATTTGCATTTGCACTTTGCGTACAGTGTTCGCACCTTAGGCGATGTAACAACCGGGATGACATCACCATTCTTACCAGATTTGTACATACCATGCTTATGACATGCTAGCCTGACCAAATTTATGTTTGATGTTTTTTTATGGGCAATGCCATATTTCTTTCCTGCCCAACTTGCCTAACCCAAGCTATTATTTCATCTTGACTATCCCACACCCCATCGTTATGAAAGTCAATAGAAAAATTTATCATGTGTACCTATTTATAAATTCACATTACTTTCAATTAAAATTTAAATGCACTATGTTTCTGACAATAACATAATTTTAAACTATCAATTTTCAATCAACTCTACACTATGAAATAACAATACTATTTTTTTTTCTCAAATCACCTATTTAATGATACATAATATTTTTAAATGGATATAATCGATACAAATATTTAAGATTACTAATCTTAATTTTTTTTAAATTAAAACTATAAATAACGCTAAATTTAAATTTTCTAAAATTAAAACTAGAAAGTGCAAATTAAAGATTTGTTTAGTTAGATGAATAAATAAATGTAATGTAAATAAGAACTCACATCGACTATGTCGTTACTCACCACGACGATGATGACGATTTCGCTTCATAAGGTTCATCTGAAAAAGGCAATTTCTTTGATGAATTTTCTTCGTATGATCTATCCGACAATGATTATTCATTGGATGCCATTGTAACTGGGAATTATGTGAATGTTGTGTTTTTGTAATGAACTTGGTGGCGATGTATGAATATATAGAGGTTGAATGCTTGCTCTCCAATCTATTTTGATTAGGATATAAGATAGAAAAATAAGACTAAAAATAAAATCTTGTTCCAAATTTAAAAAGCCGATTCCTTACGCAAAATTTGCCGAAACAATCATTATCGAGGTATGGTGGTGGCGTGTGCGAAAATTTGGCGAACCCCTTACGCTTCACGAAGCGTGACTCTTCATGCGCTTCTTAAATTGCCACTCTTTATGAAGAGTCACACTTCATAAACCGTAATTCTTCGTGAAGAGTTACTCCTTCTCCCCACCGGATTCTACAAATTTACCCATTTGAAGTCATTTCAAGTTCTAGATCTAGGTTTTTAGAAAAACTTAGGGTTAACATTAAAATTGATCTAAGGAAGCTTTATAGTAAAGATTTGGACCTATTTTGATAGACTAAAACCGATTTAGGCATAGATGTAGAGATCGAAGGTTGAATTTTGGGTAAAAAACGGCCCGACTCGCGAAGCCTGTCACGGCTGTCGCGAGGTTGAAGACGACTCGTGGCCGTCACGGCCACGAGTCGATTGGCCGTCACGGCCAAGACTCAAATGGCCGTCACGGCCACGAGTCGATTGGCCATCACGGCCAAGACTCAAATGGCCGTCATGGCCACGAGTCGATTGGCCGTCACGGCCAAGACTCAAATGGCCGTCACGGCCACGAGTCGATTGGCCGTCACGGCCAAGACTCAAATGGCCGTCACGGCCACGAGTCGATTGGCCGTCACGGCCAAGACTCAAATGGCCGTCACGGCCACGAGTCGATTGGCCGTCACGGCCAAGACTCAAATGGCCGTCACGACCACGAGTCGATTGGCCGTCACGGCCAAGACTCAAATGGCCGTCACGACCATGCTTTATAAGGCCGTGACGGCCTTGCTTCTGGCTGTTCAAAGCCGTGTCAATCATATTTTTTTTCGTATTTCAGACATCGAGGTGCTTAGAGACGGGTTTAGAGACCCGGTCTGCTCGTTATCGACGTCGTGGGGCGCGTATCGAGAAGATGGCACCGATTCCCGTAGCCCCGGTGGTTCCGGTGGTTCCGGAGGTCCCTGTGGCCCCCGAGGTTCCGGAGGTCCTTGTGGCCCCCGAGGTTCAGCCTTTCCCGGTGCTGCCCTACCACTTCAGACGAGGGCAGCGCCGGACCTTGTTCGACTCCTCACAGTTCGAGACGGGGAGTAGCTCACATTCTGTTGAGGATCAGACAGGCGTCCATGCTGGGGGACGAGGGGCTGGGGGATGAGGGGCTGGCAGGCGAGGCGCAGACCCTGTCCCAGCTCCGACGGGAGGGTCTAGACAGAGGAGACAGACCCGACTCGGCCAGTGACGTCGGATCGAGCCCTTGCTCACCCATTCTGCACCGGGAGGCCCGGAGATCCCGGAGTTACTGTTGGGCTTCGAGGAGCATGTGGCCCACCACATATACGCTGGCAATGTAAGTAAACTACTTAAAATGTTTGATAATAATGTTTGATACTTATGTTCCAATTTGAAATTAAAATATGTTTTGTACTTTAATGTATTACAGGAGCGTCCTCGAGGTCCTCTGAAGTATCAGTTCCGACGCACACAGCTGACAGACTGGCCACAGGCGGGAGATGGGGACTGGATTGATATTGTGTGGGCCAGCGGTCTTGCCCATCTGCAGAGTATTAGGCATCAGCAGGTTCATACTGGCCTTATAGATGCATTTATTGAGCGATGGCATCCAAAGACCAGTTCTTTCCATATGCCATGGGGCGAGATGACGATCACGCTTCATGATGTTGCGCTCATCCTCGGCCTTCCGATTGACGGTGATGCAGTTCTGCCAGATGATGCTGAAGGCTCTCAGAGATCCCGATTCGCAAAGTTCTTCCGATTGACGGTGGCCATTACGGCCATTTGCTATGGGGCCGTTACGACTATTTGATAGGGGGCCGTTAAGGCTATGTCAACAGAAAACTTGGATAAAAATCAAATCACAGTGTACATACCTGTTTGTTGTGCTGCATTGAAAGTTTAAAACCGTATCTGTCCAAGCTGACACAATTCTTGTCTTATACGGCTCAAGCCACTCGCTTCTGACATATCGAACGAGATTTTTCCGAGCATCCCACTTTGCCTCTATTCTAGCCAACTCTCTATTGTAGCGCTCCACACTTGTTACCCTAAACAATGTTCGGTAATCATGTGTGAAGGATGTTGCAATTGTGGCATTCTTGGTGATGCTCTTTGCTCTTCCTTCGATGTTCTTTAGAATGTGAAACCTACAGAGGAGGTGTTTCGAACGTGGAAATAAGGCATCCAATGCATTTATCAAAGCCTTCTCTCTGTCTGTCACCATACAAGTGGGCGTCCTCTTCACACTTTCACAAAGCTCTAGAAGTTGTTGTGCAGCCCAAGTGTAGTCTACCTCACGCTCGTTGGATAAGAATGCACCTGCCACTGTATAGTTCTTCCATGTGGACGTGAAGCCGACAATTTCCAAAAAAGGCATGTTGTACCTGTATGAAATGCACTTGTTAGCCCTTAGACTTAAAAAGTAAATGCACTTGTCGAATTTTCACATTACTTACTTGTTTGTGTTGTATGTGGAGTCTAACAGTAAAACATAGGGAAATGCTTGGAGGAGAGATATCGAATCAGGGCTGGCAAAGAACAGATTCGTAATCCGTTTTGTCTTCTCATCTTCCAAGTGTCTCACAAAGTACCTTGCCTCCCTAGCTTTATGGAAGAATTCTTGGACCGTTGTTCTACCTTCCATTAGTTCAGCTCGTACACTATACCATTCATTGTATACTTGCCTCTTGCTGGTGTAGTTCAACGGGAATTCATTCAATGCACATGCAACTTGGTTTCCTGTACAATTGCTACGTGTCATCATCTTCAGCACATCTTTCTTCTCTGGTGTGAGCCTTCCAGCTAGTGGGTGGCCATACAAACTGGAACCAATCTTGTGGTTGTGAATAACATGAACAACATAAATCTTCCATGCTCCTCTAGGCTTCTCTTGACACTTTAATCTAAAAGGACATCCACATTTCTTGTTCTGGCACCTCTTGCGAGCTGACTTATTTTCGCTTTTCGATGGGGTGTGCTTGCCCTCTCTCTCACAAAGTAGCCATGTCTTTCCAAGATGAGTCATATCTGACTTTCTATCCCGACCTATTATTATGCACATGTTATTTTCGATACCGACTTGTTTAACCCAAGAAATGGCCTCCTCTCGGGATTCAAATGCTGTATCAGTGGTAAGCAAATGCAAATAATCTTCCGACACCTCCTCTACAATCTCATCTGTGTGATTTGCAAACTGCGGATGACTACTCAGAGGAGGAAAACCGAACATGGCCGATGTAGATTGTACGTGGTCAGTCGGTGCTGGTGCATGAGATGAAAAACCGAACATGGCCGGTGTAGACTGTACGTGCTCAGTCGGTGCTGCTGCATGAGGTGGAAAACCGAACATGGCCGGTGTAGACTGTACTTACCACGGCTGTACTTGTATAAACCCCGGGAATCCGAACATGGCCGGTGTAGACTGCATGTAGTCCGGTGTATGAACAAATTGCCCCGAGGGAAATGGAGCATGAGATGGGAATCCGACAACCGGTGTACTCTGGACATAATTCGGAAATCCAAACATGGTTGACGTGTCCGACACATTTTGATACGTACTCTCATCGTTTATTTGAAGATCATTTAGCCCAATGTATACCTCATTTTCCTCCTGTAATGTTGGGGAACAAAGCTGTCAGAAGGGCCGTTAAGGCTAAAAGGGTTGTGGCCGTTAAGGCTAAAGGAGACGGGGCCATTATGGCCACGAGGCTACTGGCCGTCACGGCCAGAAGCCTCTTGGCCATAACGGCCGCGTCCCGTTTCCTTACCAAATTGAATCGAAAAGGCACAAACAATTGTTGCGTTGTATATTGTTACCTAAAACGAGGGCCTACTAGATAAAACATTAAAATCACAAAACTAAAACGAGTTTGGTATGAAGTAATTACCTCGTTGTGCTCTATTCAAAGCGAGTTCTCCGTCAAATTATAGTTATGCAAATCTTCATTGGACATGGTTGTTGATTGTTTTTGGAGAGAAGAAGAGGATAGAAGAGAAGAGAGGGGAGTTTTGAAGGGTTTTAGTTCGAGTTTAATGTGTATAAGGTTAAAAAGAGCGGGCAATAAATATGGTCGGTAGGGCGTTGGCAATAAATGCAAGTTCTTAAAATTTTTTAAACATATGGCCGTTACGGCCAGAGGGCTTGTGGCCGTAACGGCCATAGCGCCGTTGGCCGTAACGGCCAGGACGGCCGTGGCCGTAACGGCCACATGCCTTCTGGCCGTAACGGCTCTAGGGGGCGCCGCGTAGGCCTGCCAGCCTACCCCCTAGACCGGGCGCCAAATAAAATTTTCGTTTATGAACTGTTAGCGTGAGTTTCTGTGTAATTTATTTTGTGTGCACAAAAAATTGACCTTTTATTGACTTTTTTTTTTGTTGAATATAATAGATAGATAGATTTGTTAGGGTATGCTTTTCGTTTTTTTTTTTCGTCGAATGCTTATCGTTTTTTAGCTTCTTCGTATCAGATTATCAGGATACAACCGGAAAGAGAGACGAAAGGGTTCGTCAGAGAAAATTACTGAAGGCAGCTCCCACTTGATTTCGCCGCCCGCCGAAGCATCGCTGGCTACACCTCTTCCGATCTCCGTCCGTCACCGAACACTCCGGCTAATCCTCAGCCAGCGCTTTCTCTCTCTACACTACACCCTCGCTAACGACTTCTCGATTGATATGGAATTGGACTTTGTGCTTGGGCTTTTCTAAACCCCTCAATGGCGATGGCCTTGGCGACCGCCAGTCCTTCCTTCCGATTTGCTTCTGCTGGGGGCGGGGTGTGCGGCAACGTTGATGCTCTCAATCGTATTCTCTCTGATCTCTGTACCAGAGGAAACCCTAAGGTTCGTGTTAAATCTGTTTCTCGTCTGTTATGTCAAGTCTTTTTGGTGATCGATAGTGGTTTTCCTTCAATTTGTTTCAGGAGTCTTATGATTCTCTGGGTAAAAAATAGTGTTCGAATTGGATTAGCTCAGATCCTCATTTCTATATATTTGCTATAGTGAAGCTCGATAATGTACAATGTACACTTATCTTACCGTGCAATTTTCCAAAGAGAAGTAAATGAACTTAGATGAGTGAGAGTCGTTTGGCAGTTTATCTTGTTCACTTCGTTTGTGAGGTTAATCATGTCATACAAGCTAGCTGTGAGCCGAGGGAAGGGGAGGGAAAGGAGATTAAGATTAAAAGAAAAAAATTCTTCTAGCTGGAATAATTATTGCTTTTATACATTCTGTTAGTAAAGCAATTTAGCTGCTTGGGATTTTAGAATTAAAATTTTAAAGTATTATAGAGTAAGAATTACTAAGAAAAGCCCTTGTAGGTGATTGCTTCCCCTTTTCAGTACTGCCTTTTTTTATATAGGATTTCTCTTGACCACATTCTGATTCCCCGTCTTTTAGAATCTCTTGGCTATAATGTTTAAGTGGTTCAATTGTTGAGTTGCATTATCCTGTTTCTGAGGGGATATATTTTAACCTTTTCGTTATTTTGTAGTCTGTTTGTGTAACCTTCTTTTGCTGTAGTTTGTGGAGTATGTTACTGCATAGATGGAGAGTTTGTGGTGGAATATTTCCTGTCATTAATTTGTTGAAGGCCTAGCTATGCATATAAAATTCATATCACTGGCATTCGGGTGGAAAGAAAATGTGCCCTGAAGAGCTTAGCGCTGTAACTGTTAGTGAAAATTTTATGCCTAATATTAGTGATAATAATAGGATCCTTTGTGGCGTTTTTCATACTCAATGTTGAGAATTCCAATTTTTGCTAACTAGTGTATCCTTATATTCCCTGGGGAGAATCAGTTGATAATTGTTATAGCTCCTGTCTCCCTTGCAGAGAGGTCTGTCAGTACCTCTAGTATCTCTGACCACCACTTTTCATTGCCTACAGTTAATATTTCAGCTCTTTGAGATGTTATTTGTATTTATAGGATGGTTCTATATCAGCTTTGAGGAGGCATGTTGAGGAAGCAGCTCGCGATCTTACCGGGGAAGCCTTTTCACGATTTATGGATGTGCTTTATGATCGTATATGTAGTCTTCTGGAAAGCAATGAGATTGCTGAAAATTTGGGAGCTTTAAGAGCCATTAATGAGCTAATAGAAGTACCTGTTGGAGAGAGTGCCTCAAAAGTTTCCAAATTTTCTGGTTACATCCGGACAGTCTTGGAGTCAAAACGTCATGGGGACATACTCGTACTTGCTAGTCAAGTTCTAGGACATCTAGCCAGGGCAGGTGGGGCAATGACCGCAGAAGAAGTTGAGTACCAGGTATTCCTTGTTCTCTCTGCCCCTATCTTAGTTATTAATTTCCTTCTTTTTGATTTAGTTTGACAACAACATTTGGAGAGCTTGTGTTTTTAAAAACATTCTTTCCATAGATGAAAACTGCTCTGGATTGGCTTCGAGGGGATAGAGTGGAATATCGTCGTTTTGCTGCTGTCTTGATTCTCAAAGTAAGTATAGGTTTTTTACTAGTAATTATATCTTATTGTCATGATTTGGTTAAATGTAATTATATTTTTGATCCCAACATGTACCATCATTTTTCCATGAAGTTTTCAAAATGTGTTGCATGAATTGTTGGATGATGTAGTCTGTGTATAAAAAATCTAGGGCTGTCCAACGGTTCAACCCGTAAAAAAAACTTGACCCGCGAACCGACCCGTGACCCGGTGTACGGGTTTTTTGGTTGGGTCCTGGGTCGGTCGACCCGTAAAAAAATCAATAATGCCCGAAAGTGCCTGGAGTCAGTTAACCAATCTTATGGGCATTTCTTTTTAATTAAAAATCAAAAAATTAAAGAATGTAATGTTATATGTGAAAAAATATTACGGGTTTTAACCGATGGGTCGAACCCTAACCCGTAAAGCCAAAAATACCAACCCATTGTTCGATTTACGTGGGGTGTCAAGTGGCCTGTTGGACATCCCTTAAAAAATCTCAAGGCACACCTAGGCGATGGCAGCCTAGGCCCGCGTGAAAAGCGTGAGGTGTGCACCTCTCTACCCTGAAAGTTAGAAAATGGTAACAAGATTAATTATGTTTTCAGACTAAAACACATTTTAATCTTGAAATTAAACAAAATCTAGAGTAATATATTGTAATAAACAAAGTCTAAACTCTGAAGTAGTAAGCAGTAAGAAATGTAACTCTAAAGAAAGCAGCACAACACAGCAGCACAGAAGGAGAGAAAGAGAATGGAAGGAGATAAAGAATGGATGAAAATGGGAGAAGGAGAGAATGCTTTTCACGTATGTTATATGCTTGAGAGGAGAGAGGAAGAGGTCTTTTTTTATAATGCTTAAGAAAAAAAAAGAAAATAGTAAAAAGGAAACGGAAAGATATAAATGTGCATGGGAAAAGATAACAATATTGAAAAGCCCTAATTAAATTCACACATGTATACATGGGAAATTTCAATATTTAAAAAGATAGTATTTAGAAAAATCAGATTTATTTGTTTTGCGTAATCATTGCACATGACCACTCTTCTTGCGTTTGCTTTGTCTTAGGAAATGGCTGAAAATGCTCCTACAGTTTTCAATGTTCATGTACCTGCATTTGTGGACTCCATTTGGGTTGCCTTGAGAGATCCGAGATTAGATGTTCGTGAGCGGGCTGTAGAGGCATTGCGTGCATGTCTTCGCGTTATTGAAAAACGTGAGACACGTTGGCGTGTGCAATGGTCAGTTTTATACTTCAGAAGATACTTCTCCAAATGTCTTGCTACTATGGACTCTCAAAATGTTTGATTCTCATTATACGTGGAGTGAGATGTAAAAGAGGCTGGTACTATGTGGATTGATATGTTGGTGAATTTTATAATGGATATAATATTGATAAACAACTTCTGCAGGACAGTTTGGATTTTATTGCTGAAGAAAGGAAAGATTGGGATAGTTCCTTTCTTGTGTGGAAAAGTACAGTTGCATTTAGGATTTTGAACTGTAGTGCCTATTTCTACTTGTATTTTATATAGAAATCTCAGTGTGCTGAGTGAATGAAGGTCCAGTCTGTAATATGCAGGGGCAAATTACTTAGAGTTGCCATGGCATAATTAGTGGACATCATTCGTCTAAGGACTGAAAAATTAATATGTAGCCATTCTTTAGTTCTGATAGCTTTGGTGATTGCTATTCTGTTGTAATTTGTTGTTCGTGTATACCTTCCTCAAAGTTTCAATTTCTTAATCCCTTTCGTCATTTTATACATTGTTTTAAAGGTACTATCGCATGTTCGAGGCTACACAAGAAGGACTGGGCAGGAATGCTCCCGTTCACAGCATTCACGGCTCATTACTGGCAGTTGGCGAGCTTCTGAGGTTGGTTGTTGTTCAGTTGATTGTGCTTAGTTATTAGCATCCTGCTTTTTTATTGGTTTTATCTGATTCATCTGTTTATTTTAGAGTAATTAGCATCCTCTGCTGTGTTCCTTTCGATCCTTTGGTGTTGCTTTATTGTTTGCTCCATGGCTATTTTAGAGTAATTAACATCCTCCTGGGCTTGCTTGGGGTATGGTGCGTGCATCTCGATCCCAAATATAATTAAAATCATGTATAAACAGCAACAACAACATCAACTACCCAGTATATTCCCGCAGGTGTGGGGCCTTGGCTTGCTCAGGGTACGGGTGTGTACATCTTGACCCCCAGACCCTGCACCTGTGGGGTATACTGGGTAGTTGTTTAAACATGATTTCAATATTAATTGGTTCCACAACTTGCATACAATTGAAGTTGATGACATTCATATAGAATCATATCCACAATTTCTTTAACATATCTTGAGTGGTCTTCTTGTGCACTAGATGTGGGTGCTGCCAGAGTACTGTTCGTTTGTGAGCCCAATGAATGAAAAAAATTGGATCAAATACTATATGTAATACATACATTATTGGCATACAAAGCTCTAAGTTCATTATTAGGAAGAATTTGACTATGAATCCAGCTTTTAATCTGTATAAAATTGTCATGAGTGGTATTTATGTTTAGATTGGATCAATTTAACTCCTTACAAAATCTCCTCCTTTTCATGAATTATTCCTCAAATTTAGGACAATGTTATTTCTCTTGGTCTTGGACTAAATAAATTTAATGCATGATTGTTTTATTCTAAAACTGTGGACTAAATATAAATTGATTTGGATGAAATATTGAAGAACTTGAAAATTGAATAAATGTTAAGAACGTGCATTATGAATTTCTCTATCTTTACATGTAATTGAATCGAAATATTGAATTGTCTTGAAGTTGTGATTTTTCAATATTTTGTACTGACAGGAACACAGGTGAGTTTATGATGTCTAGATACAGAGAAGTAGCTGAAATTGTTCTTAGGTACCTTGAGCATCGTAATCAGCTTGTGCGGCTCAGCATAACATCATTGCTACCACGTATTGCCCATTTTCTCCGAGATCGTTTTGTGACAAACTACTTAACGGTTTGTGATTATTTATGCGCTGTCTGCATTTTATGTAATTTTTTGGTGTCTGGAGTAGGTTATTTGCATAACGTGTCATTTCAGTCAGCTCTCCATAGATGCAGTACTTCATAAAGTTTCTTTGTTCCCAGATATGCATGAATCACATACTTGCGGTTCTGAAAATTCCTAGCGAAAGGCCAAGTGGTTTCATTGCTCTAGGAGAGATGGCTGGTGCATTGGATGGAGAACTCGCAGACTACTTGCCGACTATTATGTCTCATCTTCGTGATGCTGTGTGTCACTTGGCTCCATTACCCTTAGTGTTGTCTCTCTCTCTCTCTCTCTGTAACATATTGATCAAAATTTAATCTGTCAGATTGCACCTCGCAAGGGCAAACCATTGCCTGAGGCGCTTGCTTGTGTTGGAAGCATTGCAAAAGCTATGGGACCAGCGATGGAGCCTCATATCCGTGGTCTTTTGGATACTATGTTTTCTGGTGGTCTTTCTTCTCACCTTGTTAAAGCTCTTGAGCAGATTAGTGCTAGGTATACATGGATCTAGAATATGTATCTCCTTTGTGCTCCTTAAATATCCTATAGCAGGTAGCAATGGAGCTAATGGTAAACCATAAAAAATGTTGTTCTTGTTGATATCTCAGTATTCCGCCGCTGCTTCAAACCATTCAAGATCGCCTACTTGACTGCATTGCTGCTTCTCTCTCCAGATCTCATTATTCTCTTGCAAGGACTGTTTCAGCCAGTAGATCAAATCCTACACCTCCCATGGTTTCTGATGTTACAGGTGCTGCTGTAGTGCAACTTGCATTGCAGACCCTCGCTCACTTTAACTTCAAGGTTTGTATATCTTGCATTTTGTTTTGCACTTTCCTCGTGCCATTAAATCACTGTGTTTACTTTTGAAATTTTTTAGGGTCATGACCTTCTTGAGTTTGCTAAAGAATCAGTTCTCTTATATCTGGAGGATGAGGATCCATCAACAAGAAAAGACGCCGCATTATGCTGTTGCAGCCTAGTAGCACAGTCTTTTTCCAACTCATCATGCACGCAGTTCAGCACCAGTAGGTCTAGTAGAAGTGGGGGAAAGAGAAGGCGCCTTGTAGAAGAGGTTTATTATGCATTCTATTATTGCTCCATGCATTTGAACATATTCTTTATTTAGGTAATCTAATGTACTAAACTATCCCAGGAACATTAAAAATTTGATCATTTGGTCTTTAGTCTGATCAAGTTTGAGGAGAGGCACACAACTAGGTTATTCCTAATATTGGCGATACCTATAACTAATTAGTCTGTGACACTGTCAAACAAATAGGATGTCTGGGAAACAGAAAAGGCCCTTGACAATTCTAATTGGCCTGTCTCGAGTATTGTGTTGCTCCTTCTGTTTACTAAAGAATGTCATTTTAGCCTTTGGCACAGCCTTTTCTAAAATTTATGCACCCACCTCATTTGGATCAATGAATGCAGAGAATTTTCATCGAAAGAGTCAATATGTTGAATCTTCAATAACAACATTCAGTTATCATCAATAAATCACTTTAAAAGTTTATAATCACAAACATTTTGTAACACGATTAAATGGCTAAAGTGACAATCTTTTCAGAATACAGGTCGTATTAAATACGCTTATGATGGGTATTGCAAAATGTTGTTGCTAGTATACTACAGCCTTCTATCATGGTTGTATTCACTTCAATTATCTTTCTCAACATTAGACTTGTTCAAAGTAATTTTGCAGCATTTTAATCTTCTATGAAATGGATGATGATGGTTAAATATTATTGAAGAATGTTGACAAAATGTTAGTGAATATTGTTCTTTATTGCAGATTGTGGAGAAGCTTCTTGTTGTTGCTGTCGCAGATGCTGATGTTAGCGTTCGTTATTCCATCTTTCACTCTTTGCATGAGAATGGCGGCCTTGATGATTTCTTAGCTCAAGCTGACAGCTTGAGTGCCATCTTTGCTGCTTTAAATGATGAGGTATATTTCCGTTTATTGTTAGTAACTTCCAAGCGTGTCTCAGCCATTCTACAAATGGTTTCATGGCCTTCTTTTGTAATTCTGACACACACTTAGGATGTGGGCTAGGCTTGTACCATGTCTTGGAAATATTACAATGATGAATGCGATTGTTCACAAGTTTAAGTGCTCTATGATGGAGTCCTGAAATGTTAAGTTATGTTGCATTGATATTCTGTTCGTGAACTCTGATGATGAGTGCAAATTTGATGGACATCCGGATCTTCTCGAATGTTAGGACCTCAAGATTGTGACATGAAAAGAGCAATTAAAGAAACATGGTTGTATTTTAAACTTTAAGCATATCATATTGATTTTCATTTGATGAACTCTGATTATTCATGCAAAATTGAGATCTGGTTCGGGCACTTCCAGAGGAGATGGAGGGACACCCAGGAAGAGCTAGAAGGTGTTTATAAGGCACAACCTTACCCTCTTGGCCCTCTCAGAGGACATGCCCCAAGATAGGGCCTTGTGGAGGCATAGTATTCGTGTTGAGGATGCCTAGTTAGGAGGATGGATTCCTCGGTTTGAGGTTGGCCAGTTGGGGTGCATGGTTTAGGGTGGTGGGGCCTAGGGCGTTGTGCTTAGGGCCTGGTGTAGCTGTTGTATTATAGTGTGGTTTGTGGTTTTTTTTTTCTGCTTTAGGTCTTGTCTGTTTGTGCCTTTCGTGTTCTTTTGTCCTTGTTTTGTCATTAGTCCTTTTTCTTTGACTGTGCGGGTTTTTACTGTCTTTCCCTCTTACATGGCTTTGCCTCTTGGGTCTATCAGAAACACCCTCTTGACTAGGGGCTTGCTATAGTTTGCTTATTGAAAAGCAATTTTTTTAAAAAGTATACTTTTCACAATTTCCAATACAAAAATACAACAAATCATTCACGTTTTTCAAGATAAAAAAGAATGCTTATTTACAAAAATTACTTTCTAATTAGCAACTATAGCAAGGCCTAGCTCAGAATTTCCAATACAAAAATACAACAATCATTCATGTTTTTCAAGATAAAAAAGAATGCTTATTTACAAAAATTACTTTCTAATTAGCAACTATAGCAAGGCCTAGCTCAGGGTATTGTTGCACACATCTCAACCCTGCCAGTGCAGGATATAATGGGTAGTAATTGTTATCTTAAGATTGTTCAAAGCATAGAGCAAAGAAAACATGGTTGTAATTCAAACTTTTTCTTACCATGAACTGATTGAGGCTTCGATCGGAATGTTATATTTTTGGAGGATTTATTATGTAAATGAAATATGCATAAGTTGATTAAATTTTGGTATGAATACAGCAGACAGAAAGAGATTGTACCTTGATGTCTTGCAAATGCTATTGGACATGTTCAGTCAAAATATGCTGTATGGTTTGATTTCAATGATAGTTCTTGTCATTTTAGCTTGTGAACTTGGAATTTAACTTTTTCTTAACCTTCAGAATTTATCGCCACATGCTAAGTACTGAACTATGGAATAACAGAAAGATTGTATTTAGAGTGGAATTATAAGTTTTTTTTCCATGTAAATTTTAGTTCAGAAAACTTCAGAAAGAACAGAATAAAATGATGCGAGTTACTTGTTAGCTTAAAGCAGTATGTTGTAACCTACACCTGGGATGATACAAAGATTGAGGAAGAAAAAGGATTTGTCTTAAAATGATCCTCTTCAGGCGGTCCTCAAATTATAGAAGTCTTTATCTATTGATAAAATTATCGAGCTTCGTTCTGGATTTTCCGCTTCTTTCCTTTAATTGCTTGGTTCAGATATCTAATTTGGACAGTTGGTTGTTTTATTTGGGGTTAAGGATATTGAAGTTCGAGAATATACCATATCTGTGGCTGGGAGGTTATCTGAGAAGAATCCAGCATATGTTCTTCCTGCTCTTCGACGCCATCTTATACAGTTATTAACCTATCTAGACCAGAGGTAATATTAGTGATTTTTACGCTACATATATATATATATATGTTTTGGGATAGGGTTGAGTGATGCCTTGAAATTTTCTGTACAGTAAGGATGCTAAGTGCAAAGAAGAAAGTGCAAAATCTTTGGGTTGCCTCATTCGTAGTTGTGAGCGTTTAATACTTCCATACATTGCTCCCATAAACAAGGTCTGACTGTTCCATTACTTTTGTCTCTTGCCCTAGGTCAATAATGATAGTCTGCTTTCATCAAATATTTTCATCTTTCTGTGGGTGACAATGGGCTTTTTTTTGTTTCAGGCTTTGGTGGCAAAATTACGTGAAGGATCTGGTGCAAGTGCTAATAGTGGCATTATTGCTGGAGTTCTAGTCACTGTTGGGGATCTTGCCAGAGTGGTGGGTACATATTCCTTGGTGTGGTATACACACGGATAGTTTGCTTTTAACAAACCAGGGGCATAACTTGGGGTCTCTGTGTCCCTATATAGCTAGGGAAAAAAGGAAAAAGAAGATTAATGCAGAACTAAAGCAATTACGTATTGTCACTAGATCAAAATTATCTTGGAAATAGTGCTTTCTGCTCCATAGCAACTACTCTGAGTCTATAGTGTTGATTCTAAAAAGCGTTTCTTTCCTGCTCTGCATTTGAACAGTCTAAGATTACCCTATGTTATATTGACTTTTTGTTATTTCTCAAAACCTTTCATCCCTAAGATGCATACTTTATTCCATTTTTGATCTCCATATAGGGTGGCTTTGCAATGAGAGAATACATTCCTGAACTTATGCCCCTGATTGTGGATGCTTTGCTGGATGGTGTGGCCCTCACTAAAAGGGAAGTGGCTGTGATAACTCTTGGCCAAGTTGTACAGAGCACGGGGTTAGTTCTATGTTCAAGTATATTGGTGATTGTCATGGCCATCATATCATATCGACAAGTCTCTACATGATTGAATTTCTCTTTCTTATTCAGTGTGGACTGTGTGATAAGCAATCGTTTATGTACAATTTAAAATACGATGGCAATGGGGTACTTCTGGTTCCAGTTGTTTTTCTTCTTGTTGCATGCATTGTATCATTTTGTAGTGTTAGTGTTCAAAGAGGTTTAAAACCAGATTCTTGGAAATTTTAGGGAAGGAATCTTTATATACAAAGTTTAAAATCCAAATGCTTGTTCATTAAAAGCAGCCAAATGAGAAGACAAGCTGTGCTATAAATTAAGTCCTCTTCTTCCTCTTGTATGTTTTGATTTTTAATTTGAATTGTGAAACTGTTAAGAACGTTTTAATATGTATACACATATACATATATGTATACACACACACATATGTATACACACATATTATCTGTTTACCATATATTAGATTAATTGAAAAAAGTGGAATTTGGTGCACAATCAAAGCTATATATAACAATGTGTAACTTGCCTATTGAAAATGATGTATTCTCTTATTTATGTCTACGCCTTTTGGGTGATCTTGCAGGTATGTCATAACTCCCTACAATGATTATACACAGTTATTAGGGTTACTTCTGAAGTTGCTTAATGGTGACTTGGCTTGGTCTACAAGACGCGAAGTGCTGAAGGTTCATTGTTTTTATTTTTCTTTGACTTCTATAATTCCATTCATGAAGTAAAATAGATTTCGTTCCCCACTCCTTGGATTATTTTTTTGCTGACTAATGGTGGCAGGTTCTTGGCATAATGGGTGCACTAGATCCTTACGTTCACAAGAGAAACCAGCCTAGCTTGCCTGGTTCGCATGGAGAAATTACTCATACAACTGGTGATTCAGGTCAACATATCCGGTCTATGGATGAACTGCCTATGGACCTCTGGCCATCATTTGCAACATCTGAGGATTATTATTCAACTGTACGGTACAGTACATTACTACTGAATTATAAATTATTCCAATGTTAGAGAGATAAGTTGTTTTACTGTCAATGACTATAGGTGGCTATAAGCTCCCTTATGCGTGTTCTCAGAGACCCTTCACTTTCTAGTTACCATCAAAATGTTGTCGGATCACTTATGTTTATATTTAAGGTAGTTCTTCGCCAAGGCCTGCTGCAAGTTGTTATATTACCTTCTTCACTTTATTTACTCTCTTTCGTCTTGCTAATAACTTAGTTGTAATACATATTTTGTGCATTCCAATTGCGAGATTAGTCTATGGGGCTTGCTTGCGTACCCTTCTTGCCAAAGGTTAGTGATACATTGCTTTGTTGCTGATTTCTTGATAGCTCAATATTTTCTGGTGTTACTGTTGTTGAATGCATTGGTTTCACTCTTGTCACTGCCTAATATTTATCTAGAATATGAAAGAATCAGCAGTCAGTCTTTATGGGCATAAAAGGAAGGATGTTATTGTCATAATTGTCTTCAAATAGCTTCATCAATAAAAGAAATTTTGTAATGACTTATTTCTTTCTTCATGCTCCGAAAAGCAAGATTGTTTTGTTGTAAGATGTTGCTTTTTCCCTTGAGGATTCCTAGAAGTACTCCTTTGCTGGCGTGATGTCATCTTCTTTAGTTGTTTGATCTTTTCTTGCATTGTGGTCTTAAGATCCTCAAATCTTCGATACTTCTTTACTGGAGACCCAATTGGTATCTTTTTTATAATTCCAGGCCGAAAGAGATACACAAATTGCATAGAAGATTGGACCAAACTGTTTTGTTGGCTGTTGGAATGATTTAATAGCTTTCCCTTATGGATGAGACATTGTTTGAAAATTTATAAATTCGATAAAAGTGTTAAAATCTAAAAAAAAAAAAATAGAGAACTGGTAGTCAAACTAACCATGAATAGACAAAAATGTGCATACAGAACTGGTAGTCAGACTAACCAAGGTTCTGACTGAATACGGAATACCTGTGGCTCCCAAATTTGGCTCTGGGTAGGACAGCTACACTGGAAATGTTGGCAGAGTAAAAAGTTTGCAATCTTGGATAAAATACGGCATTTTTGTTGTGGTTCTGTATAAAGGGCTTCTGCAGTTTTCAAATATATTTTTCTTGAACCAAGTACAAGAAAGATGGTCCTGCAAAATATCTTTATTGCTGAACTAGTCATCTTGATGACAAGTGCTGAATGCAAGACATAGTTAGTCCTTACATTTGATGCAATTAATGGCTCGTTGAATCTTGCAGGTTTTACCTGATCTTTTCCACATTTTGCATTCATGTGATGATAGCTTGAAGGAATTCATTATGTGGAAACTTGGAACACTCGTTTCTATTGTGCGTCAGGTATATGTCTGTGGACAAATGCTCTTTTTCTTATAGATTAGGGTTATGCTCTTTTCAAATCATTATAAAGGCATTTATATTTATAATGACATTTTCATATTTTGAAAAGTGTGAATGTCATTATAAAAAATGTCTTTATATTGATGTGAAAAGAACATACCTCTAATGTTCTATGATTATTACAGTCTACTGGAAATGTCTTATCCCTGTGCAGCACATCCGTAAATACCTTGAAGACCTGCTTGATCTTATATTTGAACAATGGTCATCATTTATCTATCCTTCTCCAAGTCGATCTGTGCGTGGTTTACCTGTATGTGTACTATCTCAACGTCTTTTTGTTTCCTGTCATGGTGCCAATTGATTTCTTGTTGGCATTCACCATTCCTTACTTCTTGTGTTTATGTCTTGCAGGTTCTACATTTAGTTGAGCATCTATGTGTGGCTTTGAATGATGAATTTAGAAAGTATCTTCCAAGAATTCTTCCTCATTGTATACAAGTTTTGAGTGATGCTGAGAGATTTAACGACTACACTTATGTTCCTGATATCCTCCACACCCTTGAAGTCTTTGGAGGTTATTGAGATTTTGCTTTTCCATCAATTGTTCTGTTTCACTTAGTATAAATTCATGTAACATATACACTTGTTCACTGGACCTATGATGCAGGGACACTGGATGAACATATGCATCTTCTTCTCCCTGCTCTTATCCGTTTATTCAAAGTTGATGCCTCAGTGGAAATACGACGCGCGGCTATTAAGACATTGACAAGATTAATCCCTCGTGTGCAGGTTCTCATCGCACACATGCAGACAGTTTTTATATTTTTCCCCATTGAAAAGCTTATGTTGATTCCTTCCTCAAATTCCTTCATAAGTGGTTTGGTTTTATTCATTCCTGTATCAGGTTTCTGGTCATATTTCATCTCTTGTGCACCATTTGAAGCTAGTCTTGGATGGGTAATTCTTTCGTTTTGGTTATCTATTTCTGTTATCATTAAATCTCTTCATGTTTAGAAATATATATAACAATGCTCAAGACTTGTATTCTCATTATTCTTTGATTTTTGATTGGATATATATAACATATAGTTAGAGGCCATTTTATAAAAAAAAAATTAGATGGGTACTGATACATGAGATGAAGGTAAGTTGATCAAGGAAGTGATGCTGTTCTCAATCTCTCTTCATTTTGGGTGGTTTTTCTCGTCATCTTGATTTCTGCTCTCCACAATCACGCCTTTCTGATATCTTGAATGTTTAACTCCTATTGTATGTTTTCTTTGCTCTGCAAATTTTGAGTTCCAAGCTTTGTATGATTCAGAAGAAATGAAGAACTTCGTAAAGATGCTGTTGATGCACTTTGCTGCCTGGTTCATGCTCTTGGAGAAGATTTTGCCATATTCATTCCATCCATTCACAAACTTTTGCTGAAGCATCGATTGAGGGTATGATCTTTTATATTATTTTCATCCATTTTCTAGCTAAGTTTTACGTCACATCATGAATGTATGTATGTTGTCTCAGCATAAGGAATTTGAAGAAATTGAAGGGCGTTTGCGGCGACGTGAACCACTAATTTCTGGAAGCACTGCTGCTCAAAGATTGAGCAGACGCCTTCCTGTGGAAGTTATCAGGGACCCCATAAACGATGTTGAGTGTGACCCTTACAATGAGGGTACTGATATGCAGAGGGAAATCAGAAGCCACCAGGTTTGATTTATATCCTTTCTCCATTTTGTTATGAGCCTTAGCGTAGTTAAAATATAATTTGTGTGAAAATAGGGTAAATTTGGGTTCATTTTGTAGGCATTGGTTGATTTTTTTTTTCCAAAAAATGTCACCGTTTTCTTTTTTTTTTTCAATTTGAATAATTTATTCATTGCAAATTGAAGTAAAATAAATGAAAGTAGTTAAAAGTACACGTGTCAAGATATAAATGGGAGTTGCTTCCTCCTTGGCACTAGGGCCGAGGCATCAAATCCTCTGTAGAAGGAGGATTACCTCCAATCCTCCTTACAAAACGATCCTCTTTCTATCTTTTGCAACAAAGAGGATCTCTTTTATGAGGGGAGAGAGTGCAAAGAGGAGGTTTAATCCTCTTTGTTGCTCATGCTCTCATCTCTTTGTTCTCAGCATATATGTATGAAAATTTCAACTGAAATGATATATAGACAAGTTGGTAAAGAGGCAAATGCCTTTATTTTATTGTGACATCTATAATTTTGCTGCCAGGTTAATGATGATCGGTTGCAAATTGCTGGTGAGGCCTCTCAACGTAGTACTAAGGAGGACTGGGCAGAATGGATGAGGCATTTTAGCATTGAATTGCTAAGGGAATCACCTTCTCCGGCTTTACGAACATGTGCAAGGCTTGCACAATTACAGGTGCTGCAAACTTACATACTTTACTTACCTCTGATGATTGTTTTATCTGAAAAATGAGTCTTGCAGCCTTTTGTGGGGCGGGAGTTGTTTGCTGCTGGTTTTGTTAGCTGCTGGGCAGAGTTAAACGAGACAAGTCAAAGACAACTTGTTCGAAGTTTAGAGACAGCATTTTCATCACCAAACATACCTCCTGAGATTCTTGCTGCACTTCTTAACTTGGTATTTATATCTCAAATATTTTCTATTTTTTATTTAGTCGTTTACAATTTCTGATGCTTAGACATGCAGTAAGTTATGCTTCACCATGTAATATGGTTATTTATATCCACAGACTACGGGTATTGCACCTAGAATTGGGTTATGAATTGGGCGGTCCACTAGAACCTTGATAGAATTTGTTCTTCTAATGTCTTCATAAAGTTTATGAAGACATTATTCTTTATAAAGGCATTTTCATGCCTTGATATATTGGAGAAAAATAGAGGTATAGACCCTTAGGCTATGCTTGGTAAAACAAGGTTTTTAAGGAGGTGGAGGTTTTTGAGAAGGTTTTCGGGTAGTTGTAGGTTTTTGGGTAGGTGTAGGTTTTCTTTTTTAAAACCTCCTAAAACCTTATTTGGTGTTTGGTATTGTAAGGTTTTTAGGTAGGCTTTATTTCAAAACTACCAAAAAGAATATTAATTAAAGTAATTAATAAAAAAGTTGTGTTAATTTTTCTTACAAACCTCCTAAAACCTATCTATACAAAGGTTTTGATTTTGTGTTTTCAAACCTCCTCAAAAACTTGCTCAAACCTCCACCTGGTAGAAAACCTTGTTGTACCAAACACTTATTTAAGTAGGTTTTAAATAGTGAAAACCTTTAAAATCCTCCACAAATCTATGCCGAACAGAGCTTTAGTTATGTCTCTGACTCGGTAGATGTCATTCAGTCTAATATCTTTTTCAATTGTAGCTCAATATACTTCAAATAGTGACTGGTGCAGGAGACTCTGTGTGAAATAGCTCACCTTTCCTAGGATGAGTTACAAGATATGTTTGAAGATGTCAATTCTTGCATTGTGAGAATAGTGAGAGGAGGGGATGAGGTCTTATAGCAAATAAATTGAGCTGAATATTTGCAGGCCGAGTTTATGGAGCATGATGAGAAACCTCTTCCAATTGACATTCGTCTTCTTGGTGCTCTTGCAGACAAGGTACAAAATCTTAATGATCTTATGTGTGCAAGAACCTTCACTTACTACCATATCTTTTTCTGCCAATATATTATTTATCATCAGCTTCTAGAAGTTACAATTTCAATGATGGTATCAGTGTCGAGCATTTGCAAAGGCTTTGCACTATAAAGAAATGGAATTTGAAGGGGCGCGCTCAAGGAACATGGACACTAATCCTGTTGCTGTTGTTGAAGCTCTTATACATATTAATAATCAGTTGCACCAGCATGAGGTCTTGTGGTTTCCTTTATACCTTTTTACTCGTTTCTCTTTGGTCTCTATTCTTCGTGGATTGATGCATGAATTCTTTGTGAAGGCTGCAGTAGGAATCCTAACCTATGCGCAACAGAACTTGGATGTTCAACTGAAGGAATCATGGTACTTTGTTTAGACAATTCAAGATTAATAAAATTTTAAAATTTGCTCTTTGCTGATAGTAAGATAAATTGTTTGCCCTTGATGTTTATCGATGTGAACCCTGCATCCACTTATATAGGTATGAAAAGTTGCAACGTTGGGATGATGCTCTTAGGGCATATACAACTAAAGCCGCACAAGCCTCTGATCCCCATTCTCTGAGGGAAGCTACTTTAGGTCAGTACTTAATTGAGGGTGTATACTTCTTTGTTAGTTTTTAATTTTACTTCCTATTACCTAAAAGGCTTCAACCTGATAGGTGAATATGCTTGTGATCATAATCTACTATGATTCAGATGTAGCTGTCTTCTTATTGTTTGGTACAAGGATTTGCTTTCTATTTACTGTATATGTGTGTGCTCCTAGACTGACGTTGAAACTGCAGCGGTTTAAACGCTGCAAATCATTGTATGGTCTAATATAATTTTTTTCATCTTATGACCTCTATCTGAAAAGACTCCTTGATTTTTCTTACTCTTCTATTAAAACCAGATCTCCCTGCAGAATCCATCTGGTATCTTGTCTTATTTTGTTGCCCAGTTCATGTCATGAGTCACTTTTTTGGCTGCTGGATATAGGAAGGATGAGGTGTCTTGCCGCATTAGCTCGTTGGGAGGAACTGAATAATTTATGCAGAGAGTACTGGACACCGGCTGAACAAGCTGCTAGACAAGAAATGGCATCAATGGTCTCTCTCTCTCTCTCTCTCTCTCTCTCTCTCTCTCTCTCTGTCTCTCTCTCATGTGTCAAATTATGTAAATGCATGTAGTATTCAGGAGATGTTTAATGAATCTCACCTGTTTGCTATTTGATTTCTTTCTTAGGCTGCCAGTGCTGCATGGAACATGGGAGAATGGGATCAGATGGCAGAATATGTGTCTCGTCTTGATGATGGAGATGATTCAAGGCTTCGTGCTTTGGGAAATACATCTGCTAGTGGGGATAGCAGCAGCAATGGTACATTCTACAGGGCTGTTCTCTTTGTTCGGCGACGTCAGGTGGGCTGTGTAGTTTTCAATTTTTTTTTCTTCCAATTATTGCGAGGTGAAACCACTTATTCTGTCCACTTATAATAATACTTCACCTATAGTATGATGAAGCACGTGAATATGTCGAAAGGGCTAGGAAATGTTTGGCTACGGAGCTTGCAGCTTTGGTATGGACCTGTTCTGCATCATTGCTTTTGTTGGAATTCTTTTTTTTTTTTTTTGTGTAGACTTCCAGGTCTCCCATTAATAATTATTAAATTGAGAAAAAAGATGCCTCATGGAGAATACTTTTGGGAAGTGATAAAGTTGCTCTAGTATTCATGTAGGTTCTGGAGAGCTATGAGCGTGCCTACACCAACATGGTTCGTGTTCAACAACTGTCTGAACTAGAAGAGGTACTAGGCATGAGTCCACAAATGTTGACTATTTTGTGAATTTATTTCTTTGCTCCCATCTTCAATATGCTGAATTTGCATTGCAGGTTATTGATTATTGTACTTTGCCTGTTGGCAACTCTGTTGCTGAAGGACGCCGAGCACTTATCAGAAATATGTGGAATCAACGCATTCGAGGAGTCAAGCGAAATGTTGAGGTAAACACCACATTGCCCTTTATCTATTGACACTTCTGCCACGAGCCTTGAAATGGAACACAAGACACCTTTTGTCATTGAGGGAAAGAAAGATAATGTTTTGAGCATTATATCTCAGGATATTTTTTATTTTTTTTTCAACCTTCAGGTATGGCAAGCTCTTTTGGCAGTAAGAGCACTTGTTCTGCCACCTACTGAAGATATTGAAACGTGGCTCAAGTTTTCTTCCCTCTGCCGGAAAAGTGGACGAATTAGTCAAGCTAAATCTACTTTACTTAAACTTTTACAGGTACTGTTCAAATAATTAACAGGCACTCGCACAGTTCCATTCATTGGTTTACAAACCATTTTTATCTTGCCTCAATATAGGGTAAAATACCGTGTATAGGAATGTTTATTTATGTGAGTTCTCTGAAAGTTCTGTTGAATCCGTCCTGACACCAAGTGGCTGATAGATTTATGTTCCAACCAACAGCAACCCAGATTTTTTTAATCTTCCCTTTGGTGTTTCTTCTCTCAATTTTGTTTAAGATGCAATGCAGATCAAAAATTTAGACTAATTTTTGGTCAAGTGCTTACTCTGGACTAGTTGACTACCAACAAAAGTCAAATATTGTGAATTGAAAGTTGTCATTCAAATAGCTTCTCATGGAAATACAAGTTCCCACCTATGATTGATTGATCTCTTTATAACACTTCTTGTTCCAATTGCTTATGCTTCTAGTTGAGAAATGCTATAGACTGATTCTTCATGAATTAACTTTTTCCTCGTATACTCGTGACTTGAGTTTAAAATTTTCAGTATGATCCAGAGATGTCTCCAAGAAATGTACAGTACCATGGCCCTCCACAGGTGATGCTGGGATACCTGAAGTATCTTTGGTCACTTGGGGAGGACCACAAGAGAAAGGATGCATTTGCTAGGTTGCAGGTAATTTCTCAGCTTTTTTAGAGCCTTCAGCCATCACATAAACAGTGTTTGTCACCTAACCTGGTTTTGACATGCTTCTAGGATTTGGCCTTTGAGATCTCTAGTGCTCCAAATGCATCCCCAAATTGTCAGAATGGACTGCTGAACTCTCCATGTGCTCCACTCCTTGCTCGTGTATATCTCAAACTAGGAACATGGCAGCGGGAGCTTACTCCAGTGTTACATGATGACTCAATACAAGGTAAATGAGTGCCTGGCATTATTTTCTGTACACTTATAAGATTGAGTAACTGCTCACAATATTTATATTGCCATTCGTAGATATCCTCAATGCATTAAGAAATGCTACTCAGTTTGCTCCAAATTGGGGAAAAGCGTGGCACACTTGGGCCCTATTTAACACTGCAGTGATGTCACACTACACTTTGAGAAGCTTTGGTAATACTGCAGCGAAGTTTGTTGTTGCAGCAGTCACTGGATATTTCCACTCAATAGCATGTGCAGCGAATTCTAAGGGCATTGATGACAGTTTGCAGGTTAATTCTTGAATCTTTGCATGGGTCAGTGACCTTATGAGTTTTGGCAGTCCTGATCTAAAGGCATGGTGAACTTCTTGGTACCTTAAGAAATAAGATGAATCTATGGACATCTTTGTACTCTGGTTTTTGTACTATGTTATCGATATTTGTATATTCTTTCTTCTGTAAATTTTTTTTGGCTTCTTTATGCATTACTAAAGCAAGCTCCTATGCTTTTGGTTGACCTTGTTTAATCATTGGAATATCCTGTTTACTGAAACTGTTTTTTTGAATTTTACCATTTTGGTTCATTATGAAATTATGCACATGTAAAAACTAGGGTAATCAAATTTTTTATAGTCCTTTTTAATTGTATTTAGTATATTGCATATGATAGAATTTAGGCATCATCAGTTGCACCGTGAAGGGCATTCTCTTTGACAATTTGTTATGTTGTGCTTTATGGAAATTATCGTGGCATTTGGTTTGGTCCTGTTTAACCGTATCTTTTGGCCTCTTTTGTAGGATATACTTCGTCTATTAACTCTATGGTTCAATCATGGGGCAACAGCGGAAGTGCAAATGGCTTTACAAAGTGGTTTTGCCCTTGTTAGTATAGACACTTGGCTGGTTGTTTTACCACAGATTATTGCTCGAATACATTCTAACAATCAAGCTGTGAGAGAACTTATACAGTCACTTTTGGTTCGAATAGGACAAAGTCATCCTCAGGTTTGCTGATGCCAGCTTCTGAACCTTAAAGTTGTCCTATTATTAGTTCAATTATTGGTTCACTTTGGACTAATAAGTTTTGGTCCATGTGACTGTGGCTCTCCTATTATGCAATAAAATTGTAGGCGCACTACACATGCAGGAATCTTCTGTGGTAAAAGTAAACACATAATTAAGATTGTCCTGTTATTAGTTGACTTATTGGCTTTCCCTTTTAACTAATAAATTTTGGTCTATGTGAGGTATGGCTTTGCTATTATGCGATAAACATCATGCGGGAATCTTCTGTGGTAAAAATAAACATAAAAAAGTGCAAAAATTATTCAAATGTAATCTTCCATAATAAGTGCAATACACACAAATTTATGTCATGAATTCAGTCCATAAAACCATCATACTACTCTCTTTGATATGTGTATGTTAATTATTTCTTAGAAGAGGTGTTTCATTCTTCGACCGAAAAAAAGAAGAGGTGTTTCATTTTCTTATTTTTACTGGTTTTGCATCAGTTTTCTATATGGACATAAAAACCTGAATAAATAAATGGCATTATGGCATCCCATTGTCTTGGGATCCATTCAATATTTTGTTGATATGTTTGCCCAACACATCGTAATGATAGAGAATTAGTCTGTCAGTAAGCATAGTTGGTTGTTTTTGGATGGTGACATGGGACTTTGTTCTGAATGCATTTAGGGGAGAAGAGAGCATAAAATTAGAAGGCTAACGTACCCTCATATCCTGTTGTTTTTGGCAATTGAATGATAATATGTCCATGGCAATTGAATGATAATGTCCATCGGCTGAGGGTACCGCTGCATGACTGAAAAGTTTCACAAGTTTGGCTTATTATTTCATCTAGAGGGAGTTTCATGTGGCTTGTAAGATCTGTATGTCAGTGCTTGTAATTATACCACAAGTACATTTCCTGAAAAATTTATCACCCTTTATGATTTCTGTTGATTAACAAGCTTCTTTACAGTTAATATATTTCCTACTATGGCTTACAATGACACATTTTGTCAATGTAGGCGCTAATGTATCCGCTTCTTGTGGCATGCAAGTCAATAAGTGATTTGCGCAGAGCTGCCGCGCAGAAAGTAGTGGACAAGGTGCGACAACACAGTAGTCAACTTGTAGATCAGGTATATTGCCCTTTTTTATATACCTTCATCTTCATTTTCCATTCTTGTGCTACAGAACTTAACTGGATCTTCCTAAAACATATTTTGTGTAGGCCCAGCTTGTTTCAAAGGAGTTGATTAGAGTTGCGATACTTTGGCATGAAATGTGGCATGAAGGATTGGAAGAAGCTAGTCGTCTATATTTTGGGGAACATAATATTGAAGGAATGCTGAAGGTTCTAGAACCTTTACATGAAATGTTAGAGGAAGGGGCCATGAGGAGTAACACCACCACCAATGAGAGAGCTTTTATTCAGGTAGTTTACTCTATTTTTTGGGTTGTTTATTCAATAACACGTAATTTTGAATCGTCATACTTATGTAGCTACCCATTGAACCTAGAGAACATAAAGGCAAAAATGAATTTCAGCTGCCAACATCTACTTTTAGTATAATTTTGCAAAACATGTTCTATATGCTTGCTTTTGGTAACAACTCAGAAGTGTAGCTGTAACATGTTATGCAGTCTTCTAACTTACGTAGATTGTATCATATAAGTATATGGTACATTCCTTTTAATGAATACTATGACATTTCAGAATGATTTATATTAATGTTTACTCTCATTTGTATTCTTATATATATATTGTCATATTTTAGGCATATCGTCAAGACTTACTTCAGGCCTATGAATGCTGTATGAGATACAAGAGAACTGGAAAAGATGCTGAACTGACTCAGGTATATCTGAGTCAACAATGTCATTTCTTCTCTAATACTTGGGATCTGATTCTTTCCTTTGTTAAAATGTAATGCGTGCCTGATGTTTTTTTTTGACGAACGTGCCTGATGTTTATTTATCTTCTATTTACGGCATCCTTCCAATCTCCCTGTTTTTAGGATTTAGTTTTAATAGTTATTAGTTAAAATTATTTATTTCCTATTGTCCTAGCCATATCTGCAGCCCACTAAGTGTTGGTTCATTCCTTGTTTTTAGGATTAGGTTATCTTGTTTTAATAAAACAAAAGGTATCTGACAATTGTATTTGGAGGAGTTCTACATGAACAGCAATCTGAATACGGATTTGAGGATTCCTCACAAAAATTTGTTGGTGTGAGATGCTTGCCTTAGATTGCTATTTTATTTGCATTTAGATTGAGGATTTTTCATACTGGGCTGAATTGTGAGATACTTAATTCATATTTTTGAGCTTTATCTTTTCATTCTCAGGTTCTAAAAAATGTATCTCAACTGCTCGTTGGTTATGTTATTGCAACACTCAAATGAAAAAATTGCTCTAATAAGTATGTGTTAGAAATATGGATTAGAGTTAGTGGGACTGTTAGATCTAAATTCTCACTTGGGCTATGTGCTTAAAACTTTATTGGAGAAATGGGCAATTTGTGTATGGATGGACCACAGAAGATTTGAATCCATTAGAAGTTGCTACGGATAGTCTATTAAGGACTGTGAGGGAGTTTGTTAAGGGTCACCGTGGGTGATCTAAGCATAGATGTTGATATGAGTAATTAGCAAGTTCCTAAGCTGGTACCCAGTCAATTATTTAAGAAATTTGTTAGGCTTTTGCATTTGGCCAGAGAGTATTCTTTCTCTGTTCACTTATTGGAAATGTTTGGCCAGGGAATTTCTCCATCATTTACCTAAGTTGTTCCCTACTCTGTATTTTCTTGTGTTTAATAATCCCTTATGATGTTCTTGTGCATTTTAGATTCTGAAATCAGTATCATCTGGCAGTAGATTAAGCTAGTGTATGAGATCATATATAGTACGCTAATATGCTTTGTGGATAGAAGTTTTTGTACTTTGTCTGTACAAATCTGCTGCCCTGCTGATCTTTGATTCTTTCTTTGTTACTTGTCTCATTTGTTGTTTCACTGAAATCACTGTTCGTCTGACTTATGTTTCTGTTGGCCAGGCTTGGGATCTCTACTATCATGTATTTAGAAGGATAGATAGACAACTCCAATCATTGAAAACCTTAGATCTGCAGGCAAGGAATAAGTTTCCTTTTTTGATAAGTTCCCTTTGAGTTGATCAATGTAGAAATGAAACACTCACTTTTCCATCTTGTAATGTTTTGTGTTGGCAGTCTGTGTCACCAGAGTTGTTGAATTGCTGCAACCTGGAGCTTGCTGTGCCCGGAACTTACCGTGCAGGTGAAAAAAGGTTTCATAAATTAACAGAGTTGATATGATATACATCAAACTGACTTGTTAAAGACTTGTTATCTAGATTCACCTGTGGTGACAATTGCATCGTTTGCACCTCAACTAGAAGTAATAACATCTAAACAACGACCCAGAAAATTGACCATTCATGGGAGTGACGGAGAAGATTATGCGTTCTTGCTCAAGGGCCATGAGGACCTACGTCAAGATGAGCGTGTTATGCAGGTAACTTGTTGTATTATTATTAGCTCCGTTTAGAAAAGATTGTTATATTATTTTAGTTTAATTCTTCAATTCCTTAATAGGGTGCGATCATACCATCACTAATGGTGATCCCATCAGAACTCCGAAATTAAGTGTACTTGGGCGAGAGTAGTACTAGGATGGATGACTTCCTGGGAAGACCTCATGTTGCACCCCTCTTTTTTTATGGGGAGCATCCTCATGGTCATTGGCTTTTATACAATGTCTTTGAGATGGATATAACCCCTATATCAATTTTGGTGCATTCTAACTAGATTCAGTTATCATTGTCACATAGTTGAATTTTAGTTTTCCTTGGGTCTTCCGAGCAATAATAATGCTTGGGCCTTCTTCATACACCCTCTCGATTTTATATTGGGGCAAGGGTGTGTACATCATGGCCCCCAGATCCTGCCTATGGCGGGTTAACACTGGGTTGAGGTTGTTGTTGTGTTCAATTCCTTAATAGTTGTGCCGAATGCTAAAATGACATTCTTTTCCAAACACAGGTATTATTATTATAATAATACATCTATCTACTCTAATACATTATAAAGCAGAAACCAAGTCTGTGTAAAAATTTGCGCCATGTGGCATAACCTGAATAAAATAATGGAAAACCTTTTTTCAATTTAAAAAACTAAATAATAATTCTAAAAAGCCCCTTACACATTATACTCAAATAATAATTCTAGAAATCACGATTTCTCTTAAATTCTTAACCACTTCATAAAATATATAATAGATAGATCATAGATATCATATTGTATGCATAGATTGTTTCATATAGTATCACATACTAAAAAATAAAGAAATTAATTAACACACAATCATATTTAAAAAAAATTAATCAAATAATAAACATTACTAAATTAAAAAATGAATTTATAAAGATTGGGTTTTTTAGGGTAAGATTTTAGATTTTATAAAATAGATAATATATATATATATAGTTTTCTATCCATGTAAATATTGATTTTATTCTTCAAAATTTCTTAAATATAAAAAGAGGCAATTTTAGATTTTATAAAATAATTAATGTATCAAAATAAATTTTTATCTATATAATTTTCTATCTATGTTTATTGATATTGAAAAGCAATATTATATATGCTATCTTAAGATTGTGCTAAAATATTTTTATCGGATTATTGAAAAAAAAGTTATCGATATAAATTCTATCTATATCTATGCTAATACATAATAAAACAAAAATAAATTATCTATAAAATTTATGCTACATGGCACTTTAAGAACCAATCGTTCTTTCATTTTATTTATTTATTTTTATTTATTATACTTAAAAGTGAATGTAGAAGGTTTGATTTAGAAAAATATTTTCCATGTTTATTTAGTTTTATCTTAAAGATTAGAAAACAAAAAAAATCGTTAAATTTTATATAAATATCATTAATAATTATAATAATAGAATAATTATTAAAATATACATTATTTTTGTTTTTTCTCTTTAATTTATTATAATATAGTATATAGTATAATTTTTAAAACTACCCGTAAATTTACGGGAATTACACTAGTTACTTCATTAATTTGGCTTCTACAGAATTTCAAGTCCTAGACAAGCCCTATTTCTCAGGAGTAATATAAGCCTTAATATCAGTCTCGTAGTCTATTATAATCAGTCTCTGGATATCGAATGATGTATATGCCCTTCATCTGTAGCTTATCTAACAACATAAAAAGTTATCCTTGAGAACACAATAAATGTGAAAACTGATTGCTAAATGGGTCTAATTTTTACATCTGAGAGTTGTGTGCTAGATGGACCTAATTTTAAAATCGGATTTGGGTGCTAAATGGGCCTCTTACTAAATAAAGCTTAGTGATAAAAAAGATATATATTAATATGTGTTTTAAACAAAAAAAAACCATGTGTTTTAACCTCCAGAAACGGTTGTTGACATTATGTTTTAAACGCAAAGTGATTATGTTTTAATCACTTCGGCTGTTCATTTGATCATTTGTTTTAGCCAAAAAAAAACCGGTTGTTGACATTCTATTTTGAGAGGGTATTGCGGCAAAATAGTAGAAGTTAAATAGAAACATATTACATACCATACACAAAATACTATTATTTTGCTCAAGTTAAACTTTTCACGATTTATTTTTATTTAATCTTTTTATATGATAATATTTAGATTTTAGTCAATACATGTTATAATTACCTTATGATTACCAAAATTATATTTAATTTTCAAATAATAAACATAGAGCATGAATTTGCCCCGTCCAACAGACGGGTTAAGCATTCTAGTGATCATATAAAAATTATGCTTCACATCACTGTCTTATTTGTTTTCTATGGTGTTTCCATGATGAAATTAAATTGTTATCCCATTTTTTGTCTTTGCTATCAACTGATGGCTGAGGGATCTTGGCTATTGTGCTTGCAGCTCTTTGGTCTTGTCAATACTCTACTTGAGAATTCCAGGAAAACTTCTGAAAAGGATTTGTCTATCGAACGATATTCTGTCATACCATTATCTCCTAACAGTGGATTGATTGGTTGGGTGCCTAACTGTGACACCTTGCATCATCTTATTCGAGAGTATAGAGATGCTCGAAAGGTGGGTAAAGGTTCTTCACTTATTGTTGATGTCATTTACAGTATGCCGTTTGACACTGTTATCTACAGATCACATTGAATCAAGAACACAGGTACATGCTAAGCTTCGCTCCAGATTATGACCATTTGCCTCTCATAGCAAAAGTGGAAGCGTTTGAGTATGCTCTCCAAAACACAGAAGGAAACGACTTGGCTAAGGTATGTACCTGTCAGTTGAGCACGTGCCCACCGTTCTATATTGATGGCTGTGTTCCCATATCTTTGCCTTCTTCATTGCTTCCCTAGTCTGAACCACACATCCTTTTGTTACACAGGTTTTATGGTTGAAGAGCCGAACATCAGAGGTCTGGTTGTATAGACGAACAAATTATACGCGAAGCTTGGCAGTCATGAGCATGGTACATGTAGCAACTTATGTTTATTATATTGGCATTGCAAACTGTATGACATACATCATCGCCCCAGTATAGTCCTGCACAAGCAGGATCCGGGGGATCAAGATGGGGGCCCGTACCCTGAACATGTCAATGAGGCTGCACCCGATAGACCCATGGAAAGGAAAACTGAAATTCAACTATGTGACAATAATAACTGAATTTAGTTAAAATGCACCAAAATTGATGTAGGGGCTATATCCATCTCAAAGGAGTAGGAGGAAGCTAGATCCTGAACACAATATAATGTTGATTAACCTGACATATAATTTTAAGTATGGCTCTTTGGTTGTATGTGCTTTTGAGATAAATATAACCCCTTATATCAATTTGCGGCACATTTTACCTAAATTCAGTTATTTTTGTCACATAGCTTAATTAAGTTTTTTTGTCCTGCTCTTCTTGTCTTTGGGTCTTTCAGAAACATCCTCTCGATTTTTTCGGGGTAAGGGTTCATATATCTCGACCCCACAGACCTTGCTTCTAGTGGGATTACACTGGGTTGATTAGTAAGCAACCTGACACTCAGTCCCCGCTAAATATCAACCCACTAGATTATTGACAATTATTGTGTAGCAATCTAAAAAGCTACTGCACAATCTTACATGTACATGTTACTAATGTCTTTATAGTTGTAAGTCATTTATTACATTTATTGCATTTTAATTAGCGATGTTATAATCTGAAGGAGCTGAATAACTGATTTAAAAACATGAAACTTGTTCGACAACAATTTTTTTTCATACCTGCAACACATTTCACAGCCATTTTTTTTTAACAAAAAACTTATTAGATTATGTTCACTTCATACTTGTATGTAACAGGTTGGTTACCTTCTTGGTTTGGGGGATCGGCACCCAAGCAATCTTATGTTACAGCGTTTCAGGTATTTTATCAGCCAAGTGTTTACCCTTTTCAATGCTTACTTAACATGCCAACATTAGGTGTCTTTTTTTGCAGCGGGAAAATCCTACACATTGATTTTGGGGATTGTTTTGAAGCTTCAATGAATCGAGAGAAATTTCCTGAGAAGGTAAGCTCTACAGTGTCCTCATACTGTGTTTTGATAAGGGCCTCTAGTTAATCTTGAGCTGCAAGCACGTAACCTATCTTTATTATTAATCCTCAGGTTCCCTTCCGTTTGACCAGAATGCTAGTGAAAGCTATGGAGGTCAGTGGAATAGAGGGTACCTTTCGTACTACTTGTGAAAATGTGATGCAAGTTCTTCGAACCAACAAAGATAGTGTCATGGCTATGATGGAGGTAATGATGGAAAAACATTCTGTAGTTTCTGAATTCAATGTCATTCTACGCAGATAAATCATAACTCAGTTCCTTAATATTGCCCTTGGTTTCCTGCTTACATCATAGGCTAGATCTTGTGGCTACTGGCTAATCCTTGGTTTCTTTTTATCAGGCCTTTGTTCATGATCCTCTGATTAATTGGCGTTTATTCAACTTTAATGAAGTCCCACAAATGTCGACCCTTGCAAGCACTCATGTAGCACCTGTCAACAGTGAAGAATCTGCTCCGAATAGAGATCTTGCTCATCCTCAACGTGGAGTTCGTGAGAGGGAACTTCTGCAGGTTCTGGATTTTACCGAAAATGCATCTGCATATTAAAAAGTTAATTGTATTAGTCTTAATGTAGCATATTGGTTTTGTGTAGGCTGTTCATCAGCTTGGAGATGCTAATGAGGTTTTGAATGAGCGGGCTGTGATTGTAATGGCTCGGATGAGTAATAAGCTTACTGGACGTGACTTCTCTACTGGTCCTATGTCGACTGGTTCTGTTCAATACGTAACAGACAGCAGTAACATGACATCTTCTGATGCTCGGGAAGTTGAACATGGCTTGTCTGTCAAACTTCAAGTCCAGAAATTGATTGGTCAAGCTACTTCGCCTGAAAACTTGTGTCAGAATTATGTCGGGTATGCTAATTTTGTCTATGCTCTTCAAACTTGAATATATCATTGCATTCATAATCAAAAATTGAGAGTGCCTTATGTTCGATTCGACATATCATTGTTTTATGCTTCTATTACTAACTAAATTGTGATATAGTTGCTCTAATAAGAAAATGGCTAATAATCACATTGACATTGTAGAAGTGGGTTTTTATTTTTCTTGGATATTTATTGCTGGATTTTGATATTGGGCAAGGCGGAATCAAGTTGGAGAAAGAAGCTCCACGTTACTTGCTGGTTTCAGAAACTTCTCGAATATAAACTTTCATTATGAAGCTACTTTTTGCTGAACATTAAACTTTTAGTCTTTTGGGGTTTATTTTAATCCATAAAGCTATCGAATCCTTCCTGGTAATTGGGTTACCTGAACACTTGATCATAAAAAAGGATTTTAGTTGGCTTGTTCATCTATGGGTACTGAGCTGCTGAGTCACTATTGTTTTCACCTCTTGGTTTGCACCAGCAAGGCTACTGATGGTTTCTTCTGCATGTTTCAGGTGGTGCCCGTTCTGGTAATTGATGGACTCTTCAAAATTATGTATGTGCTGTATTTGTATTTATCTTCTTTTTCCCTTTGGTTCATCAATGTATATATGGGACTTGAGCATGTACAGGAGTCAAAGGACTGCCTTTGTTCCGGAATCCGGATGTTAGCATATAGAATAATATTGGCCTTGCCATGGTATGACTGTTTTGTCCATCCTTAACTCTTGAGGTTCCTGGTAACTTTGCTTAACCCCTCTTTTTAAATTTAGTCTTTCCCTAATCAAACATATGGTGATTACTGATTAGGGCAGCAAGAATTGTATGATTGTTAGCCTGTTTACTGCCTACCTATGGACTGTATTTCATGTCGAGAGTCTAACATGGGGATTTTGGATTTTTAGATTCTTGGTTGGCAAAGGGATGAAATAGAATGAAGGCGCTTTACTAATGGTTAATTTTCAAAACGTTGCTTTTATTTCCAGTGTCAAAACTGTACCGCTCTATTGCAGTCTTTCGTGTGTTCAATTTCACCTTATGTGTACAAGTGCTTAGGCATACAACTCTGTAATTCACGTTCCTTGAATAAATTAAAAATTCAATGATCCAAGCAAATGAATAACTACATGGAATAGTGAACATAATTTTATTCATTTTAGTATAGCGTTGAAAAATTCTATGTAGGGAATTATATGGGGTTTCTTTGTTGTTTCTTGTGGATAATAATTCTGTTTCATGATTTTCATGTTTTCCAAACAAAGCACGAGACCATCAAATAAGAACAAATGTTCAATGGGGCCTAATAAAAATTGTGACAGTGACATAGAGATTGAATCATATGAATATGCCTCTTATCATGAAAACTGCAAATGCTTTATGGCTGTTGCATCTCGCTTAACGGACGACTCAGATGCAATGGAGAGTTTCCCATATTTTTTAAACCCTAGGGGCAATTTTGTCATTTTGCCCAGTATTCTTCTCCAATCCTCCTTGTGCGCGATAGAATGATCGATGTTTTTTTGGATTGCTTTCAAATTTAGAATTGAATCCACATCCTTGCCTCTAATCTTGTTAGTTAATCACTTCAATTTATGCTTTTTTAATTTTGCGACTCATCAAAGGGTCGAGATACACTTCTTTTCAAATGCGCGTCTAAATATACTCTAGACAATATATGCCCAAGCGTCGACCGCAAAGCATCGAATATTGACGTTGTTTCTAGTATTGACTCTTGATCCAAAACAATCCTCACACAAATCTCCCTTGCAGAACTCTCAGCGATCCTTTATGAGAATTATCATAACGTTCAATTTCAAGATTCATTCATACTAAAACTTGGAGGGCGTAATCTAGACCTCTAGATCTAACTCTTAATTTTAGAGTCATTCAATTTGGAGTCTGGATCAAAGAGAATGACATCATAGAAATTAGAATCGAATTCATGAAACTGATTATCGATTCGTTGGAGATCCTAGGAGCAAGGCACAAGTTCACATCATTCCTAGGTGGTTACCTTGAGCCGAGGGTTATAGATACGTTGTCTTATCAATTGTTCTTCCATGTTGAAGTGAATCCCAGAATCTCCAAAAAGGGCATGTTAAATCTGAATACAATTTCTCATGCAAGGGCCTAAACCCAATAAATGAAAGCTAGAACTATAAACATCGATATTTGCACATTACTTACTTGTTTGTATTGTAGGTGGAGTTCAATAATAAAGCATATGGAAATGCCTTGATTAGTGATATTAAGTCAAGACTAGCGAAAAAACATCGCTGACCTTATTGGTTTGAGGGTCCTCCGTATGTGCCACATAGTACTCGTACTCCCTAACTTTATGGAAGAATTCTTGGAGAATCTATCTTCCTTCCCTCTTATCCCTCCGTACATCACATCATGCATTGTAAAATTGCCTATTGTTGGTGTAGTTTAATTGGAATTCATTCAAAACAAATGTGACTTAGTTTGTCATACAATTGCTTTGTATCATTAACTTTGCAACTTTTTTTTTTCTCTAGTGTGAGTCTTCTAACCAACGAGTGCCCATAAAACTAGATCTAATATCATAGTTTTGAATTACATGTACAACAACAATCTTCCATGATCCTCTAGGATTCTTGTGACACTTCAACCTAAATAAACACCCACATATCTTGTTCTAACACCTTTTTCGAATTGTTTTATCTCTACCTCTCAATGGGTTGTGTTTGCCTTCTCTCTCACAAAGCAACCAAGTCTTCCCGTGATAAGTTATATATGACTTCCTATCTTGACCTATTTTTATGAACATGTTATTTTCCATACCAATTGGTTTCACCCACTCAATGGCCTCTTCTCAACTATCGAATACTCTATTGTTGGTAAACAAATACAAATAATCATCTGACCATTGTTGTACCTCCTCAAAATGATTTGAGAACTATGGATGACTTTTCAAAGCTGGAAACCTACCTAAACATGCATGTTTGGTGTGGATGATTTTCTCGGTCCACAAAGGTGCATAAGTTGAAAATCCAAACATGCTCAGTGTAGATTGTATTTGATGCGATTCCAAAGGTGCATAATCTAGGAATCCAATCATGCTCAATGTAGATTATATTTGCTCGATCTGTAACAGTGCATAAGTTGGAAATCCAGACATGGTTTTTATGGAAAGCACATTCTGATATGTATTCCAATAGTTTATCTGAAGGTCATCCAACCTAATATACTCGTCATTCTCTTCTTGTCACAATTCAAAAGTTTTTTTTGTTAAATTCTGGTCATAACGACTAGTGATCCCTCAATCATAACAATGGTGTTCCAATTTACAACTTCTCAAATGAAACATTAAAATGTATAACCACTTCTTGAATACATGACCAAGTAAACAAATAACTCCTCCCATAAGTTTCAACTATGATTCTCAAATTTATTAACTTTGAGAAATTAAGACCAAAAAACGAAAGTTTTGACCTTCAACCTAGACCAATTCTCACACTTATCCAAATAAGGATAATTAAGTTTTAAATTCATTCTCTTTCAAATAAAACAAAACACAGCTTTCGAAAGTACAACTTAACTTTGAACATGCAGATTACCTCTTTATGATCTATTCTCAATGATTGTTCCGTCAAAAAACCAAACTTTTGACCTTCAACCTAGTCCAATTCTCACACCTACATCCAAATAGGGAAAATAAATTTTTTAATGGGCATATAGGGAAGGACAGAGCTGACAAATCTTGAATGTTGTCAGTGCTTACGCACCCCACGGGGCTTAAGTTCAGAAGAGAAGAGACAGTTCTGGGAAGACTTGGAGAGTTTGACGAGCAGTGTTCCGACTACAGAGCAGTTGGTGATAGGAGGGGACTTCAATGGGCATATAGGGAAGGATAGAGCTAGGTTCGAGGAGATTCATGGAGGCTGGGGGATTGGCGACAGAAATGAGGGAGGTAGAGCACTCTTAGATTTCGCAGCAGCTTTTGATTGTTTGGTGGTCAACTCGTAGTTCAAAAAGAGAGATGAGCAGTTGGTTACTTTTCAGAGCCCGCTGGGAAAGACACAAATTGACTTCTTTGTGACTAAAAGAGAAGAGAGGGGTAGGTGTAAGAACTGCGAAGTCATCCCTTTCGAGGTTCTTTCGACGCAACACAAGTTGTTGGTGTTAGATTTAAAGGGGCCGTGTAGAAAGAAAAAGGCAAACAAGGTCCCCCAATCGAGGATTAGGTGGTGGCGTCTCTCTGAATCTAATGTACAAGATCTAATAGAAAGGATCTTTGAGGAAGCAAACGCAAAGGAACCTTGGCTAGAGAGGAGCGATGCTAACGAGATGTGGGGCAAGTTGGCAGAGTGTATTCGCAGGGCGGTTGCTTGGTGGAATGATGAGGTCCAAGAGAAGGATAGGGAAAAACAATGAGCCTACAAAGCTTGGTTAAGAAGTATAGAACCAGAGAGGGAAGCAAGGTTGGCAGAGCTCAAGGCAGCAAAGAAGGTAGCCAAGAGAGTGGTGGCAGCTGCTAAAGAGAAAGAATTTGAGGACATATATAAGGCCTTGGACGATAAGGGTGGAGAACGAGTCTTGTACAGGGTGGCTAAAGCACGGGAAAGCAAGAGCAGAGACATAGACAGGGTGAAATGCATCAAAGATGAAGATGGACAGGTATTAGTGGATGTCATACAGATCAGACAACGGCGGGAGAAGTATATTTGTGCTCTTCTGAATGAGGGTTGTGAGATGGAGGAGAGTAGGCACGAATCGGCGGACCGAGAAAGCCGAGAGCACCCCATATGTTTCTACAGGCGTTTCTCCAAGGAGGAAATAAAGGAGGTGATCCTTCATATCAGTAATAGGAGAGCAGTAGGGCCATATGAAATCTCGGTGGAGGTTTGGAAGTGTTTGGGAGTGAGAGGCCTAGAGTGGTTAACAACACTCTTTAATGTTATTTTCAGGACTGCCAAGATGCCGGATAAGTGGAGGCTTAGTAAGTTGATTCCGGTATATAAGAACAAGGGAGATATGCAGCAGTGCAACAACTACAGGGGATCAAACTGCTTAGCCACACAATGAAGATGTGGGAGAAGGCTATCGAGATGAGGCTGAGGAGGCTAGTCAGAGTGTCAGAAAACCAGTTCGGTTTTATGCCCGGTAGGTTTTCTATGGAAGCTATTCACCTGTTGAGGAGGCTGATAGAGGAATCTCTCCTCATAGAGGAATACAGAGAGAGGAAGAAGAATCTTCATATGGTTTTCATCGACTTGGAGAAAGCGTATGATAGAGTATCGAGAGAGGTGATTTGGGAAAGTTTGGCAGCTAAGGAAGTGTCTGGCACGTTTATCCGAGTAATCCGTGACATGTACGAGGGCTCGATGACCAGTGTGTGCACCTCAGGTGGGGATACAGAGTTTTTTAAGGTGGAGGCGGGCCTACACCAAGGTTCAGCCTTAAGTCCCTTTCTTCTTACGCTTGTGATGGACGTTCTGACGAGGGAGATTCAGGGGGGGATCCCGTGGTGCATGTTGTTCACAGACGATATTGTGTTGGTGGATGAGTCTAGAGCCGAAGTCAACAACAGACTTGAAACTTGAAGGGAGAAGCTGGAATCTAAGGGCTTCAAAATGAGTAGGACCAAGACGGAGTATGTGGAATTCAGGTTTGGGCAAGATGCACCCCCTAGTGAGGAGGTGCTTTTAGGAGGAGAAGTCGTAACGAGGAAGGAGAGTTCCAGGTATTTGGGGTCAGTTTTGCGGAATGACGGAGGCATAGATGAGGACATCACGCATCGGATACAGAGGGGTTGGCAGAAGTGGAGGGCGGCGTCAGGGGTGCTGTGTGACAAGAAGGTACCGCTCAAGTTAAAAGGGAAGTTCTACAGAACAGTAATCAGATCGGTCATCCTCTATGGGGCAGAGTGTTGGCCTACCACGAAAGCACAAGAACAGAGGCTAATGGTAGCTGAGATGAGAATGCTAAGGTGGATGAGTGGACACACAATTCTAGACAAAATCTGTAACGAAGTAATCAGAAGCAGTGTGGGAGTGGCCAGTATAGGAGATAAGCTGCTTGAATCAAGACTACATTGGTTTGGACATGTTCAGAGGCGGGGCCCTGAGGAGCCAGTACGTAGGTGTGAGAGCTTGATTTTAGGTGACATGCACAGAGGGAGGGGTCGACCAAAGAAATGTTGGAAGGATAATATAAAACAGGATGTCAGCCAGTTGGGGATTTCGATAGATCTGGTAGTTAGAAGAGATAGGTGGAGGGAGAAGATTCGAGTGGAGGACAGCTAGGCACTCGAGCATACTGGTTCACGGGGGTCTTTAGGCTTTGGCGCTTCTGTTTTGGTTTTATGTTTTATTTTCACCTCGGTTTTGTTTTGCCTCTTCTTTGCCTTGATGTTGCCTTGTTCTTTATGTGTTTATTTTGGTTTTTTATGTGTTCTATGGTCTTGTCGGGTCTATTGGTCGTTCCCCCGTCGCTTTAAGCTAGGGGTGCCGCCATCTTGACCCCCCAGATTTCCCGTAGGGAAGTTCCGCTGGGTAAATGTTGTTGTTGTGATTCTCTTTCAAATAAAACAAAACAGAGCTTTTTAAAAGTACCAACTTAAACTTTGAACATGCAGATCCTCAATTGGTATAAGATCCTCTAGAATTTAGTTCAAAGGAGATTCGACTGCAGATGCCCCATCAAGAGGTTATAAGAAGGAAAAAAAAAATGTTTTTGTCATTTATTGATCAATGATCTTGAGCATCCCGTTAATGGTTATCAGGTTGCTGGTCACGCCTATCTGCTTCATCATCATCTCCATAGTCAACCCAAGGAAGAATAGACTCGAACAGCACAGCCAAGGGACTTCGATCGGCAAGATCACGAGGAGCTCGGACCTGCTGCTGATGGGCACCCTGGTCCAGGTTCAGGTTCTGGTTCTGGTTCTGGTTCTGGTTCTGGTTCTGGTTACCTACCATCCTCGGATCAATCATGAAGTCTTGCAGGTTTTCAGGCGGCATTGTCGCCACTGCATCAGAGAAATCTGATACAAGCAAATGCCTATACCTGAAAGACGAGCATGACACAGAATAACAGAGAATGAATTCACTAGTTAGAATTGAAGAAGCGGGACTGTACTTCAGAACTTGTACATCAGAAAGTATGTAATAATATATTAATCAACGCCGGCAGTGTTTGTCTAGGAAAACAACAACAACAACATCTACCCATCTACCCAGGTGGATCCCGGTATGAGCGGGATCTGGGGGGTCGAGATGTAGGCACCCTTACCCCAACTGGATAGTCGGGAGGGTATTTTGGCGGGCCCAGCGCTAAGAAACGAGCATGGCACAGAATAACAGAGAATGAATTCACTAGTTAGAATTGAAGAAGCGGGACTGTACTGCAGAATTTGTACATCAGAGAGTATGTAATAACATATTAATCAACACTGGCAGTGCTTGTCTATGAAAACAAGGGACGTAAATTCTGGATTGCATATTAATCATGTATAGTCACTCAAAAGCTCGGACATTTTAGTAGAAATTATTGGTCACTTAAACTAAAGTTGCTTTTACAAAATTTACATTCTACCTCATTGACTTGACAAGACTAGCTACCAACTCAAGCACGTCTCATAGTTAAGTAGGGTACTGACAGTTTAATTAAAATTTGTGAAGGGAGAAAATGTAGGACCAAAAATGGCATATACCACGGAACTTACTCGTTTTTCTCTGATGGGAATGCTTCTTTTCTAGCACAAGCCCAAGTTTTGGCTTCACTTTCATCATGTACCAGAGTTTCTATAGCTGATAAAGCAGCATCCTTCAGCAACGTTTGCAAATCAGGCAGCCTCCATATGATATAACTCCTCTCTACATATATTCTTATTAAGTGATCTAAAGATGGGATTCCTGTGTCATCAGATTTAAAGATTCCGTGCTTTAGTACGTTCTTCCATGCTTGATCCTTTAAAGGTACCTTATCCACCAACTTTTTAAGGACTGGAGGATGAAGCATTAATGCCTGTTTCATGAGATGAATCGATGCCTCTTTCTGGTTCTCTATTTCGTTATTATTTCCAGAACACTCCCCGCGCTCCAAAAAGAATCGGCAAATGGCAAGGGAGAAGGCCATGTTGGGAAAGTTCCATAAGTAGTTATCATTGCATTGGTATTCTTCAGAAAAATGTTCGAGCCATGTGTACTCCCCTGCCCTCAAGGCAAAATAATCGATACAGAACAAGGCTCCCATTGGATCAGCTGGATCTAGAGAAAGCAGAAGTTTGCACACTTCCAGAGCAGATCTATGACACCCACGTCTGTCCAAGTTTTTCATGTGAGTAAAAAGTGTTGAAAACAGTGGTCTGTTTGTTTCATGTGTATATTCCAGCCGGCAATCACCTTGCAGTGGAGTAAACATAGGATGCCATGCACATTCTAGTGCATACAAACATTTTGCTATAGAATCCGCTGCCATATGATGTTCACCTGAGAATTTAAAGTAATCTGCTAAGGTTATGAGAGAGTCCACATGGTATGGGTGATGCACCAAAATGCCCGCAACACCATTGAGATCATGAATTGCTTTTGCAGCTTCAAATTCTCTCTGGGTATGGCTGGAAGACAGTGAATGCACATACCTACGTTACACAGTATTAGTCCACGTCAGAAACTAATTAACTACAGGGCAAAACATGTTCTATGTTAGTTAAATTTTACAAAAGTAAGAAGCCACAAGATGCAACTACATTTATAACAACATATAAAATATCATCATCATTGACCCAGTGAGGCTCCGCTGCAGCGGAATCTGGGGGGTCAAGATGGGGGTACCCCTGCCCAAGGGAAAGAGGGTACGCCCGATAGACCCAAGAAAAACTGAAATTCAGCTATGTGACAATAATAACTGAATTTAGTTAGAATGCACCAAAATAGATATAGGGACTAAATCCATCTCAAAGGCAATGTATAAAAGCCAACGAGCATGACTGCATGAGGATACGCCCCCTCATGAAAAAAAAAAGTTTCAACCGATAATAATTGACTGGAATGCCAAATTGCTGCATTAAAAGAAAATTTCATGAGGTAGGCTTCCATTCTGCAAGAGATTTTTTTGCCCCAGCGTCTGTGTAGTTGAAAGGTATATTCCTTCCCCCTCCATTGCAGCCTAGTAGAGAACCTTAAATTTTCTTCTGCCTATACACTCCATGCCTTGGATCCCTGCCCAGTGGGTCTAAATGTTGAGGATATGTAAAATACGCATTAGGATCCAGGAGTGTGTCAACTTACATGGCTAGAATTTAAGCTAGATCAAAGTTCAATTTTACCAGTTAAAGAAGCACAGAAACCTCTAGGGAGTGATGTATCATGTGTCCAATACCTAGAAGTGGCAAAAGTTTGCTGAAGACAGGAAACAGCTAGGACAGAGACCTAGCACAGTCAAAGACTGACGACACCTTGAATAAACAAACAAAATTCTCTTCTATGGCAGATTCGAAGATGAAGCTTCACCTCCCTCATCTTCCTCTTTCTCAGTTTCGATATCGTTCCACTCTCTTCCTCTAATTTTGATTTTTAGGGCTGGAGAGACTGGGTTTCATTATTTGATTTTATTTGTGTACTAGGTGTTAAAAAAACACAGGTTCAACTAGTTCCCACATTCAAAGTACTGTAGTAGCAGTTGTGTTTCATGAGCCACACAAGATGATGAGTGTAAACTGCCATAGGATGGTATAACAGGTTGTGGAAATGCAATTCTTGTAATCAAGAAAAGCAAGGGACGTTGTCTCATGTAAATTTCAAACAAAGGGATTGCATATTGTAAGGTCAGATCTGAACAGCTTTGTGAAATGAGCAAATTATAGGAAGGAAATGAAGCTCAAATTATCTCTGCAAATCAATCCCTTGATGACAAACAAAACAATAATTTGCATAGAAAACATATAAATGGGTGGTACCTAAGATCTACAGCTATTTTACAAGCAAAAATTGAATAAAGACATTTAGACGAAATAGACATGTCAGTTGGATGTATGTATTAGGGGTTTCAAATTAGTATTGAAGGAGGCAAGAAAAGAAGAGCACTATCCAAATAGCATGATACAGAATTCAAGAGACTTATGAAGCTCAAAGTAAAGCAAATTCACAAGCAGGTTTCAGATGTACAACTAGAATAAACCTAAAACAAAAGGGAGCCAATGATGTCACAGTTTGGGACAAGGCAAAGAAATATACAACCCTACCCAGTATATCCCATTAAAGTGAGGCCTGGATGGTCTGGATGTACGCACCACCCTCAAACGAGTCAAGAAGGTGTGACCAAAAGGTGTCAAGGTCAAAGGAGAACAAAAGGTCAAAGCATCATAAGTTGCAGAAATCAAGGCGTAGAAGAAGGGACACGACACTGAAAACAATACAAGGCAATCATAAACAAAAGCTCCATTGACAAAGAAAATATGCATTACCTAAAATAACTGCATCCATCTCTTGTCTCAAGAAGCTCCATTGACAAAGATCCATCCCAACGTGGCCAATGGTCTGATGGTGACAAAAAAATTGACTTCCTGTGAGTGTGGCCTCCTCGTCTTCCGCTACGCGTTTGCCTAGAACTGCCTGCTTGACTACTGTTCTCAAATGACTTTATTACTTTAGAACCAAATATCTTCCGCAGCTCATTTTCAGCATTCAGCAATTTAGGATCGACCTTCAAAATAGAATGCTTAGACTGCTTCCTAAGTTCATCATGTGTTTTGACATTACCAGTGTTGCTTTCATTTATGGTGGAAGCCTGCTCATTAACTTTTTCATCAAGAGAGAATGTTTCCAGCACCAGGTCCAAGGACCCCCCATCTGAGATTGTCACTTCTTTTCCCTTTTTCTTTTTCTTTTTCTTTAATTTTTTAGAATACGAGGACCCAGAAAAACTATTTTCTGCTTTGTAAGATGTATGTTTATCAGTCTTCTCTTTTGTAGCATCTTCAATAATCTCCAGATAATCTTCCTGTTATTACAAGTGTAGAGCAAAAGAACAGGCATCAGCCTACATACTCCTGATTATACAGAAATAAGAAGCAAAACTACAAATGGTCTTCCTAAAGCAAACTAATATCAGTTAGGTGTTTGGTATGTTCTGATATCAATATCAAACCAATATATGTGGTTTGGTGAATGAGATATCAATATCAAATTTAATATCAAAGTGCTATAGCCACTTTCTAAAAATCCCGTCTGGGCCCTGAAAGGTCCCAGCCTGCCTAGGCGTCCATCTGAGTCCACCTAAGTAACCCTTTAGGCCGCCTAGGCGCTAGGCAGCCCCTCTCCGCCAGGGTCTACCTAGCTTTTTTTAGAACATTGGATATACGAGAATTATTTGGATATTTCCCGAAAGGTATATCAAAGATATCATTCATACCCATACACGATATTTTGATATCCCTCATGTCTTTCTATTTAACATGCAAATTCATGCCTTCATATAATTCTAATCTAAATGCTTTGATGTAAAAATTGACCAGAGACCAGAACTAAATACTATGCCACATCAGAAACATATTAAACTCAGTATTTTATCGCAGATATTATTATCAAAGAGGAGCCTTTCCTCACTCTTCAACTCAGCATTAATATTTAGCGTCCCAATTTTAAAATTTGACCCCAGCTTCTATCCTACTGACAATGAGTTCAATATTAGCCCTCGTTTGGTTCACAGTCAATTTCCCAGGAAGTTCAACTTTCCCAGGATGTACCTTCAATGCATGTGTTTGGTTCATAAAATAAATGGAAGAACTTAGTTCCCAGGAATTTATATTGCCTTACCATGGTAGGGTAGGTATGATCTACTTTCTATGGATTTTAATTCCCATGAAATTACTTTCTAGGAAATCAAGTTCCCGAGAATTGAAATTCTATGTTGAACTAAACGAGGGCTTAGTTCAACCTTTCTCCTACTATCTGCCTTCCAACTCATATCTCATTATGACAGCAACGCACATTCTCAGAGACAGTGCGTCAAACAAACAGCTTAAAAATTGTTCTTTCTTTCATTCATTTACTCAAATAGCTTGTGTTAAGCAATCCTCTCCCTACTTTCCCCCTCTAGGAACACAATATCATTTCGCTCCACGGAATTTTCAAGCTGTTGCATGCACGGTGATCTATTTCCTCAATGGAATCCACTAGTCATACACCCCCACCCCCCAAATCCTATAAAGATGCATATCTAGTTTATATTTTAACTGCTATCTTGTACTGTTCAGCAAAGAATTTGGCGATACCATGCAAACAAAATGAGTGTATTTCAAGGATCGCAAGTATGAATAATACGTATTGATAGATCATCACTTTTTTTCATTTCTTGGTTTTAGTCACTTTCATCCTTCTCTGCAAATGCACAGAAAAAGCTGCATTGTATGGGTTGTTACCAGCATGCCTTTTGCCCACAATTTTTTGCCAGGAAAAAATCATCATTTTGAGGCTTTGTTGAAAAAAGGCACAAAATTGTACCTGCTCCGTGTCTTCACCATCATCATCACCTGCATTCAGAAGATCAAATGGATTTTTAAAATGACCTCCAAATTTAGTATCTTTGTAATCAAGCTCCTCATCCTCATCTTGTATGACATCAGTGTGATTTTGATATTGATTCTGTTCTTGTTCTTTCAAAACTTTCCTTAGCAACCGGGCTGACATCTTCTCCACACAAATAAATTTGTTACTCCTGAAAAGATGAAAAAGACTCTCCTTTAGCATGATGCTCATTTATTTTTATCCTTAGTTTTGAATCACAATTTGCTTTCATCAAAGACCTAGTCTAAAAACTCCAAAATCATTTTCGTTCACCTAACATAGGATTGCTAGGAAATCAAATCAAAGTGATTCCAAATTGGCATTCATGATGATTATCAATCATCTCCATGAAGATTATCAATCATCTCTGTGACAATTATCTATTATCTCGATGAAAATTATCAATCATCATTCAACTAATAACTCTAACAGAGTGTAGGTTCTGTAAGATTAATAACATGTCCCTTCTTCCGTCATCTTATTGCACGGTTGCACCAATAGGATTATAAAATCTGTCCACATTGCTATCCATCCTCAGACAAGAATAGCAGTAATTAACACAGACTCCAAAATGATCAATTGCAAATAATGTGATTTTAAAATCACAGCTAAGAATCTAGCTTATGCATCAGCCAGTTCACACCATGTTCTACCAATTTTCTTACTACAACTTTTCACATCTGCCTTTCACATTGCCTCACAATTTATCCACCTCCACTGTGCAAGAAAGCAAGAAGCCTTAAGCCAACAGGAAAAATATGATACACCCAACAAAAAGAAGACTTTGTAGATCTTGACCATCTATTAATACCTGTTACCTAATTGGACAAAATTTTGGGGCAAGTCACAATCTGATCCCAAATCCCAAATTTAAGAAGAAGAAAAGAGCACAGAAATTTTCAAAGAATGCCCAAGCGCAAATATTAAAGCTTCAGGCCGGATTAAAGCTTCCAACTGCAGCGGACAAGAAAAGGGTTTTGTACAATGCATTTTTACGACAGCCGGTAATCAATCAATTACGAAAACACGAATAGTTAATGGAAAGTTATAAAATTAAAAACAAAAAACAGACGCACAAATATAATCTCTAAGCGAATCCCTGAACACGAGTATATGAAGTCCAATAAAATTTCTGGTAAACTCAGCTTGTCAAAGCAAAACTTGTTCGCAAATATGAAAGGCTGTAAATCGAAATTCTGAGGTAGATGTAGTAGACCTTTAATCTAGTTCAGCGATATCAATTCAAAAATCCTCCAGTCGGCACAGATATATCCCTGCGAGCCTGCGTGTGTGTGAGAGAGGGAGAGAGAGAGCGCAAGTATGTCTTGAAAGTTCGAAACCTCGGTTACACGACTACTAGACGGCGAGAGCGCTTAATATTGAGCCATATACGTGGGCTTTTTTATTTTAATTTTTTTTACAGCTCCACTTTATAAATTAATTTACAAAAATCAATCATCAATATATATTATAAAAAAATAAGGTTATTATGTTGCGGCACCTAGGATTTTTTCTACGTGTCGTTCCCACGTTGCGCCACCTAGGATTTCGCCACATAGGATTTTTAATTTTAGAAATTTATTTATCTAGGAAAATTTCTATCTAAAATTAGGAAAAATTCTATATAAAATAAATATGTTATCTATTATATAATAGGAATTAGGATAAATTTAAAAGATTTTATCTTAAACTAAAATAAATCATATAACATTAGATATTATATATTATGATAGATATAAATTTTGATTCTAGGTAAAAGATTTGATCTAAAATTAAAATAAATTATAAAGCTTTAAATATTACTATATTAGGTTAAATTCTTCCTATATAAATTGGCTATCCCTAAATAAATTATAAAGATTTGATCTAAAATTAAAATAAATTATGAAGCCGTAAACAAGTCACACGATTGCGAGTTTGCGACCGCCCACAACACACGTGTCTCCAATAGCCAACAACCGGTATTCTCTGTCCTCCGTTCTAATTTGTAGTCCAATTTCAACGTTTTTGTTTAATTATTTGTGCACTAGCCGGCTTATTCATGTAAATTAATTGTTACTATAAAATCTAGCATCGATGTAACGTGTATAAATTTCCTAAAGTTGTTCACCGGTATTTCTTAATCCCGTTCTAATTCGTAGTTCAATTTCTACGTTTTTGTTTACTTATTTTTGTACTAGCCGGCTTATTCATGTAAATTAATAGTTACTATAAAATCTAACATCGATCTCACGTGTATAAATTTCCTAAAGTTCATTGTTTTGTAAATCTACACATTTATATACAGTTTGCTATTTCTATTGCGCCACCTAAGATTTTTTTACGTGTCGTTCTCACGTTAAGCACCTAAGAATTTATATTAATTTTTTCGCCACATAGGATTTTTTATTTTGAGAATTTATATATATTCGTATTATTTTAGGATAATACAAAAATACGATAAATTAATCTAGCAAAGATTCTATCTAAAATAAAGATGTTATCTAATTTATCATATAGAAATATGATAAATTAAATCTTAAGTATTAATGTTAAATATTTGATATGATAATTTATTTAATTTAAAAATATTATATCTAAAATAAAATAAACTATAAAAGCATTAAATATTTGATAAAATATTATTGATGAATATTATTTATAATAATTTATTTAAGTTATGATGTAAGAGATTTTTAAAAATTAAATTTTGGTTAAAAAATATGTCTATAACTATATATTAAAGTTGTATATTTTTGAGCCACCACATTGACTTTGGAACAACTTTAATTTTAATATTTCAACTTTTATTTAGATTACTTTATCTTTTTCAAATAAATTTTCTCCTATTTATTTATAAAATTATAAAAAATCAAGATTTATTTGATTTTAAAAATAAAAAACTATCATATGTAAGCATAATTTTTTTTATATTTTATGTATCATTATATTGAAATAAATATGCTCATACTTAATCCGAGTCGTAATCGTGCATGGCACGACGGGTATAACTAGTATATTATAAAAGCTGACCGTTTTGGAGGCACCACGTTGATTTTGGCCCCACCTCATATTCAAAAAAATTAATTTATATTCATATTATTTCAAATTTTCTAACTGATTTTCTATTTTTATTTTTCCTAATATTTATCTTTTGGTCAACTATCTTAGAGAATATTTATCATAAGATTTTTCAATATTATTTTAGATACATGTAAACATTATTTCACATTTTCTCATTAATTTTTTATAATCTATTTATGTTAAAAAAATTATCTTATGCTTATAGGCCAACCTTATATTTAAAATTTTTTTGTTTATATAATTAGAATTTTTTTATCTTCTTTTGTAAAACAATATCTATGTAACATATTCTTGAGCAATATCAACTAAAATTAATTATATCTTTTTCAAATAAAATTTCTCTCTATTTATTTATAAAAGTTATAAAAATTCGAAATATATTTGATTCTAAAAATAAAAAATTATCCTTTGTGAGTATTTTTTTTTAGCTTTTATGTATCATTATATTTAAAAAAATATGATTATACCTAATTTGAATCGTAGTCGTGCATGGCACGACGGGTATAACTAGTACCTTATTATTTCCAAAGTTGCATCAATGCTCAAAACAATAGCATAAGTGTCTAAAATTTTAGCAAAAATGCCCAAAATCATGCCCTTTTTTTTTAGAGAAATATTAAAATAATTTATTTTTTAAAAATTTGGAAATATGGAAATTATTTTCAATTTAAAACTAAATTTATTTCTCTTAATTAAAAAAAATCAAGATTTAAATTTTTTAAAGAGAAACAAAATATTTCGTTATCTTTCGAATATCTGCTATATTTCTTATTTAAAGGAAACAAAATATTTCGTAACAAATTTAATTTGTTTGTAATTTTCTTTTCTTTTTAAGTCCGTGACAAGATCATATAAAGGTATGATAGTAGAATACATGTAACACCCCGATTTTATACCGGGGCACTACTCGATAGTAGACCACACATGGGTCCACATGAGCTAACCTAACAACGAGTTCACGCAGATCTTACAACTCGGGCACGACGAGAAAATACAAAGAAAACATCCAACCTGTATTTATAAAATCAATGTATCGAAAACATGCATGGATTTCCCAATCGACATAAACTACAATACAACTTATGAACCCTTTATTGACATCATACTACTCTTTCCTTACCCAAAACCAAACATTACACAAAATAAGTAATAACCATTTCACCCAACTGAACCCAATCACAGTGACACGGCCTTCAACGAATCCTACCATCATTTTGTCGAGGTTTCACCATGGATCCCTTGTCCTTACATGTAACTAAAAAAAAACAAGTCCCCGAAGGGTTAGCTAACAATTCTAACATGCACTAAATGATAAATACAATATGCAGTAGCGAAATCAAATTATAAAATTACATAATAAATACATATTAGAATAGTTCACATATAGTATATTCACAAAAACAAGCAAGCGCACAACAATACTTATAATCATAAAACGCATATAGTAATACTTATACTAATAATAGCACATAATTTCACTTTTCACTATATATAATACCAAATCAATCACAATTCACAATAATTCTTATCTAGCGATATCAATTCACATAGCAATCGGGGCATTCTTTCAGCCGAAAATTCTTATCTACCATATCAATTTACATAGCAATCGGGGTATTCTCCAACCGGAACGGGGTGTAGTGGTCGGCGGCCTCCACCGTTACTCCGAACCACCCAGCACCAGAACAATTCACCTTCTTAGCCCCGGTCAAGTCTCTACTAGAGCACTTGCCAAAACATTTATTATAATTTTGAAGGGGCTCTCTTTGTCATACAACTAAGCCAGGGATGTCTCCCTCCTTCCCTATCATCCCATAGGCATCGTTGTACCGGTAGATGCCATAGTTTCATAAATCGAATAAAATACGAAGAATTAATCATCTACTAATATATCTTTAAATTATCATTTTACTCACACATAGATGTATAATAAGATACGGGGAAGAATCCCAAAATAAAGCTCTACACATCCAACAAACATCAAAATTGATAACTAAGTAAGTCTAGGCGACTTACCTCGAAGACGATTTCCCAAAGCCAAGAAACACTAACTATCGCGCAACGCGGAACCTTGTATAAGACAGATAGCTTGTCACTTCCCGTCGTCTCTGTTCACTTCCTAATACTCACGCTCCTATATATATATAACCCAATGAATAATAATAGCCTTGTGAATCTTACAAACTCTAACCCCAAAAACAATGAAAAGCCAGCATGCTTTGTAACTTCTTTTCTATAAATCCAAATCCTTTAAAACTTGACAAGAATATACTATATGTATAAAAGAACATTTTTCTAGTTCAAACCTATTTATAAAACTTGATCAAATATGTCCAATAATCATTACAAAACCAAAATCCTAAAAACGCTCTAAAATCTTTTACCAAATATAAATCCGATATCGAAAACATTCTTTGAAAGCTATAAATCAACCGATTTCCAATTAAAAATCAATTATAAATCCAAATCTGGAAAAATTACTACAAACCAAGTAAATCACTAATTAATTAAAACTTACCGAACCACGCCCGGACTAAAAAAAACCGACCCGATGAAAGAACCCCGCACTGAGACTAATCTCCCCCCCTCTCTCTCTCGGTTCTTCTCTACGTACGCAACAATGAAATGAAATCACATGTATATATATCTATGTATCTATCTACACTACTATAAAAGGACGGATAGCGTATGGCTCAGATCTATCTATTTTTATATTTTTACTGACTTTCTGCCTTGACTTTCATCGTGCGTTTTTCCTTCTCTCTCCCTTTTCTGCCTCTTTTATGCTCTCTTCTCTCAAAGTTTCTCCACCTCCTGCTTCCACCTCCTACTTCCATGGCCGCCTTTCTTATCATCATCTCTCCACCTCCTGCTTCTCGATCTCCACCTCCATCTTCTTTAATCACCAAATTGATGTTTCCCAAGTTCATTCACCTCATGAACATCCCTTCAAAGGGACCGCAACCAGAGAGAGATTGAAGAGTCGGGACAGATGACAGATTCGAGAGCAAGGCTTCTTCACCGCCGGAATATCTTCTCTTCCCCATCTGAGTCTAACATAAGGAAGGGAACCAGAACCAGAGAGCCAATCAGGACGGAGCGACGGCCTCGGGAGCGACTATTCTTCGCCGCCGGCATATCTTCTCCGCCTCGTCAAGGTCCACAAATTCGTCTCAAAATCTGAACGGTTTGAAGTTCTCGCTCTCAATTGAATTTTGTTTCGCATTATCTTTATGTCGATCGTGGTTTTTTTCCTCGCTTCCAACTAAACTCAACTGATAAACAACCCTAGGGAGGAATCACAGTGACAGAGAATCAGGACAGAAGGGAGAAAGAATTCTTCACCGCCAGCTATCCCCTGCTTCGTCAAAGTCCACAAATCCATCTCCAGAAGCATCTTATGGAAGGGAACAAAGACAATGAAGTGGTTCTATAGTAAGTTTACTGTTATACTGTTATGTAAATTTATTTGTTCTTCATTTTTTTTAACTATTTAATCTTTTCTGTAGTCCTCAGGCAATCTTTAAGGATCCTTTCCATGGTGGTAACAATGTCCTGGTAAGCTTGCTGAAAATATGGTCTAACTAACACATTCCAGATAGAATTGTGGTCGATTTAGGAAACATGTGGCCTTTTCTTTCATTTACTTTTGTAAGGAGAGTGAATTTATCTAGCATTGTGGGGCCATGTAATGTGTGATGCTTACACGCCAGCAGGCGAGCCAATCCCAAGAAACAAGAGACTCAAAGCGGCTCAGATCCGAAGGTGGTCAGTGAAGTTCCTTGGTAAGTTTTCTCTTCACAACAAAATTCAGATTCATGAAAGACACAAGTTAAAGTTCAAAAAACTTACCATGGAACTACTAATTACTCTTTCAACTGCAAATTTTTTAACCCAGGTATGGAATTGAGCAAGAATACACACTGATGCAACCAAATGTCAGTAGGCCATTAGGTTGGCCGGTTGGCAAGCTGTGAAGGCATACCATGATTCTGTTCTAAGCAAATGTCCTTTACTATCTTCTTTTTCTGTGCAAATACTTACTGTACCAACTTTGACCATGCGTCTTGTGAAGGAAGTCAACCTATTAGAAGTGCTCTTATACTGTGTGGGGGACATTCTGTATTGTTGCTTGGGAGATGATGGTCTATTGCAGGTGATAATATAACACTTTATAACATCATATATTTGGGATTCAAAAGTGAATGAATTCATACTGTTGTTATGATCTTAGGCTGGGATATGCCAAGCTCATCCTTGCCACTAATACCAAAGTTTTGTATGTTATCTTTCTATTCTATTTTTTTCATAGATTACTTAAAATGTACTTAATATCTCCATGAATTAAGAAGATGGATACAATCACAAAATCTCACCAGATCCACTTGATTCTGTTAATCTTTTACTATATTTGGCAATCGAATAAGAAGGAGGTTATTTAAATTGGATTTCGTTTGGTACTCGCTTGGTTGAGTTCGTTTGTATTTCAAGTAATTCGGATTATGAATCTTGAAGTAGTTAATTAATTCAATTATCAATAAATTGAAATTCATTTTAGGCTTATTTGATTATTATATCTTACATCATATACTGATTGATAATACTTTGCTCTACGTTGGATATTAATTCATTCGTCTAAGCAGCAGGAAATCACTCATACATGTGTTTTACTCCTTTTAAAATGTCACACTATCATAGTAATTGTGAAAAATAAATATGATAAAAATTCTCATGTCATGGTTATAGTGCTTCGCAACTCAGAGTCACTACATAGCCTTGCGAATTGTGATGAATATGCTATAAAAGCCTTTGCATTATAGCTTGATCATGATCAAAGTGGGCTGAGTTCTTATCAAATTTAGTAAAGGGATTCTACTGCCAACTATGGAAATTAGATCAAAATATTGTTATGATTCTCTTATCATGATGAAGATAATCGTGGACATATGAAACCATTGTCAAGATAATTTGTTGAGTTGATATGAGACTATTCATGAGAATAACGCCAGATCTCTCATCTTAAGCAGCTTGTAGTTGGTGGATTCAACCGAGTCTACGAAATCGAAAAGCAATTCAGAAATGAGGGAATTGATCAGACTCACAATCTTGAGTATATAACATGTGATTTCTATATGGCCTCTCGATGATCTGATTAAGATAAGTAAGGATATGCTAAGTGGTAAGCTTTATTCTTCTTTTCCCAGCATGATATTTTTTACTTGCCGGGACTTCTTGTGTAAAAGGTTATTCTGAACAGAAATGGTGAAGGAACTGACTGGTGGTTATATTATTAAAAAACCATGAATGGACTGGACAAGGATCTGATTGAGATTTATTTCACCCCTCCTTTCGATTACGTTCTTATCAAGATGTGAAACCTTCATTACCTTCGGCATTTCAACTCTGCATAAGGATTGACATGATTGAGGAGTTAGAGAAGATGGCCAACTTAAACATACCACATAATTTAGCGCGTGAGTAAGCCAACAAATATCTGATCGATGTTTTGCAATGTTTGATGTCAAGTGTCCTACAACACGAGCAACAACATGATTGTTGGATAAAGTAAGTAAACTTGTAAAAATAATGAAAAAAAAGCCTTGTGAATATGAGATAATTATTTATTTCTCACATATATACATGTAGATTCTTTTGTAGGTGCTAGAACTTGAAGGGAACATGAGATATTCGGGTGAAAGAGTACATAGGAGATTATGCTTTGTTTTACTATACTACTATTCTGGTGGTATCTATCTTGGACTTGCATTGTGAGAACAATACTGTTTTGTTCATTTTTAATTTCAGGCCACACGGAAAGTTTAGTTTTTGATGTTTTAAAGCAGGAGTGGTCGGTTGCCTTCAAATCACCTCCATATTGTATCACTATGAATAAAGTTTGCTACCTTCCTACACATCACATTTTTTTTTTTGCTATCATTTTTCACACTGAAATCGTTTATGTCACACATTTGCAGGGATTTAGCTTGGTCTTAGTGCAGCACAACTACACAAGGAAATAGACTTTCTTATTGCATTTGGAGGGTGTAAAAAGGAGCCATCTAATTCGGTTTATAATGATCAATGCTCTCTTTACTCATTGCATCACTTGAGATAACTGAGATTATTCTAAACCGAAGTTGGGCTTCCCTTGTACATGTTTAAGTTGTCTGCTGTCTACTGAAATAAATTCTAGAGAAAGATTAGAGAATGGACTTGCAGATGTTACTTCTGCATTGGATGAGAAAAATGGGAAGTTACTTCATTTGGAACAGAAACAAGCTGAACTGGAGGGAGTCAAGTTGATTGTTGGAGAGTTAACCAGAGAAAAGCAAGATTTGGATAGCATGTTTGCAGAGTAAAACTGATGAGTTGGCGCTGCTTAAGTCAGAGATTAGTAGCTTTAAGGAAAGTGTAAAAAGCTTAACTGATGAACTTCCTGTAGAGAGAAATTCTAGGGAAAGATTAAAGAATGAACTTGCAGATGTTACATCTGCATTGGATGAGAAAAACGGGAAGTTTCTCCATCTGGAACAGCGAGAAACTGAACTTGGGGGAGTCAAGTTGATTGTTGGAGAGTTAACCCGGGAAAATGTAGATCTCATGTCATGTTTGCATAGTAAAACTGATGAGTTGATGTTGCTTGAGTCAAAGACGGGTAGCTTGAAAGAAAGTAACAGAAGCTTAAGTGATGAACTGTGTGTTGAGAGAAATTCCAGAGAAAGATTAGAGAAGGAACTTTCAGATATTACTTCTGAATTGGATGATAAAAATCAGAAGTTACTCCACTTGGAACAGCAAAAGGCTGAACTTGGGGGAGTGACAGGAGTCAAGTTAATTGTTGAAGAGTTAACCCGGGAAAAGCAAGATTTGATTGCATGTTTGCAGAGTAAAACTGATAAGTTATCATTGCTTAAGTCAGAGATTAGTAGCTTGAAGGAAAGTTTAAGAAGCTTAAATGATGAACTGTTTGTTGAGAGAAATTCCAGGGAAAGATTGGAGAATGAACTTTCAGCTGTTACTTTTGAAATGGATGAGAAAAATGGGAAGTTAATCCATTTGGAACAACAAGAAGTTGAGCTTGTCAATCTTACGATACAGTTCCAAGATTCTGAGTTGGAGAAATCAAGAGTTTGCAATGAACTTTCTGATATTAGTTCTCAGTTGACTGAGAAAAACGCAAAGTTGTACCAGTTTGAGCAACAACAAGCTGAACTTGTTCTCTTGAGGAGTCAGTTCCTTGATTCTGAATCTGAAAGGCCGAGAATCTGCAGTAAGCTGTTGGATGTTGAAAAACTATTAAAAGAGGCTCTTCATGAATCGACTTCTATTACTACTATAGAAGCTGACCTTGTAAATATGCATGAGCTGCTAATATCTCTGCTGGCATCATGGGACTTTTTATCAGGACACAATGTGAGTGCCAGATTCAGGACTTTTTTTTATCAGGACACAATATTGGATAAGCTACTTGTCCAGTAATTATTATGTTGAAATCCTTAAATTTCTTTTGTGAATCTGTATTGATTGTGAGTTTGAGGAGATGGATGCGATTCTTGATTGTTTATTCGTGATTATGTTGGTCGATAAATGTCACGAATAAGAAATATTAGGTGTGTTAATGCTTGATACGTGTTTATTGAGCTCCTGCCTATATCCTCAATTATTGTTTGTTTGGTTCAGTTTCTATAAATTCTATTGCATTAGTTAAACACGATTGATTCAAATTTTGGTGTTTTTATCTTACCTGGATCGGAGACTTGATTGCAGGAATATACCACTTTAGCTGTAGCTATGAACAGACTCATTGGAATTCAAATATAGGTTTGTCAATTATGTTATGTTTTTATTTACTATTCTATACAAGTTTTCTGATGTTTACATGATGTTTTTAGGTGCGTGGGGTGAGAACCCATACCGGCTGAAAGGTTTAGTAGGAAAAGAATGGAACTCCAACAACCATTGGCCATGGTCTTTTCAAGGTAGAGAGGGTGGTGATTTTGCTGCGAGCATTGATGTACTGGTGGGTGATACTTATTGTAAGTTCTTATTTGTTTTGGAAGCTACTGCTACTGAATTTCATTTAAAAAGGGAAGAATTTCCTTGCAGCATCAATGAAATAGAGAGATAAGGTCTGCAAGTGAGATTATAGGAAGTGACCAATATCATGTAAATTTTTTCCTATAGTGTGAAAGACCTAGGCAGTATATTGCTTATAAGCTTATTACTTATATTGCTTATAAGCTTATTATTTATATTCTTGCAGCCATTTCTTCCTTATGCTACACATATTTGCCAACTTATATTATGGTATATGAAGAAATAGACACCTCTGAAAACAAAGGTGCACACGTACTCTTGTCAAAACAAGTTTATTGCTCTTCATGGGTGCAGGTATGGGCGTTTTTAATAAGCCAAAATATGTAGCTGATTATACACTTTTTTTTGTCTTGTTTTCTTAGGGAGAAAGTTGATGAGTACCTAAAGGAGAGCTTCTTCAACAAAAGAGATTATTGTAAACTCACAGAGTAAAGTATCAATCTCAATGCACATTAAAATGCTGCTTTAGAAATTCCAAGGTCAACAAAATTTTCCCTTGGTGCCAAGCTGTTGCTTTCACTTATTCAGCATTGTAATCTTAATGACTTTGACTTATGTTTTTGGGAAAATTGCATTTAACCACCCTTAATATTACACTTGTTGCAATTAACCACCCTTTATATTTTTTTCTACACTTAACCACCCCTTATTTGTAAATATGTGCATTTAACCACCCATTTTGATGAAAAACGTCATTTTTTTCGTTAATTAAAGTAAATTATGTTTTTCCCTTCTTTTTTAATTTTATTTATAATAAATAAAAGAATTTAGGAATAAATTGAGCTTGGAGTGTCATTATCATTGAATTTCGACCTACATCTCAGCCTTTTGAATCTCGAATAGTTGTCCATCAACTTAGACACGATCGACTCCAAGGGACACTCAAAGTCATCAAAATCAGATCCAAAACACATGGTCTTTTCATCGGCAAAGTCGTGGTTCTTCTTCGTCATTGGATGGAGAGAATGAATTATTATGGAGGAAATTAGGTCAGGGTTATCGACGTCTTGGAACTTGAAAGTGTCAATTATGGTTTTTCTTTTATTTATTTATTGTAAATAAAATTTAAAAAGAAAGGAAAAAACGTAATTTACTTTACTTAACTGAAAAAATGACGTTTTTTGTTAAAATGGGTGGTTAAATGCACATAATTACAAATAAAGGGTGGTTAAGTGTAGAAAAAAATATAAAGGGTGGTTGATTGCAACAAGTGTAAAATAAAGGGTGGTTAAATGCAACCAACTAGTTCGTGTTTAACTAAGGGAAAATTTTCCCTTGGTGCCAAAATATGCAAGTATGACATTATAAAATCTAGTCCGAGTAGACTTTGACGAAAATCTCAACCAACTAGTTCTTTTCCATATCTTTGACTTTTCTTTTTTCCTTTTTTACTCCTTATTTTCCGTACACTTTAAGATCATAACCAATAAATTGGTTAAAAATATCTTTTTGTTATAATATATATTATATTATTATATTTAGATGTACAATTAGAAACCCTAGTTTGTATTCTCTATATAAAGGCCCCTATGGGTGAACTAATAAAATGGATCTAATCTCTCCCTTTTCTCTCTATTCTCTGTGTAATCTCTCTATTTTATAACACGTTATCAGCACGAATGGCTAGGAATCTCTTGACATTGTACGTATATTTTGTTTTCTCGTGATTTGTTATCACGTTCGATCTTGTTTTTGCACAAATACGTGATTTGTATTTCTTATTCTCTTTGTTCGATGTCATCGTAATTTTATGTACTCAATTCCTCATTTTTTAACGGAGAGTTATACATAAATACGTGATTTATAATAATGAATTCATAAGTACGTGATTCTTAGTTGCCTTGCACATTTATATTGGTTGATTATGCTTTCAATATGATGATTACATTCATCACACTTGTTTGATTCCAATTTAAATTTTTTTTGAGTTAATAATTTGTTGGATGGATCGCATGACTTTTTTTTATTGTTTGTAAACACTATTATACCATGTCTGTATTCATCGATCTCTTTTATTATCCTTCATTATACATACTTATGTCTTATGCTTAAGTCATGTACATACATGAATTATGCATGATTGAATACATATAATCATATATATGATACATGTTGTTATATTTTATTTACATTGATTCAATTCTGAAGTCAATTGTTATCTATAATTAATATAAAAATACAGTATATCCCCTAAAGTGGATGTATTTATAAACGAATTTGTCCCCGGTGAGACAAATTATATGAAAGATAATATTATCCCCGAAGTGATAATTTTTCATAATATTCATTCCCTGAAGTGAATGAAACATCAATATATAATCGCTGAAGTGATTATTTCCATTCCCTGAAGAGATTGGAACACCGCTGTATTATCCCTGAAGTGATAATTATTTCCTCCTGAAGAGTTGAATTTACAAATAAAATTATCCCTGAAGTAATAATTATTTCCTCCTGAAGAGTTGAATTTACAAATAAAATTATCCCTGAAGCGATTATTTCCTCCTGAAGAGTTGAATTTACAAATAATATTATCACTGAAGTGATAATTATTTCCTCTTGAAGAGTTGAATTTTCAAAACAATATTATAATTTTATCCCTGAAGTGATAGCTTTCATTCCCTGAAGTGAATGAATTATTTTATTTATTTTATTGTTCTTATATTGTTTATTTATTTTTTATTTTCATATACTTAATTATTTTATATTATTTTCTCTTGAAGAGTTAATTGAATGTACATAACAAGATTATCCATGAAGTGATAATCCTCGTTCCTTGAAGTAAATAAAAACTTCATTTTATCCCTGGAGTGATAATTCTCATTCCCTGAAGTGAATGAAACCATTTTTATACTTGGAGCGATAATTTTCATCCCCGAAGTGGATGAAATAAATAATCCCCCAAAGTGGATGAAATAATTGAATCAATCCCTAGAAGTGGATGAATATAATAAAAGTTCCTACTCCTTGGAGTGAGTGGTGATACTAAAGTCGTCTCTTGAAATAAATGACATCATTCATGTGCAAATTGAAAAGAAAAATATCATCTCCAGAAGTTGACGATAAAGTTCATATGACAATATTATCTCTTGAAGTAGATAATAAAATACACACATGGATATCACATCCTAAAATATGTTACTAAAAGGTCTCATTGAAATCACATCCTAAAGTATATGATTGAAAGATCTTATGAATAATCACATCCTGAAGTATGTGATGGAAAGAAGTCTAGAAGACTTCGTATACAATCTCTTGTCACCAGAAGTTGACAATATTTTATGATACTTTATTTCTTTATTTATACTATTCAATTTAATTATTTATGTTATTGCTTGCATACATTTTTTTATTTGTTCTTAAAGTTAAAACTTGTCATCTCTTGAAGCAGATGCTAGTATTAGTAGAGACAATTTGAAATCATTCCCGAAGAGATGAAATAATAAATCTCGTTACTCCCTAGAGTGAGTAATGATAGAAATATCACTTCCTGAAGAAGATGATAAAATTTATGTGACAATGATCATCTCCTGAAGTAGATGCTTTTATACATAAGAGTATTATCCCTAGAAGTGGATTTACATACATAATTACTTCTTGTAGTATGATGAGAAGAATTTATTAGTAGAACTATATGAACATATCATCTCCAGAAGTGGATGATAAATGGTTCAAGAAATAAAATTACATTGTCACTTGAAGTTGACAGATGAGATGTTTGAGAGATTCATGAAGCACTTGAAGTTCCAACAGATATGTGCTAAGTTAAATGAACGTATCATATCATCAACTCCATTCGAGCTTGAATAATCGAATCTTGACAAGTAGAGATCATTATAAACTCTTGGAGAGTTAAGAGATCTCATACCAAACCACGTACTCTAGATGTAGTACAAGAAATATGGCATGTACTCTAGAAGTAGTACAAGGAATGTGGGTCATCACAATATTCAGAACTATGTCTAAATGACCACCTACCTAGCATGAACTAGAAGTTCAAGGTCATGTTTGACTAACCTGTTGCATGCCGGAAGCATGCCTCCTCTGGAAGAGGGTGTGAAAGAGGTTACGGTATATTACGCATGCGGCCGTTAGTCATGGTTATGACTTATAGCTAGGACGTCGTGGGTTAATTTGATGTCCAGAAGAACATCTAAGATAAGGGATATCCCATAAGTGATGTAAATTGATCATTAGTCTTGTACCATTTGTACAAGAACCACACCTTATGAGTATAAGTGTGGAGACCAGTCTAAACTATATTAAGAGTTCTGAATGCACCCATTTTGAGGCATCTAATGTTAGAGATCAAGATAATGGTTTATCTGATTTGAGTTGATGAGCTCCCAAACATAAGTATGGATCACCGATATTTTTCAATGGTGTCACACCATAGTATTTGAAAACCAGAAGTTTTTACAATCATGCGCGTGACAAATTTGGTGTGAAGGGGAAGATGACTCTAGGAGAGTATATCCCATTGAATAATGTACGATCACTAACCAAAAGTTAGTTGATAATAAGATATATTTGTAGCATGATTAACTTGGTCACTCATGTGAATAATAATGCGCATGATCGGTATATGACCGAAAGATCTTGAGACTTGAAGTCTCTTCCTAAGAGTGATCTTAAAAGGCTTGTGCTCTTGGTAAACTAGTAGCAAGGCCGGTATAAGTCAAGTAAATACAAAGTCTCATATGCTCCTTGACAAAATTCAAGTGATATAAGAGGACTAGCTAAATCGCCATGTGGACCATTGTGGATTATCATAATATTGAAAGATGCCTCAACCCATTGGTTCCAACAAAAATGGAGGAAAATAGAATAAATCAATATGTGTAGTGATTGAGGATTGGATAGCTCTCACACATATACACAAAACGACCCAGGTAGAGTCGTCAATAATGCGGTCATAATTGATAGCCAGGAAAGTGCTATACATGGAATACGCGACTTGGAAGAGTCGTGGTTAAATAGGGTCATGAATATGAATATCTATTATTTAATTCGACAAGACCAATCTCTTATAGCAAATTCTCCTAATGGAAATGCTATATATGTCCTCCACCCCCAGAAAATTTTTAAGTAATGCCACACAATGAAAGTTGGGATTAGACAAGGGGTTTGTGTCCTTATCGTTTATAAAATACCTAGAGCTTATAAGCGGTGATCAATATATTAATCGGTATTAAATGTATCACTTTGGCGAGGTGAAAAATCCCAACTTTAGGGGGAGAAGATAATTGAGACTACAAGTTAAGAGATTGCTGGGATGCAATTTGCTATCCAAAGAAAGCTAAACCAAAAGTTTAACATATTGTATAACTAAACCAGAAGTTTAGTGACTAAGACATAAATACCATTTGAGAATACACCAGTCATTTGGAGTTTCCAGAAGTAACTCCAAACCAACACATAAGCATGCTTGAAGCATGAGAGAATTTTCGGATTTAAGGATACATTCCCCAGAAGAGGAAAGAGTCAATTACATCCCAAAAGGATGATATGTCGACTGGAAATAAATTTGAAGATAGAACTCCTGAAGAGATTCTATCTAAAGACTCTAAAAGCAAAGAAAATGGCATGAGCAACAATTTGGAAATGTCGATTAATTATGTAAGTATCGGTACAGTGTATCGAGAAGATATCTTTGCTTATTCAGTTATCGTAAAAGCCATTGGAGAAGATGACAATAATCCCCAAACAATGGAGGAATGTCGACATCGAAATGGTTGGAAAAGCTAGAAAGCAGAATTGGATTCGTTAAACAAACTAGGTGTTTTGGGCATGTAGTTCCAACACCAGAAAGTAAAAAACCAGTATGTTATAACTAGTTGCACAAGGGTTCTCGCAAAAACCTAGAGTGGATTAAATGGAAATGTATTCACCAGCAGTGGATGCAACGACACTCAGGTTCCTTGTTGCTTTAACCGTTATTGAGCATTTGAAAATACAACTCGTGGATGTGGTAACAACATACCTATATGAGTCATTAGGTACAAACATATACATGAAAATCCCAGAAGGATTGAAAATGCCTGAAGCATTTGAATCAAAACCACATTACATTTATTCCATTAAACTTAGAAGATCGCTATATGGATTGAAACAATCGGTAAGAATGTGGTATAATCGCCTTAGAGAATATCTACAAAGGTAAAGATTTGTCAGCGATCAAATAGATCCTTGTGTTTTCATAAAAACAACAAATTTGGGATATGTAATCATTGCTGTTTATGTTGATGATTTGAACATTATTGAGACTCTAGAAGAGATCCTAATAGAAGTTGATTATTTGAAAAGAGAGTATCAAGTAATGTCTCGGCCTGCAGTTCGAGCATAGAAACGGAATAAAACACCCATTGAATCTGATGAAAGCACATTCATTAAGTGCACCAATAGTACTAAGGTGCTAAGTGTGGAAAATAGCTCATTTCGTTCTGATTAGAAAATGAAAGAGATATTAGGTATTGAAGTACCATATCTCAGTACAATAAGTGCATTATCGTACCTTGCTTCATTACCTCAATAATGTCATTTTATGTGAGAATGAGTTATTGTCTCCTTTAAACATACAATAGAGATTGTTGGTCCAGAAGTACCAAATTTTTACGAAATCCCACGATGACAAATATGCGTTGTATGAAGAAGCATATGTTTAACTGAGGGGGAGCATTATTATACGATTGTACTCTTTTTCCCTTGGTTTGGTTTTTATCCCACTGGGTTTTTCCAAACAAGGTTTTTACTGAGGTAGTTCGTCATATAAGGTCTCTGATGAGACAATCTCGGCCTGAAGTTCGAGATATGTGAAGGAATAGAATTTTAATCCATCCATCAAATCAAGTTGAAAGGAGCCAACAGTGATGTATATATGAAGAGAATTCAGCATGTAGTGATCAACCAAGTACATATCACCAAGTGTTCTCAAACTACAAGATTCAACTCAAAGGCGGGATGGATGTTCAATTCAATCAAGCAAGGAGGATATATTTCAAGTTGAGAGGAAGAATCATAATTGCACTCTTTTTCCCTTAGTCTTGGTTTTTGTCCCATTGGGTTTTCCAAACAAGGTTTTTAACGAGGCAGTTAGTAATGTACATCTAAGGGGGAGTGTTATAATATGTATTATATTATTATATTTAGATGTACAATTAGAAACCCTAGTTTGTATTCTCTATATAAAGGCCCCTATGAGTGAACTAATAAAATGGATCTAATCTCTCCCCTTTCTCTCTATTCTCTCTGTAATATCTCTATTTTATAACACTTTTCACGTGACTTTTATTTATTTATTTTTTCAATTTTCGTTTTCTGATTTTACTTCTTTTAATTTAATAATTCATTTCTAAAAAACATTACAAATTTAAATTCAAATAATTAAACAATAAAATAATGAAAAATAAAATTGCATAAATGCCAAAAATGCATGATTTGGAATTTGCTAGAATATGGGGTACTTTTGCCAATATTTTTTGTACATGGGGTACCCCTTCAAATCCGCCTTTTTTTTAATCATGAAACGAGATGACCCTGCGATTTTATTTAATCATGCCCTAGCTTGGTTACCTAATCATCAATATCTTCTATACATATATAAACGTGGAACGGCTTGCACAAATTTCTATGAATATTAAAGCAATCACCTGACTTATTTTATTTTTTATAAGCCCCAAATCATAAATGCAACTTTCTTCTATTTTGTTTTTGTCTCCATTCTTTTATTTTATTTTGCTTTCTTCCTTCCCACTGTCTCTCTATTCACTACTTTATAAACAACCCTAGGAAGGAACACATAGAGAATCAAGACGGAATGATGGGCTCGGGTGAAAGAATCCTTCACCGCCGACAAATCTTAAACATGGTTAGCCCAATAACTCAATTTCTAGTCATAATTCTCCAAGTTTAAATAGTAACTAATATTTAAGAGCATATAGCAACAAAATGTTGGGAATTCATGAACAAATCTAAGAGCACAAATATTAGACGTATTTACAAGAACTGATGAAGTTGGAATTCATTTTAAAACATATTTAAGAGCATATAACAATTTCTTTGCATTCAAGCCGACCGTTTCCAATTAAATTCCTTTTATTTTTTATAAAGTTTTATTTTAAAAAATTTCACGTTAAAAAATACCACGATGAATGATTTTTTTGTTACAATTCCATGTATAATGATTTTTTTAAAAGATAGTTTTTTTAATTTTCTATATTCATCCACGTTGAATGTTTTTTAGTGAAAGAAAGAATTTTTTTTTAAATTCCACGTTTCCTCCCATTTAAATTCCTTTTGTTTATTTTATGTGGAAAAAAGTTTTTTTTTAAAAAAATTATGCGTTTCTATTTTGAATGATTGCTTGTCAAAGATAGATTTTTTTAATTCAATGTTAAATGATTTTTTTAAGATAGGATTCCACGTCAATGATATTTTTTAACGATAGATTTTTTTTTAATTCCACGTTCACTGTTTTTTAATGATGGAATACTTTAAATAACTTAATGATGGTATATAAAAATTGAAAGAAAAAAAGAGAAGAAGAAAAGTAAAACAAGTTTTATGCCTGCAGATTTCTACACAGCGTTCACCTATTTCGACCAAAGTGGATTACTAATTTCTTAGCCCTACATGTTGCAAAGCATGTATTTCAATTAAAAATCAATTTTTTTTTTTTTTAAATTCTACTTGTTGAAGTTAGTAAATTTTTAGCCTCTTCCATCAACCTAGGGTTGCCTAAATTAACAGCGTTAAACATCTTCGAAACACCAGAGTAGTGGAGATTAAAAAAAATCCGGCAACGGCGGCAAGTATTCGGCCAAAAAATCTGGCAAGTATCTATTTTTTTTATTAGATTTCTTTGCTTTTTTTTGTTATTAAGCACGTAATTATCATGAGTTTATTATCATGCTAGTAAATTTTAGCATATGTATTTTTTTTATTATATTTCTTTGCACTTTTTTTACTAATAAGTATGTAATATTATTTTTTCTCCAAAAAAAGTGCATAATATTATCATAAATCTTCTTATCTATAACTATGTATAAAGTTAAACCTTTTCGAGCCACCACGTTGATTCTGACCCCAGCTCACATTTAAAAATTAATTTTTATCTATATTAATTTAGTCTTTTCAATTAAATTCTTTTCTATCTATTTATGTGAAGTAAAATTTTTAAATTCAAAATTTAATTAAAAATAACAAAAATTATTCTACCTTTATCTTTTTATCCATTTATGTAAAAGATTTATCTTAAATCAAATTTTGATTAAAAAATAAAAAAATTCATTATCTCGATAATTACTTGCCTAAATTGAATTTTGATAAAAAATGATATTATATTTTGCTTAATTTTCTTTTTGGCTTATTCATGTAAATATAGAAAATTATTTTATCTTTGGAAAATTGGTTTTTATTTATATTTTTTCATCTTTTCTTATTAACTATCTTTTTAACTTTTTATTTAAAATATTTTTAAAGAATTGAGTTTGATTAAATTTTTTGATAGGTCAAAAATTTAGTATAACAAACATTATACCTAATATACGAATGTGATAATCTAAATAATATTTATAAATAAGTCATGAGTTTTTGAGATTTTGAATCATATGTAATTTAAAAAAAAAATTATTCGATTCCAAAAATAAAATAATTATCATATGTGAGTATAAAATTTCTATCTTCTTTGTATCATATTTATAATTTTAAAATTTTTAAAAATAATTTTAAAATTCAAGTCATAGTCGTGCATGACGCAACGGGTATAACTAGTCGACATTAAGGGTATGTTTGGATGATGACATTTGATGAGAATTTTAGAAAAGGAAATTGTAGAATATTTTTCTATTATTTGGTTGCATTTTAATATGAGAATTGATGGAATAAAATTTGAAGGAAAATAATAGGAAATTGAATCTTGAATTTGATGGGAAAGTAGAGATACAAGCTTCAAAATAAGAAAAATAAAAATAAAATCATACTCGTAATTGATAGCTTGCATTTAGGTAGTGCTTAGGATGCATATTTATGCTTATATTGTATGGTTTTAGCTTAGTTTAGCCTAGTTCTTAGGTTTTTAGGTTTTCTAGGAAATTCGGGTTTTTCGCTTGTTCTGTTCGGTTTTGTAGTTCTTTAGGTAAACAAGCATGAACAGGATGGATCTTAGATAATTGTGGAGGATCAATATGAAGCTTAGTGTGATACAAGTGAAGATTAGAAGAGATAAGGCCCAAGAGCTTGAGGGATAAAAAGACTTAAACCCGGGTCATAAGTTGGAGTCTTGTTTTGACACCTCTATCTTGCAATGCTTGGTTTGGGAGCTACAGTGGTCGGATGAAGCTGAATTTGGTATCAATGGAAAACTAACTCGAAGAGCTACAATTCATATTTTTACTCCGAGTCCAAATTCTAACTCAAAGGGGGTCAAAACAGCCTCTAAAGTGTCACTTGAATGCTGAGGCTTGAGCGCGAGCAAAGTGGGTTGGAGCGCGACCGCACTCCCAAGTGTCAAACCGCGCCCATAGCCGCATTGATCCGATGCTGATTTCGAGCTTTGAAGAGAAACTCGAATCTTGTAAGTTTGATTTCTTCTTTAATGTTGTTTTCTAGCTAATTTTCCTTGACCAACTAGTTAGTTGAAATTGTATGCATGATTGTTTGTGAGATTTGAATTATTTCTACTTGCCTTGACTAGATTGAATTACTCCATGCTTAATTGATTAGATTCGCTTAGGATTATAATAGCTTGATCACCTATTCTGATTTCTAGGTTGAATCACAACTAGAATAACTTAATATACGGTGGAATTTGGTTGTTCATGGATGAATCCTTTGATTAGACTTATATACGGTGGAATAAGGTTAATCAAAGGAGGAGAATTCAATCACAAAACTTCATGAATAGACAGTGGAATTTATGAACGATATTTCTATTGAATGCTTTGAGCTAATTTGCATGATCAATTTGACATGAAAGGTTTTCTAGGTTAATTGGTTAAAAGGTTATTAAAGACGGTGCATATTAATAAGCACTTTGAGCTTGAATTCCATGAATTCACAATAGATTAGTCAAGGGAATTGAATTAAGAATAATCAAGGATCAATAATCATGTGTGTAATAGATACGAAGCTAGTTGGACGCTTTTCCTCTATTTGAAACCTCAATTATTTTACTTGCTTTGTTTCGTTTACTTAGATTAATAGTTAAAATCTTGAAATCCCCTTTTATTACTTTAGTAATATTAATTAAACACAGGAAATCTAAGTCTCTGTGGGTACGACCCTTGCTTTCACTATACTTAGGTTTAAAAGTTAGGATTTTTCTTTGATAACGCTTTTACCACGACATAAAAGTGCTCGTCAAATTTGGCGCCGTTGCCGGGGACTTCGCTGTTTCTTTGTGTTTACTTAGTATTACTATTTTTGGTGTTGTGAACCTATCTTACGGTTCATAACACCCGTGCTACTGATCCATGGCTTTGTTTGAATGTAGACAGCTGCAAGATGAACACTTCCATGACTAATTTTCAAGATTTCAACACCATGTGTTTGAACTTGGTACTTAGGGATTACAATACAGTGATGGAGAGGTAAACATGAGAGTTATCCATGGTATGAATTTTGAGACAAGGGGATTGGCCGACTACATGAGCAATGAGAGGCTTTTATATATCGGATCTGAGGAATGCTGGGATTTCTTATGTTTCATGAGCCATCAAAGCTTTTTGGTCGAGTCATCTTCCAAACCACCCCATCCGGTTGATAAGTCTCTTGAGGATATAATCAGGGATCTCTCCAAAGGGGCATATGCTATAATCATGGAGCACTATGAGTCATGTTCTTCAAGTTTTCATTCCACAATCTCATGCCCTTTTGAGTTGTGTGAAAGGAGAGGTGGAGTCACATTGGAGTCAAACGATCATCAGTCAGACACTCAGATTCAAGTTGATGACCAATCTACTACACTTGATGTGAGTTATGAAGATGAATTTGATGTTCAACATGAATTCACACCTATAAGGCAAGTTGAGCAGATCATCACAAAGCCAAGAGAAGTTTGTGCTGGCATAGAGATACTTTCAAAGCCTAGGGAGCCTGAGTCATTTTCACCCATGTGGAGTAAATTGCTTGAGGGTTTTGTGGTTTTGGAAGAAGACTCGTTTTTTGACCATGATGACTTCTTTGCTGATGAAGTAGATAACCATGAGGGAGAAAAACAACATGATACATTTATTAAGGCTCCCGCTGTCATGGTGCATCCTATGTTAGGCCTCGACATCCCATGCTTCAGTTTCCCCACCTTCTCACATCCAGAGTTGATGGAGTTCCAAGTTGAGGAGCCAAGTCTACAACACAAGGTGGAAGATGAAGAATATATGGAGTTCATCTTGGACAAAAGTGGTATTGTTGATAAGTGATTTGATTCATACTGTAAGTATTTTCTAAAGCCACCACTTGTGCTGAATTTATTTCAACAAATGTCATCTCATGAAAATTGGGCACACATGTTTGATAAATTAAAACGGTCTTTAATTTATCATTGTGTTACTTATGTCTTTTTGAGATGTGTGCACATGGGTTTGACAGGTTATTAAGGGCATTGACATTGTCTAATCTTGTCAATTCATGCTAAACGTCATTAGCACGTCAAGCTAATGACGTTAAATAAGCGCTTCTTGGGAGGCAACCCAATGCTTAGATAGATTTCCTTTTTAGTTGATCTTTTGCTTTTTAGGTAGTTTGTGTGTGTTTAGATATCCCAGGTCCTAAGATTGATAACCCGAAGAACCATCACCACCGTCGGATTTCTCGTCGCACTACCCAGATAGCTAGATTATTTGTGAGTTTTTCTCTTTCCTTTAATTTTTACTTTAGTTTGGGGACAAAGTATGTTTTAAGCATGGTGGAAGGGAATTACTTTTGCATAGCATGTAGTTGCATTAGATTAGGCATATTTGAAATTTTGCATGCATTGATTAAAATCTTGAAAAATGAAAAAAAATGTATTTAGGTTATTATTTCCCCATTGTTTAATACCTCTTGTGTTTCTATGCTAAGTATGAGTTCTAACCCATGATTTGCATGATATGATGAAATTTCTATGATATGAGCATGATCTTTGATTGATTACTTTGACTATAGGATTGAGCATGTATATAGCTTGAGTTTTAGATTCATTATGAAGTTCTAGACATAATTTGCCTCGTGAGATTTTTGGCCTTTCATGATTATTTGTTTTCTATATTCTTGAGTGTATCACCATGATTTTCTAGCTCTAGAACTTGCGTTATGACTCTTTTTCAAGACCGCTTTATATGATTGAATGCATGACATTAAAATGATTGAGTCAATGTTTCTTATTAGCCTATTATTTCCTTTCCTACCTTACAAGATCCATGTTTTGACACCCCATTTCTTTGATTTTTAAGCCTATTTTTGATAGCTCCGCAAAATTTTCCTAGCTTATTAAGCTTGACCCATCCGGGATTTAGGACTTTAGGTTGTGTTTTTGTTTTGTGGGAGTTTGGTATAAGTATGGGGGAGGTTGAAAGAGAGATTGAAAGAGGGAATACATCTCTAGTGTGCAAAGTGGAAAAAAAATGAAGGTGAAAGATAAGTGCAAAGAAAGAAGAGGAATGAGCTTGAAAGGTTAGTAACCTTCAAAAAATGAAAGAAGAGTTGAATAAAGAGGTAAGGAGAAAAATGATGAAAAGAAAGAAAGAGGAGAAACAAAGTGCTTTGATGAGTTTATGGAGCTGGTGAAGAAAGTTCTGGGAATATGAAGAAAAGAAAAAGCGTAAAAGTTTGGGTTTAGGATTAGTTCTTTATCCCGGATTTAGCACCACATGACTAAATATGATCCCTTCCAAATTTCTCTTTACCTTGACCCCATTACATCCTTTAAAATACCTCATGATTTTTATTGTGTAAATGGTCCACAGTGGTGGAGATTTAGGATGCTGATGCAAGCATATGGTAGTCTAGTTTTCATGGTGGATTTTGAGTTAAACACGTCCTTTAAACTCTTGAGAGTGAGAGCAAACACATTGCCTTTGGTAAGGTCTAGAATGAATGAATGATCTTTTCTCTATGCTTAATGTAATGCATGATATGAAGGCTTGGTCAGGTTTTAATTATATGTTGAATTGCTCGTTTGATTATGAGATGGATGCATGATTGAATTGATGTGGTGTGACTTGGATTTATGTCTTGCTTGAGGACATGCAATGGTTAAGCATGGAGAATTTGATAGCTTGCATTTAGGTAGTGTTTAGGATGCATATTTATGTTTATATTGCATGATTTTAGCTTAGTTTAGTCTAGTTCTTAGGTTTTCTAGGAAATTCGGGTTTTTCGCTTGTTTTGTTCAGTTTTGCAGGTCTTTAGGTAAACAAGCATGGACGGGATGGATCTTATATGATTGTGGAGGATCAAGATGAAGCTTAGAGTGATACAAGTGAAGATTAGAAGAGCTAAGGCCCAAGAGCTTGAGGGATAAAAACACTTAAACCCGGGTCATGCATCGGAGTCTTGTTTTGACACCTCTATCTTGCAATGCTTGGTTTGGGAGCTACAGTGGTCGGATGAAACTCGATTTGGTATCACTGGAAATCTAACTCGATGAGCTACAACTCATATTTTTACTCCGAGTCCAAATTTTAACTCGAAGGGGGTCAAAACAGCCTCTAAAGTGTCACTTGAATGGTGAGGCTTGAGCGCGGGCAAAGTGGGTTGGAGCGCGACCGCGCTCCCAAGTGTCAAACCGCGCCTAGAACCGCATTGATCCGACGCTGATTTTGAGCTTTGTTTTGTCTTTAGGCCGACTTATTATTATTTTAGGATGTTTTGAGGATATGATATAAATACTCTTTAGGGTTTTATATTGAAGGTGAAGCATTATTTTACGTTATTCAACTTTAGAGAGAACTTTGGGAGACAAAAATCCTAGAGAAGAAATTGAAGAGAAATTCGACTCTTGTAACTTTGATTTCTTCTTTAATGTCGTTTTCTAGCTAATTTTCCTTGTCCAACTAGTTAGTTGAAATTGTATGCATGATTGTTTGTGAGATTTGAATTATTTCAACTTGCCTTGACTAGATTGAATTACTCCATGCTTAATTGATTAGATTCGCTTAGGATTATAATAGCTTGATCACCTATTTTGACGGTGCATATTAATAACCACCTTGAGCTTGAATTCCATGAATTCACAATAGATTAATCAAGGGAATTGAATTAAGAATAATCAAGGATCAATTATCCTGTGTGCAATGGATACGAAGCTAGTTGGACGCTTTTCCTCTATTTGAAACCTCAATTATTTTACTTGCTTTGTTTCGTTTACTTAGATTAATAGTTAAAATCTTGAAATCCCCTTTTATTACTTTAGTAATATTAATTAAACACAGGAAATCTGAGTCTCTGTGGGTACGACCCTTGCTTTCACTATACTTAGGTTTGAAAGTTAGGATTTTTCTTTGACAATGCTTTTACCACGGCATAAATGTTCTCGTCAATAATTTCTCATTAAGACACAAGTCTAGCCAAACAAACAAAATAAGAAAATCTCATCAATTACCACTTCTTATTTTCCCACATTTTCCTTTCTCTCAATTTCTCACATTTCACCCTATTTCTTTTTTCACTATTTTCCAATTGCAAAAGAGATTGTAAGGGAATTTAAAAAAGATTCATTTCTCACTATTTTCCAATTGTCAAACATGTTTTAAGGGAATTTAAAATAGAACTAGGAGGCACATTGTTTCATCACAAAAATCTCTCTAAAATGTGATACAAAAGTAACAAGAAAAAAAATTGTTAGAAATTTCAAGTTACCCTTCTTATTAACAAGGGGTAAGCTTTTTGTAGGAATGAAAACAAGGCTAGAGTTTCTTCTAACATTTATTGGGCTTTTAATTCACTTAGGCCCATTAAACATGTTATCATAACTAATTCACTCGTCCATTAAATTCACAAAAAGTTAAAAAAAATAAGTATAACAGATTGTCCCTGGAATGTCATTGCTTTTCGCATAAAAATCTTGGCATTCGACTCATTGTTGCCCCGACATTAGGGGTTGAACCCGTCGTTTTAGCAATTTGATTCATATGTACTCGACATAAAAGGAAAAAAGTGTGGAAAATAACAAAATCGTCGGGCCGCTCGTTCGTATATTCATATATGGTCCGTGAAAATTAGTGGGGCTGCTTGTTCATATATTCGTATATGACCAGACATTTGTTAATTTTTGTGGGGCCACTTGTTCATATATTCGTACATGGCCTAACGTTCGTAAATTTTATCAAAACCACCTGCTCTCATGTTCGTACAAGAGTGGTGTGAGCAAGGTTGACCTACAATAAAAACATTCAAACAAATTTCTTAGACAAAACTAAAAGAAACAACGTTGTCAACCTAACAGATCCTAGTCGTAGGCATTTAACGAAGTGTAATACAAAAGGAAATCCTAAAATTAAAGAAAAAATTTTGCGGAACGTCTTTTCCTTTCAAATCTTTCAACTTGTAAGCTCACGACCCAAAATATTTGATTACTCGAAATGGTCCTTCCCAATTTGATGTCATTTTGCCTTTAACCGCATCCTTGCCTACACCAGGAATTCTCCTTAGAACGCAATCTCCTTCTTGTACTTTCTGCTCAAGGACGTGTTTGGCCCTTGCTCATTTCAACGCTTGTTTGTATACGGCCATTCGTATGGTGGTTGCGTCCCTTTTCTCTTCTAGCAAATCCAAACTTAGTTCCATAGTGCAACTATCATTTTCAAGGGTAAAGAGGGTGGTCCAGAGTGTCAAATATCCGATCTCTAAAGGGATAATAACCTCTACCCCATATGCCAAAGAGAAAGTTGATTCTTTTCTTGACCCATGGGCTGTGGTCCTATAAGTCCATAGCCATAGTATGGTTGGCAACTCCTCAACCCACTTTTTCCTTTTGCCCCTTCCAGCCTCTTTCGCATGCCATCCACTATGATTTTGTTGGTAGACTCTGCATGTCTGTTAGATTGGGGATAGTAAACTAAGGAGTGCACATTATGAATTCCATAACCTTTGCAAAATTCCTAGAACATCGAATTGTTGAATTACGTCCCGATGTCGCTAACTAGCGTGTAGGGTATTCTCAAACAAATGATTATGTGCTCCAATATGAACTTTTGGATATTAGTATCACAAATGTTTTCCGATGGTTTAGCTTCAACCCATTTGGTGAAGTAATATGTCGTCGTGACTAGGAACTTTAATTTTCCTACGACAAAAGGAATAAGTCACATTGCGTGAAACGCCATGGGCTAGTCGCTGCTCTTAGTTCTTGCATTGGTTGGCGGATTATGTTGGCAAACTTGTAGCATTGTTCACACTTTTTCACATAACTTTGGGCGTCCTTGCGTATGTATGGCCACCGGAATCCCTGAGTTAGTACATTATGTGCTAGGCTTCTACCTACCACATGCATTCGACATATTCCTTCATGTATTTCGTATAACACCCTTTCGACTTTGTCGGTTGGCATACAACATTGGTACGGTCCTGAGAACGATTTGCGATAAAGGGTTCCCTCTAGTGAGACCCCGATAACGAGACGTGTTACGACACATCCTTCTAGCTAACTTCTTATCGCTAGGGACTTTTCCGCTCACCAAGTACTCCAAAATGGGCGTCCTCCAATCAACAACATTGATTTGTACGCTAATCACATTTCTCAATGTTATGTTAGGTTGGCCCAAGCTTCTAATTAGCAACCATCCAATGTTCCTTCCTGAAGATGCTACGAGGTTTGCGAGAGCATAAACGGATTTGTTAGACTCTCGAGGCACTTGTATCACTTTTTATCGGTCGATCTTCAATAGCATTTCTTTGGCTTTAGCAGGGTATGCATTCATTTGTTCAATTTTAACCTCATATTCGCCACTTAACTACTGTACGACTAATTGCGAGTCCGAATAGATGACCAAATTAGTTTCTCCCACCTCACTGGCCGTCACTATCTCCAAAATCAATGCCTCGTACTATGCCTTGTTATTGTTAGTTTGGAATTTAATCGGACTATAGTCCGTATAACTTATCTCGTAAGGGATGATACCTTGAGTCCTACTCCTGCACCTTCTCAATTCCTGACTCCACCAACGTTAAACTCCCAAGGGGCTTGGATGATGGTTTCGGACTGGAAGACTAACATATCTCCTCTGCCTCGTCAAGTTTGCGAAGGTTAGGTTTTCTTCTAGCATGTCTTGTTTCTAATTCTTAAAGATCCAAACTGCCACCGTTCTTCGCCATCGAAGAAGGGCGACCGTTCGATCTAGATCTATTGTCTCGTTGGCCTCATTTCAGATCTAGTGTTTCTTAAGGCTCCAAGCCGTCTATAAATCTCATATTTGGGAGTTTGTTCTTTCATGATCATCTATTTATTTTAAGTCGGTTGATTTCAATTTCAAGAGAAATCATGTTTAATTCGTTCGAATTTGATCTTTGCTTCTTCAAATACGGTTGGAATTTTTGGTTCTTGATTGAGAATTTCTTATTCTGAATTTGATTGTGTTGGTGTCTTTTTTGTTAAATGTAGGATGCGGAACGAATGAGAAGGGGATAAAGATATGATCGAAAATAGAAATGCATCTCAATTGTGGCTGATCAAAGGAGGCCTATTTTCAAAAGTATAGTAAGGATCTCATCTAGAGATTTGAAAAGGAACTTTCTGGAGATTTTGAGGTCTTTTTCTTTTCCATGTTATGGTTTATTGTGTTAATCAGCTTTGGCTTGGTATCTTCTGCGTTAGATTTTAACTCAATTTATTTAGATTGATTTTTTAACAAGGGACCCACCTTTGGTGGTAAACCCCGAGTCCATGAACTAGCCGACAAAGCGCACGAACCAGGTAAACCGGCTTACACCGACCGGCTCGACCTAGTGGTAGGAGTAATGGTGAGACTTGGTTTCTCACCCAAGTGTAGGAACGGAGGCAAGGATCGAACCCGGGACCTCCCAACATCCCTCCGTGCCTCTTACCACTAGGCCACCCCATGTGGGGCTATTTAGATTGATTATTGGCTTGAACTTTTGGGACTGATTTTAAGTTTAGGTTGAAATTGTGGTGTGGGATTTCAAAATTTTCAATTATTTTTTGCAATTCTATGACATGGGTGGTAATTGATGTGAAAAGAAGCTAATAAGGCTACAAAGTTGCTAAAGTTCTAATTTATTAGGCCATGGAATCCTCATTTTGAAGTTCCAGCTGTGGTAAAGGCCAGGAAAAAAATCAGCACATAAAAGTTCCAACTGTGGTAAAGGTTTACAAGGTCTCATTTGACATTACGAAAAATAATTTTAGATTATAGGAAAATATGTGCAAAGTACTGAAGTTTAATGTCAAATAATTTGTAATGACTGTTGTTTGTTGTAGATTAGTCCAAATTTGATGATCTTGATAATTAGAATTTGGAAAGTAAGTTATCTAACTACTTGCAATTGGATTCAGGATCAGATTAGATCTAGTAGGAACGACATTGACATTTGGTTTGGTTTGGATTTAGTGAGTTTGTTAGGCTGACCCTCTCCCATATTGATTGTAATTTATTGTTTGATTATACTTTAATAATCTTTACACAAAAGTCAAAGTGAGTATGCCTGATGTAAAGTTTCCCAATCATCATCAACATTCATCTTCATGATTTTGCCATAGACGAGGCATCAATGAGCAGTCTAGTGGTGTTGTCCACAACATTATAGAAAGTATGAAGAAGCATCCACTTGTCTTGTCCATGATGAGGACATAACAATAGGAGCTCCTTGAACCTCTCCTAATCCTTATATAGAGATTCCCCATCCTTCATTTGAAATGAACTGATTTGATTCTGCATCTCTGCAGTCTTCTTAGGTGGGAAATACTTGGTTAGGAAAGCCTTGGCTAACTCGTCCCATGTCGTGAAAGTGCTTTGAGGCAGGGCCTTGAACCAAGATTTACCCTGGTCGAGTATAGAGAATGAGAAGGTACACAAATAAAGCGCGTCATCAAAGACATCGTGAATCTTCACCGTATCCATAAGCTCTAGAAAAGTGTTCAAATGTTGGTGAGGATTCTCAGAAGGTAGACCTCCAAACTGTTTTTGTTGAACTATATTAATCAGACATTGCTTTAGCTCAAAATTCCAAGCCTGAACCGGAGGTGGAGCCACACCACATATTAGTCCTTGATGGCGTGGTAGCACATAATCACCCAATGTCATAGGTGGTTGCACATTCAGCTGCTTTTGTTGGAGATGCAAGTGTAGCTGCTCTATTTGTTGTTGTTGTTGCAACAACAATTGTTGTTGTGCGTTTGCCTACTAGTCATCCATACCTTGGGTTCTAGCTTCTCTTTGCTCTCTTCTTCTTTTGTGAAAAGCATGCTCGGATTTATAATCGCAGTTTTGTAGTTCACTAGCGCTCAGGGATCATTGCATAAGAAGGAGAACAAAATTGAAAACAAAACCAAAAAGAACAAAATTAAAAACAAAAACAACGTTCTTTCGTAGGTTTTTGGTGATATCTATTTTGATTTTGATACGAATATCATTTGAAGGACTCACTATCTAAAGTCAACACTATCTCTTCTCAAATGATGAGTGCATATACCTAAACTCGACTTGCAGTCACTCGCACAAAGCAAGTCTAATTTAGATCCTTTAAAAGCAACATCCGATCTCGTGCTTCTTTGAATCTATTCAACTTTGACGAACTACGATATTTAAAGTTCCACAAGAGAGATTAAGTCACTCTCGTGCAAATAATTCTTAACTTCAATCCTAGGGATCTAATCATGAATAAACAATTGTAAATTCAATTAATAAATTTCCTATTATTATTATCTCCTCTCGGTCTCAAACTATATTAGGATTCCCAATAATAAAACAAATTCGGTCATTAAGCATCGTAGGAAAGAATCCAACTTCATTCAAATATCCATTCAACTAAATATCACAATTCAAAACTACCTACTTCATCATTGGCTTCACCCTTCCATGGAATTATAGATTTAGCTAGACATGGAATGGAAAGAAATCACATCAAATCGAACAAACAACATACCAAATTGTAGAATGAGATATATTATCTTCCCAAAGTGAATTAAATCCCAATCCAAGCACACTCAAGAGAAATCTTCAATATTCTACTTAGGGTTCTAAAGAGAGGCTAAAAAGAAAATACAATCATCCAACTTGTTCTCCCAAAAAGACCTAAAAAGATAGATAAAACTTGGCTAAAAATATTTTAGAAAAAAAATAAACAAAGTAAATCCCGATGCAGGCAACTACCCGGGCAACTACGTGGTCAGTTAGTAGGATGTAGTAGTGTTAGATCATAGGTTAGTCGAAATCAGTTATGGGAACTATATCGAACAGTTCTCACACGCAGCGGAATAAGTAAGTATGCAAGTAAGAAAAACACTAGAGACAGTTCCCTTACAGAGGAACCCCACAACGATCAACTAATCGCATGAGTAAACCTCTACCTCCCCTTGGAGGATTTTCGAATGAGTTTCCTTTTCTTTATTGCTTAGTTCCCTTCAGATTACAAGGTAGAATACAAACTTCTCTGTTCCTACAAAGACTCTCTACCTAGGCAACACTAATGTATTCTCTCGACCCTAACCCGATGAACGCTTACAATCAAAGACAAAGCAAACCTCTCTCTCTCTCTCTCTCTCTCTCTCTCTCTCTCTCTCTCTTCTTCTGTCTCTTCTCCTGAGTTCCCCTAGACCTAGGAACTCTTTCTTTATCCTACACCATCGTCGAGATTAGCTCGCCGCCAAGGACTTTTCACCAACTTGATGGCTCACAATCAAGTAGCTCTTTTGCTCTTCTTTCTCTGAGTTTGGAGTTTGTGATTTGGGAAAAATGAGCAGCAAGGTTACTATTGAAGGGTTTAAATAGGCATCATGAGAAACCCTTATCCACTAGAGGTATTTGTCCTAAATACCCTTTTTGCCTTGCTCTCCAAGTATGATTCCTTAAGTTGACATGTGACTCTGATTTGATTTTGAAATGTCAACGCTTGAAACAATCCGGACCGTTTGATGGTCGTCTTCTTCCTGCTCTGATTCTGAAGGTCTAAGACGGCCTTTTGTCCGGAACAGACAAGATCCATAAAAACGCGCTGAGATGTTGCTTTCATGCATGCACCAGTTCCCATCCAAAGTGAACTCTCGTCTTCTCGGTTCCTTTCTCTTGGGAACACTTCTTGACTTCTGAGGGATTCTTGTTCCTCTTATCCAGTTCCCATCATGTGGGAACTCTATCCTCTTCTGAGGTTGGTTGCCTTCGTTTTCGTCATTGCATTAGTTCCCATGGTGTGGGAACTTTTTAATCTGTGCTTTGCTTTGCGACGTGCAACCTGTTATGCTGAAATACTTGACAATTGGTGTTAGTTCCCATGGTGTTGGTCAGTATCAAAACTGAGGACATTGTTCCGATGTTAATGAACGTGAGTTCCGAACACCGACTCAACAAGTAGTGAATATGGTGAGATACCCGGTCGGGTTCCTAGTGGTTTAGTCCAATTTCTTCAAATCTAGCACACTAACGAACTCAGTCTTGAATCTGGTCAGGTACTCTGCTGAGTAATGTACCCGACCATGTACTCGACACATACTCAGACGAGCTATCTTTTTCTTCCATGTCCCGCTCTTACTTGACTTGGCACCCGAACAACCGCTTATAGCCTCCTTCTTCCATTGCTTGGACTCCGTAAAATACTCCTCTTGACTTGTACCCCGAAAATACTTTAATCTCCACCCGAAATGACCCGAAATCCACATAGCAAAAGAGTAGAAACCGCACAAAGAAAACTACACAAAACAAACACGAAAATACCTAAAACTAAGCAAAAAAAAAGACAAAAGTAAACGTGTCCTAAAACTATGCCTAAATGCATACTATCATTCATCCACTCATGGAATCACCTGATATTTTGTGACTAGGTTGATACCTTAGTCGATGCATACTAAAGTAGGTGATTGAACTCTGTGGCCAACTCTGGGACTTTGTTGATAGGGTTTCGCGACAACAAATAAATTTGTAGTCAAGACCCCGCTGTGTATAGGGAGGTCAGGATTGTCCATGGGAAGCAAGTTTATGTTTGATTACTAAACTAAAAAGAAAAAGAGAAGGCAAAACAAAGAAAAGAACAAAGTAAAACAAACAAATAAATACACTGGAAGGGGTTGATATCGAGGTGCATCACCATTGAAAACAACTTTGAGTTAAACTTCCGTAACGGGTTCGTTACACCTCCGTTTTACTTGATTCTTTTTCCTATGTCTTTGTAACGAATTTATCTACTTCTTTCCAAGCTCAAACTTGATCTTCAATTTCTTTATTGGAGCGTTTTTCTTCGGCTTTCACTTCATTCCTGAGTGCTATCTTCAAGTGCTTTCCTCCTTTCTTCAAAATATTCTCCAAAACAGCTTCAAAACCTATAAAAACAACACCAAAGCTTATGTAGACTCCATATCTTAAGAAAATATGAAAACCTACACAAACGACTCAAAACAAAACACAAAACTAAAGAAAAAGACTCAAAGACACAAAAAGCACACCGTAAAAACACGACTAGAAAGGCGGATATCAAAATACCCCATACTTAGACTTGCTTGTCCTCAAGCAATCACTAAACATAGATCAAAACCATCAACACATCCATCAAGTAATATCCTTTATCAAAAAGCAAAATCAGCACAAGTAAATTTTAGACAAGTGACTTTAACGTCATCACACATATATGAGCAACTAATAATCATAAGCAATCACAATCCAACCTCACAAGGGATAGGTGTTTCACTCAACTCTCATGTGTTTAGGCTTATAAGTATAACTCTCAACTCAATCAAATATGCAAAAACTCATAGAAATTGTAACTTATATCACCAATCTCTCTACCAAAGATTGTCAAAACAAGTAAAATCATCAAGAGAACTTAGGCTCAATAGAAAACTTCATAGAAGCTTCCATTCGGCCGGGTTGTAATGGGGCTTGGTAATAACAATTAGGCATGGAAATATTTTGGCTTTGTGGTGCTAATAATATCCGGGAATCAAGACTCCTAAAAACTCACACACATCCAAAACTTCTCAAAAGAACATACCAAACTTCAATCAAAAATTATGCACTCTACTCACTTTCATTAACCCCTTTTTATCCCAACTAATCTTGCTAAAAAACAACAAGGAAGATTTGGCTCATGCACTTTATTCACTGCTCAACTCTTCCCTTATTTCGAATTTTGCTTTGATTTTTCTCTTCTTTTTTTCGTTCTTGCTGGGAAGCTCGATACCGACCCTACTAGGGTCGATAACGATATCACTGTTATGATTTCTTCTTCTTTCTTTTATAGCAAATGCATTCAGGGAACCAAACTCCTTTTAAATAACAAACTACAAGATTTTTCATTACCCAACCCATATTACCCCACACTTGAACCAAACAATCTCATTCAACAAAACCATCATAACAACCAATGCTAAGTCCTAATCCCCGGATAGGGTCAAGCTTATATCGACTAGGAAAATAATTTTGTGGAGCTATAAATAAAAGGCTTTAAGGCACAAAGAAATCGGCTTCAAAAAGAGGGATAATGTAAGGGTGGTTAAGGATTAAATAAGGCTCATGAAAAATAAGCTCTCCATCATATGATTTCACAAGTAATGAACTAAAATCTTATAGAGGCTTCAAGAAATAGATAACCATCACAATTTCAAGAGATAATATGCACATAAGAGAGTAAATCACACACAAAAGAGAAGAGGGATTTTTGATGTTCTCCCTATAAGGCCAAAATATCTCACAAGGTAAATCATTTTGTTGGATTGCAATAAACTCATGCTAAAAGTCATACATGCTCAGTTTCATCACAAGCTAAAAATTCACAGAAAAACAATTTCATGATAGACTCGGGCTAAACCATCAAAGACATGCTGAATGGATTTACATGATTATGCAATCAATTACAATCCTAGAACATCTAAGTGGAATATTATCAATCCTAAAAACACAAACAAACAAAAACTGACACTAAACTGAGTTTCCTTTTCCCCTACCCCATGCTTAAACCAAACAGTGTCATCACTGTTTAAAGCAAAGACATAAAAATAAAGAGGATAAGGAAAAGGGAACTCATAAAATAAAACTGAAGCTGCTTGAAACCATTAATCACTTGAGGAGTTGAATTTTCTCGGTTCTGTTGAGGTTGGTACCGACCCTGTGAAGGTCGATATCGAGCTTGTTGTACACTGATTGTTCATTGTTATCTTCTTCGTTGTAGCACTTCATTTTCTTCTTAGTACCTGAGTCACTTTTAGAAAAACTTCTATCCCTACTATACTAATCTAACCTAAAAACAAGTCAAAAGAAAGCTAGCAAAAAGATCTAAGAAAGAAAAAATAAAACAAAAACTAAAAGCGGGTTTCCTCCCGTAAGAGCTATTTTTAACGTCGTTAGCCTGACGAACTTACCTTGGCGAATCAGGGCGGCTTCCATCCAGCTATGTCGGGATAATAAGAAACCCCATACTTAGATGGAAAAGCATCAAAGCTTCTCTCTAGGACATTCGGTCCTCTATCATCAATAAGAACGCTTGGAAGTCCTACATTAGGGTTAGTAAAATCCGAAAACCAAGGAGGTTTCGACTCTTTCACAATATGCTTAGTAGTATGAGTTGTAAAAGAAGGATGAAAGAAAGGATCATGACCAGAATCAATTAGATCAGAGCAAGGAGACTTACCTTTGTCACTCTAAGGAGGGGTCATTACCGACCCCACTGGGTCAAGGAAGGCCTCGGTAACGTGCTTGTCTAGCCCAATAATATGTGATCATCTTTCTTCATCGGATAAAGCGTTGTTACCAACCATGGGGGGTCGGTAGGCTCCTTGATATGCACGTCCTCCTTGAATCTGCTTGTTTCGCGTCTCAGGAAATGGTCGTTACCGACCCATGAGAAACTCAGTGATCCAGGTAAGTTTATAGGACCATTTCAATAAAAAATAATTCGATATGGGTGTATATTTTTATTGCCCGAATGCAAGTCGTGTTTGAAAATCGGCATAACAAATATCTAGATATTTTCAAAGCCAGTTGATGCAAGCCTTGCCTGGGAAGGCTCCTTGATATTTTGAAGGCAAGAGGACCAACTTGCGAGCATGGAGAAGACCATTAGGCCCCTAGGTGGGAGTAGCTTTCCATATGAAAGGTAAGGAAGTGCCTTTGGAAAATTCATTCAAAGATCAATGCAAAATCATCCTAGTCTTTCATCCCTCCTTCCACATGCATTAGATAGTTTCCTCTTTGAGCCCCTTTTGATGCAGAACAAGGAACATACATAGCTAGAAAAACATTGAAGAAGATTAGTGGCGAAAGACCAAGACCATTCCAAAGGTATCGATCATTGATGTTTAAGAAGGCCTTAAAGAATCTAGTCTTTTACAAGATACCTTTCCCATATGTTCTTTGGAAGATGAAAGAAGAATGACATTGTCAGGCTCGGATTCTAAGGATTCCTTGGGCATGCATTATAGTTTCATTAGTCTTCCTCACTAATGTTAGAAGCATGGCATGGTTATCTTAATTTAAAGTCGAATTTAGTAGGTGACCGGTTAAGTTATTTATGACTTGTTGGTATTGGACCACTCTTGATTTTTATCATATTAAAACTTAGTAATTATCTTAGATAGTTTGCATTTTATTAAATCATATTTTTATCATATTTTAGAAATAAAAGTTGGCAATCTATGTTCTAGATGGAAGACTTGGTTGTTTTGTTATCTTTTAAGTTTTATATTAGGGACTTTTGTAAGTTAATGATCTTAAGGCCTTAGATATCTTTTAAGGCTTCTAAGGAAACTAATTTGGTGATGGCTCCCTAGACTAGACTCGTATGAACACCACAAGTAATCATTTCATTGGCCCTATATAACCCCCCAAATATGTTTAAGATTGGCCATGTAGAACATGTTGAGCATTGTTTTCCTGATTTTGATCAAGTTATAATGACATAACTACTACTCCTTTCGTTAGGCTTCAAAGCTTTTTTTGGTGTGTGTAAAACTTCCAAATTCTGCACTAAAGAGTTAGTATCAAAATAATTGATGACGAGATTATAATTTTGCCTTAGTTGACTTGAATATGCCAAAGATTCTTCCCTTCGTTGGAGTTTGTAGTGAAATTTTTGTGCAAGTCTCACCAAATCATCCACATTGTCTCTTGGTTGGCCTTCACGGTACTCTTGGTATGGTGGATCCAAACCAACTAGGAAGCTCTTGCAAAGGCTACTTGATGTTGCTTCTACTCCAGCATCAATCATCAATTCTTCAAGCTCCATGAAGAAGTACAATGGAGATCGAGAACCTTGCATACACTTCGCCAATTTGTTCATACGCTTAGAATGCTCATATGGAACAACTTCTTGCACATCATGAATTTTATCATAGGCCATGTTGTAATGGGCACAATGCCTTTTTTCCATCGGTATCTTCTAAAATTGACCCACCATGAACGGGCAACTCCAACAAATTGACTTGTCATTGCAAGCAATTGTTCATGTTCGGTGCATCTATAGTACTCGAGGAAAGAAATTTGTGTCTTCTTCCAATTCAAACTACCATGAAGGGTCAATCTCTCCATAAAAAGTCTCTATCCTTCTTGGAACATAACTTTGAGACATTTTGTAAGCATGAAAATTAGCACAAAACTCGAGAGTAGTCTTGAAGTAGAAAGCAATTACAAGAGTAATATCAACCGACCTTGCTAAGTCAAAACTTAACTTCTATTAATCAACACTTAACAATTCAGTTATGAGGTTTAACTAAGCAAGAAAATTCAGTGAAGAACAAGGTCGGAAGGTACTACGGTAGATAAGCAAGATAAGCTTAGCAATCTAGTAGATATGAAAGCAACACTATGATTTTTTTTCCAATCAATTTATGCAAGCTTTCAAGAGATTTTAGAAAGTGATTTGAAGCCTTTTTAAGAGTGAAAAAGTCAAGTTACGTTCACGAAATTTCGTGCCGTAGACAATAAGTAAGCACGATTCACAAGCAAGTAGCAAGAAGACTAATAATAATCAATTTTCAAGTTTTTGCACTACATCACTTGAGTTTCTTCAATGTTTCGTTAGCCATGTGTGATCCTTGTTCGACATCACTTTTGGCCACCAAGAACGTCAAACACAAGTAGCTCTACCCCCGCTTTCTCCGCTTGAGAAATCGAAGCCCCAGAGTGCCACAACTGCGCCTTTGCACTACCGCTAACGTCAATGCCGCAGCCTAAGTGTGCCCTTGCATCACCACACATGTGCCCTTGCATCGACAACTTGCCTTCCGATGTCAAGCTCTTGTGTTGTCTTCATGTTGGTATAGCTTTTGATCCTTAGATATGCTTCGTTAAGTTCATATTAAAATTATCGACTTTAAACTGATGTTGTATTATGGATATAAATGCTTTCATTTATATAGAAGTATATGAATTTAGCCATTTTTTGCCCATTCCTCAATAAGAATTGACATTATTATAAAGGATATTAACATTTGTTTCAATAAATATATATGAAACTAGTCGTTACTCTGCTCATTTTTATTAAACGGGAAAATTGTATGATGAGAAACTAGTTGTTACTCTGCACATTTCTATAAAACGAGGAAATCATATAATAATCATTAAAAGGGAATAAATTAAAAAAAAAGTTATCTTATTACCTTTTCAATCGTCCGTGGAATCGATAAGGACCAAGGATTTGAAACAGACTCCATTCATGAAGAATAGCCTTGACTAAGAATAGGCTCGAACCTCAAGTAAAGTGAATGGTTCTCTTTCCCTTGTATTGGATTAAATGTGAAATTCTATTTTGTTGGGATGGCTTGTTTGCATAAATAAATGAACTTAGGTTTATTTAATGCTTAGATTTAACGATTGCTCGTTATTTCATGTTATATTTGTACATCGCTAGTAAGTTTAAATGTTTCATTTGAGACTTTGTGATTGACTAGAATAAAATAGGGATGCGATATTTAAGGCTCCAACATCTCTTTATAATATATGTATTATGTGTGTGAAGGTAGTGACACAAAGTTACTATTGTTCCCCTTAATACTAGGTCATGACTTTGTCTGCTCAATCCTACTTTAAGGGGTGCTTGCACTCTTGCTAAGTTCCTTATGCGTTGGTTTAAGCTCCTTTGAGCCACCACGTTAAAAATCATGAAAATATATTGTTGTATAATATAGTAAAAGGTAAGTACTTAGGAAAATTTGCTCCCTCTATTCTATTGGTCTAGTCTATCTTGAGGTACCACATTTAAATGTCATTAGCTAGAATATATAGTTGTATGACTAGGGTTGAGATTCTGATAGTTGATGGAGACTTCTTGAATTAATTTTGTGACATAATAAGCTCTCACAAATATTATTCCTTTCGATAGAAACCCATTCTTATGGTGTCCTATCTCTAAAGAAATTTCATTTTTCTTTTCTTTCAGATGGAATTACACTCTTGTGATATTTCATCTACCTTGAAAGTTTATATTTCTTTTTGTCCTAATAGAATCACATTCTCGTGATATCCTATCAACCTTTGAATTTCATATCCATGTCCCTTTTGATGGAAGTATTAACCGTTGGATCATCGATTGACTATAATTCGGAGTTCGGTGCAACATGTTTAGTTACGACCATGGGAATCAATAGTTCCCCCTTGCCTAGTTTCTTAGACTAAATCATTCATCTTTTTTCCTCAGCATCTTGGGTTGGTGTTTCTTGCCCTCCTTTTGGAAACATTAGACAGTGGGGGAGTAATATACAAGATTGAAGACGAAGGATAGACGAAGAAAAGGTGATGAGACTCTGTCCCATCAAGAGTCACACAATGCACCATAGTCCAATGTTAAGCTTGCATGTACTAGAGTACCCTCCCTTTTGGCCAACACTAATGAACCTAGTCCAGCCACAAGCACCAAATAAACAAGACGCCGCTCACCCTCACTAGGTCACAGCACTCGCGCGCCCGATACCCTCCCACTCAGGGTCATTACTCGGGCACGGGCTTAACAACTACAAATGGGATTGCAACATGCATGGATTAATAATAAAACTAGCATTAAGTGGTATTCTAGAAGCACTAGTGTAAACACTTAAGCCTTGATCCTCTCGCTTTCCCCTTATAATTTGGTACCAGAGTCACGCAAGGTAAATACTCTCAAAAACCAACTTTTAATTTTTTACACTTGATTAATCATCATTTGTTTTGTGCTTTGATCTATTCTCTTCTCCTCTATCTTTTTTCTAAAAATTGAGCAAGAAAAGATTGGGAAAAGGGTTGAAATAGCATCAAGAGAGTATAAAACTCTCATCCAAATCAAAAAAGAAAGTGTTCGACATTTTTTATTTAAAAATATCTACTTGTTTGTTTAATTTTACTTGTGTTTGTTTGATTGCCTTTCAAAATTCGGACTTAGTTAGAAAAGAAGTGGGACTTAGAAAGACTTAGATCTAATGAAAGTTAAAAAGAAATAGAGGTTAGACTTAGAAAAATTTGGATCCATTGAGAAAAAGAATCTTAGCTAAGGCCCCAATTGTCTTTACCAAACTTGTTGCTTAGTAACTTTTCGGCCCTTGATCGAAACTTGATTAAGTCATAAACATGAGTTAAGAGTCAAAATGTTTTTGACCCTTTTCGGCCTAAGATCCATTTGAAAGGTCAATATCTCTTGTTGTTTGTGTGCTTTGGTTAAAATTTCTTGATACAAGGCAATATGATGGATTTAAATGGAAATACATCAACTAGACCACCCTTGGAGCTTACCATGGTTACACTCGAATCCATATTACAAGCCATCAACACACAAGGAAACAAATTAAAGGAACTCAAAGCGAAACTTGTTGAAAGGGTTTCTTAACAACAAATAAATTTATAATCAAGACCCCGCTGTGTATAGCGAAGTCAGGTTCGTCCACGGGAAGTGATGTCTATGTTTAGTTACCAATCTAAAACGCAAGAGAAACAAACAAACAGAAGCAAAACACGAAGTAAACAAAGCAAACAGCTCAACAAGGCAAGCCTGGTACTGACCTTGTCAGGGTCGATATCGAAGTGTAATATGAGGCGAAAATCAAAGTAAATCAACTAAAATGCAAGCTCGGTACCGAGGTGTTGCAGGTCGGTAACGAGGTATGTGGGTTAAAAAAACTTTCACAAGCGGGAGAAAGATCTAGGATTTAAAGGTTTTACCACAACATAGTCATGCAATTAGAATGATATGAATCATAAAAATCATGCCTTTAAACATAAACAATCAACTTTCATTGAGAAAACAAGCAAATCAATCAATTCTCATAAATCAACTCACTTTTTCTATTTGTTTTGATCTAAAGTTCTCAACTTTCATTTCAAACTTTATCTCCATTCAAGTTCACAACATTATCTTTCGATCAAGTAAAAAACATGAATTACTTCGACTTTCGTCTAAGCATATGCACAAAGAAGCTAGAAAATAGATTAAATGCAATCAATACATCATTCATATCCTCATTCATGCACAACTATGTTAGATTTTAAACCCCAACCCTAGAAAGAGAATTACTCACTCATGGTGAAGAAAGAACAAACAATGAGATTGAAAGAAAACATTACTTGAATTAAAATAAAATCTTACTTGAATTCAAAACACAAACTTGTCTTCGAAAAAAACTTAGAACACAAGAAAATCTCCAACAATTCTCTTCCTTGTGCTCCAAGCAACAACCTTGTCTTTCTTCCTTAAAACCGTACGTAAAAACTAAGAACTAGGGAGAGAGAGAGAGCCCAAACTTATCTAAACAAGGGTATTTATACTAAAAGATTTATCTAAAAAGTTTCCTTAAAGATAAAAATTTCTAAACTTAAAAGATCTTGGAATAATAGCATTAAATGCACTAAGTCGGTCACGTCCTACCGACACAGGGACCTCGGTATCGACCCCGTCAGGGTCGGTAGGACTCTGGAAATTCCTCTTGAAAGCCTCGGTACCGACCAATGGAGGGTCGATATCGAGCCTGGATTGACTTATTTCCTTGCTTATTCTTCACTCTTCACTTGGACTTGTTGGGATTTCTTCTAATGTCTTCTTGTCTTCATCCTCCTAGCATGCTTCTCTCTTTCAATGTCCTCGAATGTGCCCAAATCCGCCTCAAAACCTATAAGAAAACACAAAACTAGCGTAGTTTCCATACTTTTCACAAAATATGCAAACTATACTAAAAAAACACACAACACACACATTAACATATCTAAATAAGACCTAAACAACCAAGAAAAACACACTAAAAAAAAGCTAAAAACACAGACATCAAAATACCCTATACTTAAGCTTGCTTGTCCTCAAGCAATCACTAAACATAAATCAAAACCATCAACACATCTATCAAGTAATAGCCTTCATCAAAAAGCAATATCAACACAAGTGAAAATTAGACAAGTGACTTAAACGTCATCACACATATATGGACAACTAATAAACAAACACAAGCAATCACAATTCAACCTCACAAGGGATAATGTGTTTCACTCAACTCTCATGTGTTTAGGCTTTTAATAACAACTCTCAACTCAATCGTATATGCAAAAACTCATAGACATTGTTACTTATTTTACCATTATCTCTTTCAAAGATGTCAAAACAAGCAGAATTATCAAAAGAACTTAGGCTCAATGAAAAACTTCATAGAAGCTTCCATTCGACCGGGTTGTAATGGGGCTTGGTAATAACAATAAGGTGTGGAAATATTTTGGTTTGTGATGCTAAAAATCCGGGAATCAAGACTCCTAAAGTTTCTAACACAACTTACCAAAACTCTCAAAACAACATACCAAACTCACTCAAACATTATAGCAACCTCACTTCTTTTTCATCAACCCAAAAATATCCTATCTAAGTCTCATGAAGCATATAAAGGAATTCTTGGCTTTTCTCATTACTTTGGTTGCACTTATTCATACTTCTCCCCCTTTTCTTTTGATAAATTTCTGACTTTTTTTTTTTGGAGAGGGTCGATATCGACGTCTGCATCTTTTTTTTTTCTTTTGCTCCTCCTTTCTTTCCTTGTCAACTTGTGCATTCTTTTGCAAGCCAAAAATCCTTTTTACAACTTTAAATCATCAATGAGACTCCTATAACACCCACCCCTCTTTTTGAACCAATACTCCACACACTTAATAAAACAAATCCCAACCCAACTAAGTCCTAATCCCCGGATAGGGTCAACCTTTCATTGGCTAAGAAATAATTTTGTGGAGCTTAAAAATAGGCTTAAAGGCTCGAAACATTGGCTACAAAAAGAAAAGATAATGCAAAGATGGATAGAGAATAATATGGCTTAATGAAAATAAGTTCTCTATCATCTAATTCCACAAGTAATGAACTAATATCTCATATAGGCTTCAAGAAATAAATAACCATATCAATATCAAGAGATAATTTGCAAATATGAGAGTAAATCACACAAGAAAAGAAGATGGATTTTTTATGCTCTCCCTATAAGGCCAAAAAAAACTCACAAGGTAGAAATTTTTGTTGGATTGCAACTAACTCATACCTAAAAGTTATATGTGCTCAATTTCATCACAAGCTAAAAATTCACCTAAAAAGATTTTCATGAAAGACTCGGGCTAAACTATCAAAACATGTTAAGGGATTTACATGATCATGCAAGAAATTACCATCATAGAACTCTTTAAGACAAGGGTATCATCTGTCCTAAAATCTTTTTGTGTTTTTTCAATTTTTTTTCATTTTTTCATTTTTTATAAGGAAAGCAACCAAAGCAACTTAAACCAACGAAAGACATTAAAGCAAGACATGAAAAACACATAAACAAACACAAGAGTTTTCTTTTCCCCTCCCTACACCATACTTAAACCAAACAGTGTCCCCACTGTAAGAAGAAAGCAAGGCAAAAACAAAGAAATAGGGAAAAGAAAACAAACACACAAGATAAACTTTGAAGTGGTCGAAAACATCCTTGGACATCCTTGAAAGAGAGAGAATCACCGACGGTCAAATGGTGGAAAGTGCTTCTCTAGGTTATGCATAAACTCAGCGGTAGTTTTCCAAAGCTCGTTAGTTGTCTCCCAACGGTCCTCGACCGTCCTCCAACTGGTTCATCCTCTCATACATCTGATACTGACCCATGCGCAGCCTATCCATCCTCTAAACCATGTCATTTACCCAAGGTGGAGGTGCGGAGCTAGAGATGGACCCTTCGCTAGGGTGGTGGACTCGATATCCCGGGTATTGCTCAGTAGACGCCCCAAAAACGAACCCGTACCCCTCGGTACCGTGCTGTCCATGATGAAACCGGGGGTCAATAACGGGGTAATAAAGCACGATACCGAGGTCTTGTGGCTCGGTAACATGGCCTCCAACGTGTTCCACTCTCTCGGTATCGAACCCAAATGGTTCGCTACCGAGCTCCTGTGTAGCTGTATCTTTTAGCTCCTCGTCCCTCTGAAAGCGTGAGGCCTTTCTTCTCAATGACAGCTCAGCCTCGGGACTCGGCGAGAAAGGGAAAGGCCAAGAAGTCCAAGATGTGTACCAGTTGGGAAGGTACAAGAGCTCAAACTTTTCCAAGGTCACTTCCACTTGTTGCTCTTCAACTGTTGTCATAAGTACAACACCAATTTTCTTGAGAATACTTGATGATGACCAATAGGTGGAGTCCAACATCTGAGGGGGTTGTCCTGCGTTGTAACGAGAGAGGTCGATCTCGTATGCCCAAGCAAGCCGGGTGACCATACCTCCGATGTAAATCTCCTCTGATCTTTCCCGGCCCGATGGCCACCACATGCTTGAGCCATTCGTACCCTAAATTCATAGATTGGGGATCCTTGAACAACATGGTACGGAGGCACCCCACCTCTTTTCTTGTTGGCCTTGAAAGCTCCGTCTTAGCCCAGATTGTACATCCTAAATCCCGCAAGATGATACGGAAGATAGGGTTGACGATGTCCTTGACCGGAAGTGCATGGACGTGGCCAAGCGCTTGGCTCGTGATATACCTCTAAGTTTCTTCCACTTTGAAGTCATCTGGGACCTTGTAACCACGGTACGGGCTAGGGAAATCGAGAAGGGTGTTGAATTTTGACAAGGTGAGAGTGTAGGGCTCATTGGCAAGCCGGAATGTGATTCTTCCCGATGCCTCTAGGTTGTCAAGCTTGAGCCTGAGGGTGGCAATGAACTCGATCGTGAGGACGGGGTAGTGTGGCTCATAAGCGGTGAGAAGGTGGGAGGCGCCAATATGGGTAAATGCTTGCCTCACATCCCTATAGATGCCAAGTTGTTGAGCATGAGGTTTGGAAAACCAACTCGTCTTATGAGGTTTGCCTATCACAATGTTGAATAGATTCTCCTCCCTATCATCGTAGAGCTCAACCTCAACCGGTGATGGAGGACTAGGCTTATTGGCCCTCTTGTTGGATTTCTTGTTGGCTCTACTTGAACTGGCCATTCAGTCCTGCATATTCTAAAATTCCCAAGGTAATTCTGTAATATCCGCTAAATTCTAAATTTAATAAAATGGGTAATTATCCCAATAATTTTTTTTTCTCTAAAATAGAAAATTTAATAAAACTTTATAATTTCATATTATATTATGAAAGGTTACTACAATGGCAATTAAAAATTTATTTAAATATATTAAGCAAGTCAAGTATTTATTTAAATATTTTCTCTTGAAAAGAGAGTTTAATTATTTTTATAATTTTCTTAATAAATTATAAAAAAATATTTTAAAGGGATTACTAAAGTGACAAATAAAATTCCAACAAATATAAATCATGTGAATTTCAATTTCATAAATAATTTGCTATTACAAGGCTAGCAAAAATAATAAGGAAGGCAAATAAAAAGGGGCAAGAGCCGAGACTCGAACCCGAGACCTCTTGCACTCTGCATAAACCGACGAACACTCATTTTCACTATGCCATTTCAATTCATCTACCCATATTGAAATGTTTTTAATTATAAACACTCTCATTCTTCTTCTTCCAAGAGAAATCAGAATTGTGCCTGATTGATTTTGACGTACATCCAATTCCCTTCATTCTTCCACCTTCTCTTCCACCAATTCTCCAATCTTGCTTCTAAGACTATCCAAAGACTTGCATAACCTTGTGTCATCCTAAACTAGCACACCTTGCACCAATGGGCATCAATCCTCTCTTCCACCATTGATCCATCCTCATTGCCATGGATCACTAGGAGCCTCAAATTTGCCTATTTAAAGGCTAAAAAATTCACAAAGAAATCACACAAACTCTCTCTTCTCTTCCTCTTACAAATTCGATCCCATTCAAGTGAATTTCAGCCCTAAATCAATTGTTTTAATTTCTGATTTTTATCTTCAAAAATCACAAAAAAACCCCTAATCTCACTCCCTTGGCCTCCCACCACCACCGAACCCTTGTCGGACCACCTCCCTCTGCGCGCGCCCACCCGTTCGCCCTGGAGGCTGTCGAAGTCCGTCGCTGAGCCGCTGGTGTCCAGGTGCTGCTGTCCGTCGTCGTTCCATCCTCCTGATTCTCTAGTTTTAGCATCTAACGTGAAGAACAAAAAGAGGAAGGAGAAGGAAACTAGTGGGCTAGTGTGGGTAATTTTGGGCTGAAGTTTATTAGGCCCATATGTATTTAATAAACCCATCAGAATTTTAGAAAAAAAAATAGAGAAGGAGAGGCCCATTCCGCCCCATCTCGAAATCCGTGCCATTCCGCTCTCGTTTTCGCTCGGTATAATTTCCCGACTCGTACTTTAATTTTCTATCTTTTTATAAATAATTTTTCATATATATAATATTTATTTAAATAAATTCTATAAATATTACAATTGAGCTTCTAGAAAGGAAATTTATGTAATTAAAATAATTTACATGTCCATCTATGAATAATATATTTTTAATAAATATATATGAAATTCTAGAATATTAAAATTCATAACAATGATATTTTAAGCATATTAGGTTGTTGATAATTTGAAAAGAATAATAACATGCATGTGGTTTTTATAAAAAGAAATAAATATGGCAAGACATAGAATAATTTCAAATATATTATAAGAATAATATAGATTATGTTAAAAATGAATATTGTTAGATAAAATCATGAGATTTAAAATATGAGTTTATATACTTGAAAAGTATAACATAAATAATATGTTTACCTTACTTCGAGCTTAATTGAATAAATAAAAAGAATTTGAGCTAGATGAAGGAAATTATTATCTTAAGACTTTTTATGATATAGAAAGGGGTTTCATGTTATTTAAAAAAAACACCTTATAAACTTAAAAATATGTTGATAAAATATACTAGTTAAAAGATATCCTTATGGAATATAAAAGATATTTGTTGTTGGGAAAAGAGATATTAAAGATATGATCAATAATTATAGATGTAAAATATTATCAAAATAATGTGATAGATGAGAAATAATATTATTAAAGATATACTAAAGATATTATTATCACTAACTTAGAGATAAATAAAATGTTGCATAGCTCTAAGTGTAGAGAATTTAAAATATATGAATTTAATAATGATGATAGATATATTACAAATGTTATGGATAATAAAATATTAAGTTGATTTACCTCTAGTTGTAGAGATTTCCTACAAGACATAAGTATTATTATAAATATAATAATTGTGACTTTAAGAGGATATATAAAATATTATTATATTGCTTAGTTATGAAGGTGTCTTGCATGAAAAGATATTGTAGGATATATAAAAGATATTATTTTGTGACCTAAGATATCATAATAATATACTATAGTTATAAAGTAAGATATTTTTAAGTCATGATCATGTACAATATAAACTATAAGATATGGAAAGAAATATGAAAATAAATAAATTAGATTGATTTAATATTATGTTAGTTTTTGGAAAGCTTACTTTATAAAGCAAATAGGAAGTTCTAAATATAGAAATTACTAAGAAAATGGTTCAATATTATTCCATCTTTATTTAATATAGTTTATGTAATTAAACAAAATTCTATTAAGAGAATATTATTAGTAAAGTATTCTTGATAAAGGAAATAATATTCTAAGGTTCACTAAGGAATAATTGGAAATTTAAAAGTAATATTTTAATTAAGATAAGTATGTAAAAAGGTTAAAGTAGATTCCTTAAAGTTTAATAAGAATTGTACATTTTAAACGAAAAATACCTTTTAGATAAAGTATGATATTTTATGAAATTATACTTGCTAAATTATATTAAAGGAATTAGCAAGTGAAGTTAAAAAGGATTATTTTAATAATATTGAATAAATATTTTTGTGGAATAAAAAAAGGATATTACAAAGCCAAAATAATAATAAAGGAATATTATTATTATAAAATAATTTTCTAAATTATTATCTTAATAATTTAGAATTCCATTTCTCTCTTATAAAAATATTATAAGAGGTAATCCAAATTTTAGGAGGAAGTCATGATTAAAGTTCGCTCGTAAAATTCCGTGTCGATAGGTCGGGATTCTCGCTCGAAGTCGTGAATTACATAGTTCCGTCAAGGCTCGATTGTTAGAACTCGCAAAAGCTAAGGCAAGTGGAATTTCCCCTTGTAACCTTTACATTCCATTTCGTGAAAATCCTTGATTGTTGGGAACCATTTGTATGCTTAAATAAAAATGAATCTAGGAAATATTGATTGCTAGAAATAACGACAATTGTTAGCGTAGTATGCTTTATATTCCTTTGTTAGGATTATATATGCTAGTATGTTGTGATCTTGATTGAATACAATCTCGTTCAGAGATTTACCTTGATTAAACTAGAAAGGGGTGCGGGTTAGCCGACACCTCTATATAACATTAATAAGTCGTACGTCCATACGACTTTCGGGATCATGATCTCCATCCGCTCCGATTGTAAGGAGGGATTGTGCGGCACTCTAGCTAAGTGTCGAAGAATTGATGGTTCTCCTTTGGGTGGCTCGGAATATCCGTGTCCCACCACTCTCTATTAAAAATCATTAATAAAGTCGAATATTTTTCGTCACTATATAAGATAAGTGCGAATGCACACTTAAGACACCAAAACTGGACCGGTCTCAAATGATCGATCCGGCTCTCGGTCCGCTCAGGGCGCGAGAGGTTTTCACTTGTATGATTTAATGAAGGTTCCCAACATTCTTTTGAAATCCTAAAAGAAATCTACAATCTTGTAGTTCTTCTATTGCTCATCGAGTTACCTTTGTCCGAAGATATACTCTCCTTCGAACCTCAAAGCTCCACATCAACAAGTTTCATTATATAGCCCATCGTAAACACAACCTTAATACCTCTTTCAATAATATTTGAAAATTCCCAAAATACCCTCGGAAAGTTCCCTTCCCGCTTGCTTAGTCTCTTAGACTAATTCTTCTTTTCCGCATTTTTGCCTGGCATTCTATCGCCCCTCGCGAATTATGTCAGAATCTAGGAACCCCAGCAAGGCGTGAAGTGAAGTGAAGACGAAGGAAGAACAAGGATTTCAAGATGTATCTTTCTATCATTTTGCTTTAGTTTCATTACGTTTCAAGAACAATCAGGTTTCGCAATTTCAATTCTGAACAACTTTATGTTTGAATCAATGTAAGATGTTTTGTAAGAACTAAGTCTCCCTCGGGAGCACCTTTTCTCATTATGTAATATGTTTTATTCCGCATTTTAATTGTTCTATATCATTCTAAAAGCCTTGGGTGACTTTGGACGGTAAAGACTGAGGTCACTGGCGGTAATACCCAATGTTGTAAAATAGGGGTGTTACAATTGTGGTATCAGAGCTAAACGTTTTGTTTTCAAACCCGAAAACTTCTAAAACCGAAAATTTTCGAAAACCGAGAACCTTTAAACCTTAACTTTTTTTCCGCTATTTAAACATTTCCAATTATAGAGAAATTTCCTTCCCCACCCTCTAAAGAAACCTAGGAATATTAACATTCCAATTTCAAAATTTCTTAGCTAAGAAAATGTCTCTCGAGAATATTAAAAACCTTAGGTGTCAAATACTTAGTTCTAGAACTAATACGTTTACAAAAGCCTTTTCTATCTTTCAAAGAACTTGAATATTTCGAATATTTCAATTCATGGGAAATTTAAACACTTCTTTAGAAAGATCAAATTAAAACTCATACCATTACAATTTGTTAGTAATCTCAAGACTTGTTTTATAAGCTCACATGTGCTAAGGGAAAAACTTTAGGACCCTTAATAGGACCAAGAAAATGAAAAATATAAAGTAAAGTTTTGACTTAGTAATTTTCAAAACCTTGACTTCCTTCAACATGTCTTCGCCTTATAGAATCAAAGGATATTCTATATAAACGCCTTCTTCTCCTCTACAGAAAATGGTACTCACTAGAAGTCTAACCCGAATCAGGGATGAAGCCTTTGTAATCTCTCTTAAGTAAAAGTTCTAATAAAACACCCCTTCTTCTCTGAAAAATTACGCGTTAATTCTTGCTTATGATATTGAATTAACAACATAAACCAACTTAAAAACCTTCACATGGTCAACACAAGAGGAAACAGCCGTCGAGTTAATCTCAGCGCCGCTGCGGAAGGTCATGATGAAAACCAATCCGAGGTCAGAGGTACACCTCGAGCTAACCCGCCCCCTACACCAGTAGCTCCTTTAGCATTCAATGCGGAGACAGTGGTCGCACTACGCACCCTAGTACAACAATTGATACGAGAAGAAATTCCTGCTGCGGTACCTAAACCCGCAAACCTCGAAGCACCAGAGGAGGTGCCAGATGAAGTACATGAAGAAGCAGCCCAAGTAGCAGAAGTCATCCCTGAGAAACAAACAAGAATTAGCTTCACTGAGGGGATCAAAACTTTCAACGCCATGAAGCCTGACTCGTATGATGGGACGGGTGATCCGTCAGGGGTTCAATATTGGTTCTCCCACGTACAAAGACTTCTGAGGAATATACCCTGTTCTGAAGCTGATAAGGTGCACATGGCTGCACTCAAACTAAAAGATGAAGCGGGTGAATGGTGGGAGAGCTCTAGCTTGTCCAACCGCCCTGATTTGAGCTGGACCATGTTCAAAGACAAGATGATGCACCGATTCTTTTCTGAGTCCATGAGGGATGAGAAATTGGATGAACTCCACTCCCCAAAGCTACATGGGTTGAGCGTACTAGAACGAGCTAAAAAGTTCAATCACCTCCTTCAATACGCTGAAGATGAGATCACCACGGAACAACAAAAGATCAAACGCTTCCACCACTGGATGAGCGACCAAATCAAACCCTGGATGGCAAATCGCTCCTTCAAGACTTTGGAGGAGTATGTGGACCATGCACACAAAATGGAGACAACTCTTAAGGTCCCCGAGCGCAAAATGAATGATGGAGGGAAGCCTCACCACTCCAGCCAAAGTAGTTTCAAAAGACCGGCCTCTCCACAAGGATCACACTGGTCCAAGAAAAGTAAGGACAATGCCATGTCAGCCGGGCCAAAATTTTTCCAGAGCTCGGAATCCAAGAAGAGCGCAATAGTTTGTCACAATTGCGGGGAACCGGGGCACATCAATCGAGACTGCTCAAAAGACCGCAAGACGTGCTACAATTGTGGTAAGGTGGGACATCTCCGCACCTATTGCAGACAGAAAGGGAGCGACGGAGGCCAATTCCGTCCAAACTCGGCTTCTCAGAACCATCAAGCTTCGAATAAGGTGGATGGATCAGTTTCTGTGCAGTCTACAGCTCAAGATAAAGGAAAAAGGTCGATGACATTCCAGAATCAAGGTCAACAGCTCTATGAGATGCACCACAGTGACGAACCTCTTGCATCGGATGTTCAGGAGGAATAGTTGGATCCTCCTTCCTACCCAAGTTTAAATATTCGTAACCTTGTGAGTTTTGCCTTCAAGGCCCTTTTGTATCGCAACAGTAGATGTTAATGTCGAACCATTCCGGTGACACTCTTCCTCGTGAGAGTGTCTCATTTTGAAATCTATATTATGATTATGGTTATCATATTATATCCTTGCGTAACCAACCAAGGACCGTGTTCCACAGATAACTTATATAAGAGAACGTTCGAGCTAAATCCTAATTTAACTTTATGATATATACATTGTACTACTTAGTTCACCTCAAAATGTTACCTATATACCATAATGAATTTGTAAGTTATAAATCAAAGGTTTCGATATAGATTCATGGTGGTGAATAAGAATGGACTTGTACCTCCCATCTTGGCCACTTGGTTGAGGTAGAATTTCAGGTCTTATTCCTATGAAGATATACACTTTAGGCGATTATGTGGGAAATCGCTCCCCGGTACTGATCACATCGGTGGAATGAAACCACGTAGTCCCTCGAGTTTAACCTTGCTTACGAAAAACTACATTTTTACAAATACTGTATAATATAATATTAAGGGACGCTCGAACCATTTCTCGATAGTATGATATATATTCGGATACGACATCGTAACGATGGTTACTCCCTCTTGGAAGATAACCATTCCCTATCCCAATAGTAATTTCTTAGAAATCGTAAATCGAAATTCTCTTTCCAAGGCATGGCCCTTGTATATTCAAACTTCGTTTCCATATCGTCAGTTATCGAATGGTCACCTGAAAAGGGTTCCTCTGCAATGACCAAATTCCAGAAATATAGAATAGATTAGTCATGGACTTACTCGCTTCCTATAAGCACCTAAGTGTTCATTTCAATAAGGAAACTTACTCTATAAGCAATCAAACCTTTATGTTCGGGAAGGTCAACCCAAAACTTCCGTAGGGTTGACCACAGCTTTCGAATAAAACCACTGGACCCCCGCCTACTTCGCTAGCCAGATCAATCGGATTTCCAATCCTATTCCTTGATTCCAATTAAGCCACATAAGTTCAAATATGGGAATCTTCCTAAGGATTTCTAACTTAACGATTCCTTAAGATAAAGGTACAATAATAATTCTTCTACTTGTACAGTTATCTTAACTAAAGAACGAAATGTTCTTTAAGGGGGTACTAGACCCTTTGTTATTTCCTCACAGTAGGTAGTAGCTACTATCCGTGTTAACCTTGTACCGCCCTAAGCCTTTCCTAGTTTCGGGGACGAAACTAATTTTAAGGAGGTACTATTGTAATATCCGCTAAATTCTAAATGTAATAAAATGGGTAATTATCCCAATAATTTTTTTTTCTCTAAAATAGAAAATTTAATAAAACTTTATAATTTCATATTATATTATGAAAGGTTACTACAATGGCAATTAAAAATTTATTTAAATATATTAAGCAAGTCAAGTATTTATTTAAATATTTTCTCTTGAAAAGAGAGTTTAATTATTTTTATAATTTTCTTAATAAATTATAAAAAAATATTTTAAAGGGATTACTAAAGTGACAAATAAAATTCCAACAAATATAAATCATGTGAATTTCAATTTCATAAATAATTTGCTATTACAAGGCTAGCAAAAATAATAAGGAAGGCAAATAAAAAGGGGCAAGAGCCGAGACTCGAACCCGAGACCTCTTGCACTCTGCATAAACCGACGAACACTCATTTTCACTATGCCATTTCAATTCATCTACCCATATTGAAATGTTTTTAATTATAAACACTCTCATTCTTCTTCTTCCAAGAGAAATCAGAATTGTGCCTGATTGATTTTGACGTACATCCAATTCCCTTCATTCTTCCACCTTCTCTTCCACCAATTCTCCAATCTTGCTTCTAAGACTATCCAAAGACTTGCATCACCTTGTGTCATCCTAAACTAGCACACCTTGCACCAATGGGCATCAATCCTCTCTTCCACCATTGATCCATCCTCATTGCCATGGATCACTAGGAGCCTCAAATTTGCCTATTTAAAGGCTAAAAAATTCACAAAGAAATCACACAAACTCTCTCTTCTCTTCCTCTTACAAATTCGATCCCATTCAAGTGAATTTCAGCCCTAAATCAATTGTTTTAATTTCTGATTTTTATCTTCAAAAATCACAAAAAAACCCCTAATCTCACTCCCTTGGCCTCCCACCACCACCGAACCCTTGTCGGACCACCTCCCTCTGCGCGCGCCCACCCGTTCGCCCTGGAGGCTGTCGAAGTCCGTCGCTGAGCCGCTGGTGTCCAGGTGCTGCTGTCCGTCGTCGTTCCATCCTCCTGATTCTCTAGTTTTAGCATCTAACGTGAAGAACAAAAAGAGGAAGGAGAAGGAAACTAGTGGGCTAGTGTGGGTAATTTTGGGCTGAAGTTTATTAGGCCCATATGTATTTAATAAACCCATCAGAATTTTAGAAAAAAAAATAGAGAAGGAGAGGCCCATTCCGCCCCATCTCGAAATCCGTGCCATTCCGCTCTCGTTTTCGCTCGGTATAATTTCCCGACTCGTACTTTAATTTTCTATCTTTTTATAAATAATTTTTCCTATATATAATATTTATTTAAATAAATTCTATAAATATTACAATTGAGCTTCTAGAAAGGAAATTTATGTAATTAAAATAATTTACATGTCCATCTATGAATAATATATTTTTAATAAATATATATGAAATTCTAGAATATTAAAATTCATAACAATGATATTTTAAGCATATTAGGTTGTTGATAATTTGAAAAGAATAATAACATGCATGTGGTTTTTATAAAAAGAAATAAATATGGCAAGACATAGAATAATTTCAAATATATTATAAGAATAATATAGATTATGTTAAAAATGAATATTGTTAGATAAAATCATGAGATTTAAAATATGAGTTTATATACTTGAAAAGTATAACATAAATAATATGTTTACCTTACTTCGAGCTTAATTGAATAAATAAAAAGAATTTGAGCTAGATGAAGGAAATTATTATCTTAAGACTTTTTATGATATAGAAAGGGGTTTCATGTTATTTAAAAAAAACACCTTATAAACTTAAAAATATGTTGATAAAATATACTAGTTAAAAGATATCCTTATGGAATATAAAAGATATTTGTTGTTGGGAAAAGAGATATTAAAGATATGATCAATAATTATAGATGTAAAATATTATCAAAATAATGTGATAGATGAGAAATAATATTATTAAAGATATACTAAAGATATTATTATCACTAACTTAGAGATAAATAAAATGTTGCATAGCTCTAAGTGTAGAGAATTTAAAATATATGAATTTAATAATGATGATAGATATATTACAAATGTTATGGATAATAAAATATTAAGTTGATTTACCTCTAGTTGTAGAGATTTCCTACAAGACATAAGTATTATTATAAATATAATAATTGTGACTTTAAGAGGATATATAAAATATTATTATATTGCTTAGTTATGAAGGTGTCTTGCATGAAAAGATATTGTAGGATATATAAAAGATATTATTTTATGACCTAAGATATCATAATAATATACTATAGTTATAAAGTAAGATATTTTTAAGTCATGATCATGTACAATATAAACTATAAGATATGGAAAGAAATATGAAAATAAATAAATTAGATTGATTTAATATTATGTTAGTTTTTGGAAAGCTTACTTTATAAAGCAAATAGGAAGTTCTAAATATAGAAATTACTAAGAAAATGGTTCATAATTATTCCATCTTTATTTAATATAGTTTATGTAATTAAACAAAATTCTATTAAGAGAATATTATTAGTAAAGTATTCTTGATAAAGGAAATAATATTCTAAGGTTCACTAAGGAATAATTGGAAATTTAAAAGTAATATTTTAATTAAGATAAGTATGTAAAAAGGTTAAAGTAGATTCCTTAAAGTTTAATAAGAATTGTACATTTTAAAAGAAAAATACCTTTTAGATAAAGTATGATATTTTATGAAATTATACTTGCTAAATTATATTAAAGGAATTAGCAAGTGAAGTTAAAAAGGATTATTTTAATAATATTGAATAAATATTTTTGTGGAATAAAAAAAGGATATTACAAAGCCAAAATAATAATAAAGGAATATTATTATTTTAAAATAATTTTCTAAATTATTATATTAATAATTTAGAATTCCATTTCTCTCTTATAAAAATATTATAAGAGGTAATCCAAACTTTAGGAGGAAGTCATGATTAAAGTTCGCTCGTAAAATTCCGTGTCGATAGGTCGGGATTCTCGCTCGAAGTCGTGAATTACATAGTTCCGTCAAGGCTCGATTGTTAGAACTCGCAAAAGCTAAGGCAAGTGGAATTTCCCCTTGTAACCTTTACATTCCATTTCGTGAAAATCCTTGATTGTTGGGAACCATTTGTATGCTTAAATAAAAATGAATCTAGGAAATATTGATTGCTAGAAATAACGACAATTGTTAGCGTAGTATGCTTTATATTCCTTTGTTAGGATTATATATGCTAGTATGTTGTGATCTTGATTGAATACAATCTCGTTCAGAGATTTACCTTGATTAAACTAGAAAGGGGTGCGGGTTAGCCGACACCTCTATATAACATTAATAAGTCGTACGTCCATACGACTTTCGGGATCATGATCTCCATCCGCTCCGATTGTAAGGAGGGATTGTGCGGCACTCTAGCTAAGTGTCGAAGAATTGATGGTTCTCCTTCGGGTGGCTCGGAATATCCGTGTCCCACCACTCTCTATTAAAAATCATTAATAAAGTCGAATATTTTTCGTCACTATATAAGATAAGTGCGAATGCACACTTAAGACACCAAAACCGGACCGGTCTCAAATGATCGATCCGGCTCTCGGTCCGCTCAGGGCGCGAGAGGTTTTCACTTGTATGATTTAATGAAGGTTCCCAACATTCTTTTGAAATCCTAAAAGAAGTCTACAATCTTGTAGTTCTTCTATTGCTCATCGAGTTACCTTTGTCCGAAGATATACTCTCCTTCGAACCTCAAAGCTCCACATCAACAAGTTTCATTATATAGCCCATCGTAAACACAACCTTAATACCTCTTTCAATAATATTTGAAAATTCCCAAAATACCCTCGAGAAGTTCCCTTCCCGCTTGCTTAGTCTCTTAGACTAATTCTTCTTTTCCGCATTTTTGCCTGACATTCTATCGCCCCTCGCGAATTATGTCAGAATCTAGGAACCCCAGCAAGGCGTGAAGTGAAGTGAAGACGAAGGAAGAACAAGGATTTCAAGATGTATCTTTCTATCATTTTGCTTTAGTTTCATTACGTTTCAAGAACAATCAGGTTTCGCAATTTCAATTCTGAACAACTTTATGTTTGAATCAATGTAAGATGTTTTGTAAGAACTAAGTCTCCCTCGGGAGCACCTTTTCTCATTATGTAATATGTTTTATTCCGCATTTTAATTGTTCTATATCATTCTAAAAGCCTTGGGTGACTTTGGACGGTAAAGTCTGAGGTCACTGGCGGTAATACCCAATGTTGTAAAATAGGGGTGTTACAAATTCTCCACATAAAATAAAAGAACCAAATAACCCCATACTGGAATTCAAAACACATGCTAAAATCACTCAACACCTCATAATTGCATGGCATATAAGTAGAAAAACAAAGCTATTATGAATAATTAATCAAAAGTTAATCAATCAAGCATGAATAAGCCAAGTTACATCCTAGAAATTCATCCAAAGGCAAGCAAAAATCAAGTATTAAGTATACTGTAGGGGTCGGCACTGAACCCAGGGGGTCGGTATCGAGGTCCTGTCTTGTTTGATTTTTCTGGTCAAGGGGGTCGATATCGAGGTCCTATAGGGTCAGTACCGACCCTATAGGTGTCGATATCGAGCCTGCAACAGCCCCAAATTCAGTCCGAGGTGAAGGTTTTCGACTTCAAATATCCAACAATTGCATCATTCTAGCAAGTTTCCAACAACAATTCAAGGTAAACCAAGAACCACAAACCCCATACTTGACCAAAAGCAACCCAACATATGCCAAAATTGCCAAAACATGGTGTAGATCTATTAAATTCAAGAACAAGCAAATTCATGCTTCATAAATTGAAACTAATTCAATCCTACAGATGGAAAGACATTGTTCATCAATATACAACATCAAATTGAGACAAAGAGGCAAGAATTTTATGCACAAAAATTTTCAACCTAGATCTAGATCTAGATATGGAAATCAACCAAAAACCACCATATAAGCTCTAGAAATTCAAAATAAAGGATTAAGGTTGAGAAAACATACCAGATCCGAGAAATAGAAATAAACTAGAAGGAATTGGGATTAGTAACGACGGTGTGTGGTTAGGTAACAAACAAGGATATTTTGCTCGGTACCGGGGTGTGGGATCTCGGTTTTGCTGGTGTGGCTGGGCGCGACTTGACAGCAGTACAGCGGTGGTACAAATGGCGGTTTGGTGGTGCGAACGGTGGTGCGAATGGTGTACGCCGGTGAGAGGGAAGGGTGAGGGTAAAGGGAAGGCTCAAGGTTCTCGGTTATGAGGAAGGCAAGTAGTAAAACAAGGGTTTAAGTGAAAAACAAAGGGGAAAAAGGAGACTTACCTGGTGCGAATCCGATTTTTCTTTCGATTTCTCCTAAAGGGGTCGGTATCGACCCTAGGGGGGTCGTTACCGACCCACCTCCATGTTCCCCGAATCTTTGTTTTTGCTCAATTTTGGTCTGTTTTTCCTGTATCACTTATTCAAGCATTCTATTCCGAAAATCTAAAACCTTATCTAAAAACGAGTCAAAAGAAAGATAGCAAAAAGACCTAAGAAAAACAAACTAAAACGGGTTGCCTCCCGTAAGCGCTATTTTTAACGTCGTTAGCCCGACGAACTTACCTTAGCTAATCGAAGGATGTTAGAGCCCAAGTGGCTCGGATTTCCTCATTCGGGTCAGCTTGCTCATAGTATTTCTTCAACCGGTGCCCATTGACCTTGAAGATGGCTCCATTGTTGTCTACTAGATCCACCGCTCCATGGGGATATATGTGGTGGACCACGAATGGCCCACTCCATCTTGATCTTATCTTCCCTAGAAACAAACTGAGTCTAGAGTTAAAGAGGAGTACCTTGTCGCCAACTTCATAGGTTTTTGGCACCAATTTCTTGTTATGCCAAATCTTGGTACGCTCCTAGTAGATTTTAGCATTCTCATACGCCCTTAGCCTCAACTCCTCTAGCTCTTGCAAGTCCATGAACCTTTTTGCTCCGGCCTTGTCGAGATCCATGTTGAGCTCCTTGAGAGCCCATAATGGCGTATGCTCTAACTCAACTGGCAAATGGCACACCTTGCCATAAACTAGGTTTTAGGGCGTGGTGCGCAGGGGTGTCTTGTACGCCGTCCTATATGCCCATAAAGCGTCATCAAGCTTGGATGAACAATCCTTCCTAGAGCGGGAGACCGTCTTCTCCAAGATGCTCTTGATTTGCCGATTTGAAATCTCCACTTGGCCGCTAGTTTGGGGATGGTAGGGTGTCGCCATCCTATGTGATACCCCATACTTGGCCAAAAGAGCTTCAAAGCTTCTCTATGAAATGGGATCCACCATCACTAATGAGAACTCGTGGCACTCCAAACCTTGGAAAGATATTAGTTTTCATAAATTTTGCCACAGTTTTAGCATCATTATTCCTTGTAGTGACGGCTTCCACCCACTTAGAGACATAGTCAACCGTCACTAGGATGTACTTGTAGGGGCCCGATGAGGGAAAGAGTGCTATAAAGTCTATGTCCCAAACATCGAAAAGCTCGATCTCTAGGATATATCCCAGTGAGTGGGTTCTCATGTCTCCAAGTAATGTTCCCAGAGCGTCGACATTCATCACAAGACGTCATGAACTCATGTACGTCTTGGAAAAGTGTTGGCCAGTAGAGACTACTTTGAAGAATCTTCACCTTAGTCTTGAACCCTTTTGCATGGCCACCTGTAGAGAGAGTGTGACAATGACAGATCACACTCTCTATCCCCTCCTCTGGTACACAACGTCGAAAAATATGATCACTTCCTTGATTGAAGAAGTAAGGATCATCCCAGTAGTATTGCTTGACGTCATGAAGGAACTTCTTCTTTTGTGGGGTTAAATCCTCATGAATCATGCCTCCTACAATATACTACAAGAAAATAGGCTTTGGGCGACAAAGAAAATCGTCGCCCAAACCCCTTTTTTGTCGCCCAAAGTCAAAGGTGACAAGGCAAATTTTGTCGCGGAGCTGTCGTCCTATCCTCGTCGCCTTAGATTATGGGCAACAAAATTGCTTTTCATCGCCTAAAGACGCTTTTTGTGACAAGGTTTAATTTTGTCGCCCATAATCTAAGGCGACAAAACTTCCTTTAGTCGCTCTTGAGTTTATGCGACAAAATGTTTTTTCGTCGCCCAAAAACTAAGGCGATGAAACTCTAAATTTTCGTGCATAACTTAGGGCGTTAATACCCTCTTTGTCACCTAACAAATATCGAAACAAAAAAATAGATATTATTGTTTAGATGATTTCTTTGATTATGATTTAGGAATAAATAATATAGATGTTATCAATCTGCTCTCATTTGGCGTTTTTTTTTTCATTTGTTTTATTAAGACTTACAGTATATTAGTTATTTGATATAATATTAAACAACAAATAATTAAAGAACAAAATAATAAACACAGTTTATTTCCTCAAACAATAACCAAATTATATACAATAGAAATCTCAAAAGAAAATGAAAAATTACAATAATCTAAATCAATGTAATAGTTCAAATGAATATACAGATAAAAAAATATACATGTGAAGTAGAGATAAAAAAAAATATAGATAAAAAACTCAAACATACAGATCAAAAAAAATCAAACATGTAAAGTACATTAATTGTATTCCGTTAAATACGAGAGAGGTCGAGAAGAATGTCGACCGTTTGGTTGACGCCGACAGCGCTTTCATCCACCTGCAAACACCTCCATTTCCACCCCTTATCGCCGTCTCCGATTCATCCTTCCACCGTCGCGGAACCAGATTGCATTCCGTTAAATAACATTGATGCTTAGCAAAGACCGGATGGTTTTGGCAGCCCGAACGAATGGAATGCTTGGCGGAGACAATCAACGAGGGGGAGTCCTTGGCGGTATTAATCGACGACAATTAGGCGTTGGCGGTAACAGTTTACGATGGGAAGGCATAGGTGGCGATAATAGACAACGAGTAGGCGTTGGCGGTGAAAATCGACGACATGCCGGCCTTAGCGGCGGCAACAGACTATGAGAAGGACGAAAGTTGTATTTGGGAAAGAAGAGATGAGAGATTGAGGAAGAAGAAGAGAGATTGAAGAGGGGAAGTAGCGGCCAGATTTTGGAGGGAGGGTTTTTTTTTTTGTTATAACCCTAGGTAGGGGAAATGTGTGCCTAGGATCTGAACTCTTTTTTTGATTGAAGTAGTTGTGGATTGACTTCTTGAATGTGATTGGTTCTGACATGGATCACATTTTGGTCCGTTAGATCATATCCTAAATTGACGATCTAGATTTTATCTCTTTTTTTTTCTTTTTTGAAAGAAGCTTGTCTAATATTTTTAAGCTTTTCTTTTGTTAATAAATGTTCAAAATATTATGTAAAAGATGTAAACTATACTTCATTTTACCTTTGATACCATTTACTTGACTTTTAAGTTAGATACTTATTTTTTTATAATTTGGTTTAAAAAGACTTCATTGTTTGCTCTTGTTATGTGCCGAGTAATTTTTATTTTTTCTCTGCTTTAATTAATTTTAGTTCAATTTTTAAATGATAACTTCTCTCTACTTTAACATACATTAAAAAAATACTTGATTCAAAGTAGTAAGAAATTAGAGTAGTTTCCCGCGCACATATTTTTTAAAGGGATTTAAATAATTTCATAAAGTAATCCAATATATGATATTACCCGTGTACATCTATCTAGTTGTCATAATTATTCTAAATAAATAAACGAAATCAAGATTTCTAAACACAATGATAAATGATGAAATTAAGTAGATACATATTTTTTTCAAGATAAATAAGAAGATAATATAATCTTTGACCCTATAAATTTAACTTGGATTTTTTTTGGCATGAGACATATTAAATTAGATTGGTGAAGGTTATATTTAGATGGAAATATAAAATTGAGATATTGTGATAAAATTGACTTAATTTCTCCTGGTTAGAAAATGGATCATGATTTAAAATATAGGTTAAAGTACGTTAAGGCTAAGTTAGAAAATCCTTTAAAAATCGGTCATGATTATCTAGAGTTACCTTGAAAAATGATTATTAAAATTTGTAGCTAAATTGTTAAGATTAAGAGTCAAGATTATCTTACTAAGGTTAGAAAATTCATTAAATTAAATTCAGTGAATATTATCTCAAGTTATCTTAAAAAATCTATAAAAAAAAGTTGTAACTTATTTTGTTAAGGTTAGAAAATCCTTAATATAATTGGTCAAGATTATCTATAAATCAATACCTATTATTAGTGTGGCGTATTATTGTAGTATATATTTTCTAATAAAAAAAGGCAAATAAAATTAAGTACTACAAAATACAAAATTCTACCAAAAATCAACAACGCATAAATCTATTCCGTACCTATTATTATGGCATATTATTGTTGTATCCATGAAATGATTTTATATTTTATTAATAATACTAGGGTGATGGCCCGTGCGTTGCACGGGAAATATTTTTTAATTTGTTTTATTATATATAAGAATAAAAGAATAATAATTATTTCAAATTTTAGCAACAGATTTAGTATGTGGCATTAAATATTTTGTGTTTTGTGATTGATTGTAAAAGAATTAACAATATTTTTCATATGGGTCATAAACAGTTGTATTTATCTACTATTCCCTAAAGTATTAAAAAATTGACAAAATTAGATATATAATAATATAATAGATAATAACAACAATTGGTGACAATTAGCACAACAATCTATCATGTGAAATATATAAGTGAAAGTGTGTTTGGTTTTAAGTAGTTATAAAAAAATAAGTGGAGGATGAACACCTCAGAAAGAGGGGGTATATTACTTTTTTTTTTTAGATGAAGCAATTATTACAATTACAGTATGATTAATTAGTAGGCACATAATAAGACAAATAAATTGTAAAAGGTTATATTTTGAGTCGGTAGATATTTTGTAAATATAACTTTCATTTAAATATATATTCGGTATATTTTACTTAGGGTGAGAATCGACTTTATGGTTGTCATTAAATTTTAGCAATGCGGGCACCGATCGAGTTAGTAAGTATAGATGCATTAGTTATGAGCTAAGTTAGTACTCATGCTAAAATCAAATTCATTAAATTAAGCGTAGTTTGATTTCAATATATGTATAATAAAGGACAAATTATTTTGGTTTTGGACGCAAGATAGGAGGTATATTTTGGTTTTGTTACATTTGAGATCCGTAGCCCACTTCTTTTCTTGTGACTCTTTTTCTGACTCTTCACTATCGCAGTATCACACACTGACACTATCTCTTTCTTCCCCAGGGGCAAACGCATTCCCCCTTCTTGAGCGATTGAATGTCGTCAAAAACCCTACCTTGTACCACCAGTATTACCTATTCGGAGGTTTGCCTGGGGCGATCGTTCTCGTATTTGTCATCGTCTCTATTATCATCCTCGCGTAGAAGATCATTGTGATGGGCCTGAACGCTCTCTTCCTTTTCGGCTTGATGATTGTGGAAAGGTGATTGTGTTGTGCTGTTAGATAGCCTACTCTAATCGCGCTTTGACTTTGTTTTGTTGTTGTAGGGCCGATTTTTGGCAATAAATGATTTCGTTTGGTCTTGGTAGCTTCGATCTGATGTTATTGTTGTTAGATTTGTTATTGTTGTTAGATCTGGTATTGTTGTTGTTAAATCTTTCGTTGTTGTTGATAGATCTTGTGTAGTTGATGTTAGATCTAATGTTGTTGTCGAATCTTGGGTCTTTCCACAACTTGCATGCATAGTTATTGGTGAATTTTGCAGATTCGTATGTATTGAAGCTATTCCTTTTTGAATATGTAGGCTTATTATGATGGTTGGAATATGTGGGATATACGTTATTGATTGAGGCAAACCTTTGCAAATGTGAATGAAAATGTGTGTTTTTTTCATATTATTTATCATCAGAGAATAACCTCGTTCTTCTTTTGTGATTTATGTGAGTGATGTGTGTTGCACTCATCTACATGTACATGTACATTGTGAAAGCTATGATCTCAAATTTAGCTTCTTTATTTTTAATGGTTTCTGATTATATACCTTAGTCTGTATAATTTTGTTTTGGTTCAGAAAGAGCCTACTAATGTGTGGTTTCTGATTTCTTCCTTACCCTGTTAATTGACTCTTTCATGCTTGCTTTTGGTATTGTAGGAGATTCTACTTTCCAGCTCTTATGATCATAGTAAACGATTGCGAAACTGTTGGGGAGCTGATTATGCACATGCTGCTTATGGTAGTCCATCTCCTTTACAACATCTTCCTGCTCCTGTTTGGGGTCCACATGGGTATTGTGTTGTGTCATTCTTCATTCTTGCACTGATGTATCAACTATTTTTTTTTAGTTTTCTAGGAAGATAATGTATAAAATGTAAAAAATAAAATTTCATGAAAAGATTGAGGGCCTGTTTACCATCGAAAATGCATTATGTTGTTTAAAGGGTTGTTTGTTGAAAATTTATTTTCCATAAGCTTAAATATATGTATAAGAATGTAGTTATATTATACTGATAAGATACAATATTATGAATTATTAAGTTTTTTTTGTAAAGTTTTTTTTGTAACTCATTACTCATCCTTTTTGTTAATGATCTAGTAGCGATTAAGATAATTCAATGATCATGAAAAATGAATGACCTTATCCATTATTATGAATTTACATGATCATGACCAATTTTCACTGATTTGAGATTAACTGGAATACTTTGGGTCCTTGTCTTATTGGATCTCCATTTATAATGATTTTCAACTTGTTTGCTCTTTTTCTCTTTGTGTAAGAGTCGGTGACTGTAGTCTCGTGAGTCGCTTGACTTGTGAGGTGCACAGGGACGTGAATGCTTGGTTTACAAAATCTTCCGGTATAATACCACTATCGTTTCCTACATGAGTCGTTCTAGTTTTTTGTTTGCTCTTGATCTGTTTGTGTAAAAGTCAGTCACTGTGGTCTCGTATGAGCTCAAATTTAGCTTCTTTATTTGTATATACCTTATTTGTATAATTTTGTTTGGTTTCAGAAAGAGCCTATTGATTTCTTGCTTACCCTGTTATTTGACTCTTCCATGCTTGCTTTTGGCATTGTAGGAGATTCTACTTTCCAGCCCTTATGATCATAGTAAACGGTTGGGAAACTGTTGGGGGAGGTGATTATGCACATGCTGCTTATGCTGGACTTGCAAGGTGCACAGGGGAAGTGAATACTTGGTTTACGAATTCTTCCGGTATAATACCACTATCGTTTCCTACATGAGTCGTTGTCTAGTTTTTTTGTTTGCTCTTGATCTGTTTGTGTAAGAGTCAGGCACTGTGGTCTCGTAAGTTATTTGACTTGCGAGGCACACAGGGGAAGTCGATGCTCGGTTAACGGAATCTTCCGGTGTAATACCACTGTCACTTCCTACAGAAGTCCTTATTTGGTTTTTAGATAGTTTGTTGCTTGGATTTTAATTTTAGATTTGGAACCCTAATTCCTTCTTGTGTTTTGATTTGGATGTTGACATATTTGCTGTGAGAGCTTTTTGGAGGAAGAGGTGCAGCGTGATTAGTGTGAGTCAGCCTTTGATTTATATGATGACAATCCTTGGAAAAAAACAGGTATCCTTGAAAAGATAAATATGTTTGCTGGGTAACTTGATTTGGTGTCTTGTTGGATCTCTATTTATAATGATTTTCAACTTGTTTGTTCTTTATCTCTTTGTGTAAGAGTCAGTGACTACAGTCTCGTGAGTCACTTGACTTTGGTTTAAAATTTATATACGTTTAATGGCATGCTGTAAAAGTTAGATACTAAATTACCTTGTAGCCTTGTAGGTATTACATCAATGGATGATTTGTTGTTATGAACTGAAATATGTGGAATGTGAAAGCTTTTCATAATGATAAATCTGAAATATGAACTGAAATATGCTGCATAATTTCCAAAACACCTATACATACAATCAAACCACCATAAAGAATCGCTACTATTACCTTGATATTAAGCTTATAGTTTGGTATTCATGTAACAATTGGAGGCACACTATTTCCAAAAAAATACTGTCTTGGTTTTGGAAAACATATAATATCAATTTATTAGACAAATAGTTTCATCAAGGAAAGTGCATAGTCTCAATATATGGAGCACATAGTTTCATTTTGAGAAACCTTTAGTCTCGATCTGAAGCACATAGCTCCGGTCTTGATAAACCTGCTCAATCTATAGTTAATATAAAACAACTGGGTTAGTATAAAAGAGAATAAACAAATGAGAATGAGCTTCTCTATAATTTGAACTTCTTGATCTTTTTCATTACACTTGAATTAGTAGTCAAAATCATAAAAACTTGCATAATCTTCTCATTAGAATAAATGCATTAACATCTTACAGTAATGAAAGATATACCATGTACATTTTTGGTGGCTTGTTGTAGTCTTGGAATTCCTGTGTAAGTGTAGATAAATATGAGATTATCTTAAACTGTAATCTATAAGGAGTATACTGAAGTGTGATGAGAATATTTATTTTAGCATTAATTATTACAGTAATGAAAGATATACCATGTACATTTTTGGTGGCTTGTTGTAGTCTTGGAATTCCTGTGTAAGTGTAGATAAATATGAGATTATCTTAAACTGTAATCTATAAGGAGTATACTGAAGTGTGATGAGAATATTTATTTTAGCATTAATTATTACTTATTTCTGCATGATGAGGTTGTTGAAGGTTTCCTTGAATACAATATTTCTTGTCTCATTGTAGGCTTTTCCATCCTCTTCTTTAATTACAAATTTCAAGCCTTTCGGGTCCGTAACTCGAGATATTGCAACATACAGCTGGCCATGGCAGAAGACAGGCTTTGGTAAGTATACTCCCACATGATTGAGTGATTGTCCCTGGCTCTTATTGATTGTCATTGCATAACATGGTTTGATTGGAAATTGCCTGCGTTTCATAATAAAAGGCCATTGACCCCTTGTAGAACTCATTGTTATTCTGGGTATCAAAACCTTGGTTCCAATATTACTTCCAATAATAATAACAGCCTCAATTATCCATTCACCCAAATGCGTTATGATCAATCTTGTTCCATTGCAAAGACCTTGACTGGGATTTACATTTCTTAATAGCATCACTGGTAATCCTTCCTTGAGATTAAGCAAGTGAGGTGGCATACCTGGAATGAAGAAGAAAAATAATTAAATCCAATTCATGTATTTTGGTTGCGGTATCATGTAGTAAATGCTTTCATTACCTGCAAATTTAAGAGAATTAAGGAATTCTGTAGGGTACATGTTTTCTTGATCAGAAATATCTGTTGATGCTTTGCATATTTCATCTGAACTTCTATATTGTTTCCCTTTTCCATGTAACATTGCATACATGTAAGCATTGATTGCATCTGCATCATCGTTTAGAGGTGTGAGAATTGCTCTTTCACGAAAGAATGCTGCATCGTTTTGCTTGTGTATGAAGTCTAGAAAGATTTCCTCCACAATCTTTTCAATTTGACATTGTGTTGCATCTACAATGAATTCACTTGGTATTTGAATCCAAGTTTCTTCTTCTTCTCCATCTTTTGACGTAGCTTGTACCTTTCCGTCGCCCACACTCAAAACCCACTGGTTGAAAGTCTTTTTAGAAATATCAATTTGACCATTTGAGTCAACTTCATTTACTCTCATACTTTTTGATAAAGTTAAGAGTTGGCAATCTGTCCACAATGGTGAATTGTTGATGCATGCTTGAACAATGTCTTGTCGCCTTCCTATCGGAATGACCGGCAAAATTTGTCGGAAATCTCCTCCAAGTAAAAGAGTTACACCACCAAACACTCTGGATCTATTTATTTCTTCTTTGCTTCCACGAATGTCTCTTAATGTTCTATCAAGTGCTTCAAAAGCAAATCTTTGTGTCATGGGTGCTTCATCCCAAATAATCAAGTTTACCTCATTCAGCGATTGAGCTAAATGTGTGTTCTGTTTTATTCCACAGGTGCTGTTTTCCATTAGTTCCAATGGAATTACAAATCTACTATGTGCCGTTCTTCCACCAGGCAGTAGTAGGGAAGCTATTCCTGCATAATATACACAAACTTCAATAAAGTTGATACAACATGTGAGTTTCTTGAACTTGAAGCAAATAATTGAGTAAACAAATGTAGTATGTTTGCCACCAATTGGTGTAAGTTTGTTAGATGTAATTAGATCGTCATACTCCATTTTTTTTATTGTTTATATTTATATAAGATTTTGGAGGCCTAGGAAAGTATTAATAATACAGGTTTAGTATGCTGATGTGTTATGTTGAAGAAGTGAAGTTATAGGCTGAAGAAATCAAGGAATAATTAACTAAATGCATACAATTTATAAAGAAGATATGAATGGATATAATGTGAAATTAATGTGTTTTGCATACCTGAAGATGCAACTGCAAGAACTATGTTTCTTTCTGATCTTAAGCGTGTAATTATAGCCTGATATAAGTATGTTTTTCCAGTTCCTCCTGCACCATAGACAAAGAATAATCCTCCTTTCTGATCATGTACCGAAGAAATAACCCTCTCATAGATTGATAACTGATCTGAATTCAATGATGCATATAACATTTCATGTTCTGCAGCCAGTTCAGTTATGTTGTAGTTTAATTCTTCTTGTATTAGACGATTGTCTGTCTTTGTCAAGAGCGTTGCATCTGGCATAGGCATATCAGAATAATCCGCTAGAGATTTCCCATTCCGATTTAGAATGTCTTCTACATGTAGTAGACAATAGTTTTGGATTTGCATATCTGATAGCACTAAATCAGGGAATCTGAATTGCTTTTGTTTCTGGTACAAAATGTCTTCAGATAATGCTTGCCATGTTTTCTCCCAAAATTCTCTCGGATTGTTCACTTACAGAATAAAAGAATAGTTACAAATAACTGACGAAGCTGAGTTGCTGATGCCCACTGTTGTGCTTCTTTAATTGCTGCTTCCCATTCTTTGTCATCATTGACCATCCCTAATACGTAGCAAGTCTCTCTAAAGCTCTGATACACCTTTCCATTTACCGTTCTCACATCTTCAAATGACTTAGGCCCCTTTACAACATTTAAGAGCATTCGTAGATAGTATCTCTCTCCAGCTGTAGGATGACAATAAGTAATTCTGCCAATGCTTGTTCTGTTTTTTTGCTTACGCTCTGTCCACATCTTATTATCAACACTCCAAACGTACTTGGTCGGTATCTCTGCATAGGTCAATTTCCTTGCTTTGACATTGATTATATTTAGCTTGAACCATTCAGTAAACATTGAATCCTTAATGCCTTCTCTGTGAATCAATGCTGGTAGGTTTTCTGAGTCTCTAAGTGTGATTGGATTCTGATCAGGCAAATGGAATGTCAACCTCATCACCGGTGGCCTGGAATAGTGAATGTCAAAGCTAAACATGCGCCAACAGGCTTCACATGCAGATAAGTAGCGGCAATCCAAATATTGCTTTATTTCATCAACTTCTATTACTTTGGCTTGTGTTGAAGTGTCTGATGCAATTATGTTTTCTTGTATGACTGCAGTTGCTCTATCTGGCCCCTTATTCAAGTATTTGAAGAGGTATTTGATTGCTCTCGACCTATTGCACCATTCTACATTTATATGGGCACGATACCTGAGTAGAAGGTAGCGATTGTAGGGTACAACAAATCTGTTGTCGAGCATCTTAGCTCCCTTTTTTACATGCACTCCATTGTTTCTGCGTTTGTAGATCGGGAATCTTTCTTCATCTATACTTGTTTCTGCATAAAATGCTTTAGGGAAATGCCTATTGCATTTTCCATCTTTCATGCATGGTGAGCTTGAGTTATCTTTGCCACATGGTCCATGCATCATGTATCCAGTCACTACTTCAAAGGCAGTTGGGTCTTCTTCTTTGTCTGGGATCTCAGCAGAAATTATCTTGTCAATATCACTTGCAGTTTCACATTTGCATTCATCACTTAACCACACCAAAATGTGTGCATGAGGGAGTCCTCTTTTCTGGAATTCTATGGTATAAACCACTTGCAAAATTGGGAAAAAATAAATAATCATTAATTAGCAAATCAAAGCTTATGTTGGTGCATATAAGTTGTAATAAGTAAGATCATATCATGAAACTTTATTGTATAAATATATTTTGCAAGGATTTTTTTGCAGATTTATTGGTGTTAAATCAAATGTAAAAAAAAAACAGTAATTACAAACTCATTATACTATTCAACTTCATCATTGAGGTTTTAGATAAACTTGCATTAAAAAAGATATAACAATACAGCCTTTTAAGAGACTACAATAGTTGTATTCTGAGCTTCAACATGAGGTTTCGACCTTGAGTTTTATACCATCATGTATTTGGTTGTTGATGATGGAGTTTCTAGAGCATTTAGAGTAATTAGTGGGGGTGAGCAAAACATTGTGATTTTAATTTTTCTTATCTTCGTTATATGCACTTAAGACTGTATGCTATTGTATTTTATATTATTTAGGAGATGTTATGATATACATAGTTGGTTGTATGCTATGAAAAGTTTGTAGCTTTCCTTGATGTTATCATTTTAAGTTTTGCAAACTCCCAAGCCATTGTTTTTATCTTTTATGCACCTATTAGCTGATTTGAATCTATGTTAATATGCTTACACTCCCTTCTGGTTTTCTAGGAAACTACGTTTTCTTGGTTGTGGGAATAGTCATTTGATCCATGAATTGGTTGTATTTGTTCATGATTGTTGTGCATTATGGTAACCTTTGGAATGTCTTATTAGGAATAGTGATCTTCTAGGAAACTACATTTATTTTAGTAGTTTGAATTTGAATCTGAAATGGGTTTTCTATTGTTCTTATTCCGACAAGAATCTTTGTGTTTGTGGAGTCTAAGAAGGGAGCCATTGCATTAGAGAACTTTCTTTTTGTGAATGGAGTTCTATCTAGCACATGAGGATCAAACACAACAGGTGATATTCATGGATATAAATTTTCTTACTTGTGAATTTATTAATGGTTTAGGGAACTTTTGTGACTTACTTATAATTATTAATCTTCTTTGTTTATTTTTTATTTGTTATGAAATCTTATAAATTTGGGGTGGCTTGTTGTGCATATGGTTTTTGCTAATTACATGTAACATTATTATTTTCCAAATCAGATCATTAGTTGGATGTGACTAATTATTAAAATTTGATGTCGTAATAGAAAACATGACATCATATTCAGGCTTATTTCAATGAGTTTTTTTGTTGCATTAATTGCCAGTTGTTGTTCAATGTATAAGTTAGCAATCATTTGTGTTTTTAGAATGTAATATGCAAATGAAGAACATGTTTATTATGGCTTGTGTTAATATGGGAGTTTTAATTTTTTTGTGGTTGTTTGTTTATTATCTATGCAACATCAGGAATTGTCAATTTGAACTAAAAGATGTTGTATTCGTCTTTTTCATGTGCATAAGTTTCTTTGGAATTGGTAACAGTTTAATGGTTTTAGTAGCTACGGCAGATTAGTTTCTTTGGAATTGGTAACAGTTTAATGGTTTTAGTAGCTACGACAGATTATATAAACATATACTAATCAAGTCTTCATAAAAAATAAAATTAATTATATTTTTGTTGTTCAAGTTGCATAATTTATATTTTTGTGTTTCTTGTAGTGATATAATTGTTTTTTCTAAATTTAAAAAATGCTATAACTATTGTATTGCATCTGCACATAATTAAATTTAAAAATATATTAATCATAGTTAGAAGATTACCTCCTCGAGTTTTCCCAAATATGTTATTCACCTGAATATCCGTCATTAGTTGTGCCAGTTTAATCTTGAAAAGCCTTGACATCACATCTGGTCTATCTGTTGCTGGTTGCCCCGGTATTTCAGATAACATTTCATCGATTTCTGGCCATTTTTGGTTCGCTGTGAAAGTTATGAAAATTGATGGATTTCCATACACTCGGCAAATTGCCATGGCATCTTGGTAGTTTTGAACCATGTATCTAGGACCTCCTGTAAAAGTTGATGGTAGAACAATTCTTTTGCCAATTGTTGTTGCATCTGTGTCCCCTTTTGTCACTGCATCATAAATATTCTGGTACAAATCTGCTCGTACATTATTCTGGTTGTGTCTCATCCACCTCAGTCTCTCTTCCTCCACAGCAGTGTATGCATCAACTAAATATTGGTGGTATAACCTACCACCTTTTAGTATTGTTAAACCCTCGTCTTCTCTCTGTTGGATTTTGTAGCAGTAGTACTCTCTCATTGTCATATTGGCTCTCTTTGTTTTCTGTTTTCCTGCATTTGAATGATATGCCATGTTTTCATGATAACCATCTTCACCATACGGAAAAAGAAGTGGATATTGCAAAGCCATGTAAAGTGGGTGGAGCTCTGATATTCTTTGTAGTCCATTTGTCTTACAATGTACGACAACATCTCTCTTTCCAATACTGTTTCCAAAATCCCCAATAATAAGTGCTGCAATTTCTGGGACATGAGGTGTATTATATTGTCTTGCAGCTGGTTGCCTTTCTCCAATGAGCTTCAATTTTAGTTCTCTAGAGTTGTTAGTGTTGCACCAGTCACGGGCCATCCTAAAAGCATGTGCAACGCGATTGTGCAAATATAACATGCTAAGCAGATCCTTGACTATCAACTCATCAAGCTTTTCTTCATCTTCATTAATGCATGACATCCTGTTCTGTAGTTCATTTTTTGTATCATAAAACTACAGTTGAGCAAATTTTGGCCTGTTCCCTTCTGTGGGTAGAAGGGATCCAAATCTGTGATAATTTTGGCCTGACATTCTGAAAGTATAAGGACCTCTTGATTGATTGATTTTGTTATCAATGCGACCTCCGAAAGAAGTAAAACTAAAAATTCCATTATAGATTCTGATTTTTTGCTTGAACTTTGTAGCAACAAGATCATTTGCATAACTAAGAAGCCTGTTTAATGCTGAAGGAGGTTGTTGAACTTTTTCCAGTTTAATTTTCCCTTGTTGGCAACACATGGAAAACACCGGATTTGTGCCTACTTTGCAATGACCTGTTTTTTCCTCAAACCACATAGTTGCATTGCATGACTGACATTTGTATTTCGGGCACTCAAGTTTGTTGTACAATACTTGGACACCTATTACACATGTCTAGGTTATTTTCAGGACGTAATGGAATTGAAAGGGAAAACATCTTTTATATTTTTTACTTACCGTGTGAGTTTATAGCTGCATGCTTTTGTGTCTTCTTTTGTGAAGTAGTAGCAATATCATTACCTGTCATTCAAAATTTGCACATTTAGATTTCTGAAATGAGAGAAAAATATTAAATTTTTAGGGAATGGGATCATTGCATATTCTCTTACCATATGTGTTCACATCTTGAGTTGTATTTGCCTTTTTCTGGGATGAAGCTTCAACATCATTTCCTGTAGTATTTTTTGGATTGATTAGCATTCAGAAATAATCGGTTTTGGTGAATATATGTGCAGCTGGTTGCATGTGTGAATTATAATATACATTTCTTTTTGACAGGTAGTAGGATTTGAATAGCCAAAGTGAGTAGTACCTCTGGCCGGGTTCAATGTCTCTGTAAGTTTCAAGTCACAATAGCTTTGAATCTTTCCATCTTCTCTAGTTTGTGTATTTGAAACCATTATTAATTTAGTTGGAAACTTGTGTGATGGTATGAACCTGGATAGAAAATCTGGTTTAATTTATGTTAGTTAGCTAAAGCAATGATTTTTTAGTCAAAATCAAGAAATTAACCTTACATCTATGGTTCTGAAGAACGTACCTGGGTTCATGATCTATTTCTTTGCACCTTTGATTTGCTGTGACAGGATTTATTCTATGCTTTGAAGTGGATTTACCAGTTGAAAAAACGACACCAGATTTGAGATATGCATTCATAGGAAAATGAAATTTCAAAAGTGTAGGTGTTAGATGTAACTTTATAGATGTTTATTGTAATAATAAATAATTTTGAAGTTACATGGCATTATATATTATATTAGGAAAATGGAATTTCAAAAGTGTAGGAGTTAGAAGTAACTTATTGCAATGATAAATGATTTAGAAGTTAATTGTCATTATAAATTATATTTGCAATAATTTCATAGTCAAATGGAATTTCAAACCATAAGGGTTACATCTAACTTTATAGATGTTAATAATTGCAGGAATATATGCTATAGGAGTTACTTCCCCATAAAAAAGTATCTTTCTTATAATTTTTGTTCATTATTTCATAAAATATTCAAGTTTATTAGATGTTGGATATTTTGTAATTGATGCTTCATTTAATGGATAAAATATAAAATACAACTATTGGCATGCTATTCAACTTGGAAATAATAAATATCAAAAATTTAACTTAAGGTTAAATTATTATTTAATAATCTTTTCTGATATTGACATGTGCAGTTGGTTCCATGTGCGACTTATAATAATATTTGTGTCATGTTCTCTTTGATACACTTTTTCCAAACGCAACAGATAGTGTATGAAAATTTATATTTTTTTACAGGTAGTAGGATTTGAATAGCCAAAGTGAGTAGTACCTCCTGTCGAGTTCAATGTCTCTGTAAGTATCAAGTCACAGTAGCTTTGAATCTTTCCATTTTCTCTAGTTTGTGTATTTGAAACCATTATTAATTTAGTCATATACTTGTGTGAGGGTATGAACCCGAATAGAAAGTTTTATTTAATTAATGTTAGTTAGCTAAACCAATCATATAATGTGAGGGTGATGGTGTGGATTATAACAATCTCTTAGAAACAGGTTTAGGGGACTGGAAAAGATGTAACTTCATATTAAAAATCAGAATAAATTGAGGGTAAACATACTGAACTTCTTTGCTTAACATTGATGAAATAAAGAAAACATTGTCGCTACTAAACTCCTGGCTTATGACAATCTTATTCGTAATCTTAAAAAAAACTGAGTTGTATTTGTTGTTGATAAAAAAGTTGAGCTTCATGTGGATGGGAAAGTGTGGCTATTCTTCCTCGTCAGATGAAATGATCACATTTTTTCTCTTTCTAGTCTGGTTTTCAGAGGTTTTAGACTCTTCTTCTGCATCACTTGCAATCTCATCTTCCTTGCGCCTATAAATGATCAATCTGTTGTTAAGTAAAGTGCAGTCCAATATCATTTTTGACATTTTATTTCAAAAAATTATGCACTCACATTTCATGCTCCTTATTTATTCCCATCTTTGTTTCCACTGAACTAATGTTTCCTCCTTTTTCACCTGGCCCTCCCTGTGTACAACTCAAAAGTTTAAAAATACTGACCATAATAAAGAATGTATTGAATGTATGTGTAGTGTGCTTAGAGTTTTCTTACCTCTTTCAGAGTAGAAATTTTAGGAATGATGTTGGTGCATGTGAAATTCTCCGTAGGTGGATAGTAGGTAGAGGACTTGATTTCCAAATTGTGCGAGGTGTTGATTATGTTAGCCAAAGCATTAGGTAAGGGACTCTCAGTGTTCTCATCCTACCAAATTTGAGAATTAAAACAAAGATTGATAAATAAATATATATGTAAGACATTGGTGTATGCATACATCTTTCTCTTTCAATAAATTCTCAGCTGTAGCCTTCACTAATTTTTCAGCAGTCTCGTCAAACAATGTCAAAATTGTAGCATGGCTGTCATCCTGCACTTCAATACGTAGTTTGAACCTGTTGAAGATTCCATAATGTGTAAAATTGTTGGGTTTTACATCAGTTAAAAGTGAATGGAAAATCTGTACATTAATACCTTGTTTTTGGGAATGTAATCATCATCTTACAATTTTCACACCAAAAATTCCCTCTACGCCGAGTAACACCTTTCTTGCATTTTGAGCTGCTGCATGCAAAGTAGTACCAGGGGTTTCGAGTTTCGATATTTGTTATCTTCACTTTGCAATGGAAGGTTGCATTCTATTTTGCACGAAATTAGTATTAGAATTTGCATTGTAATGTAAAAAGGGTATCATGTTATAAGTTTTGTATTGTATTAGAGTAATAATACCTGTTTCTTAGCCCTAGACCATTCTAACAATTCATAAATTGTCCCTTCAATTGGTGGCAGCTCGTTATCTACACATTGAGGTGCAACTTCAACTACTGCCTCTCGGTCTTCAGCATTTGTAACCCTGGAATTGTTGCAACCACTTGATGTTATCAACAGGTATGTTTTGCAAACTATTTATACAAACTCAACTTAATAAATGCATGGTTAGGATAATACTTAGGCTGTTTTTTGAATTCCGCTAACTCGGGAATGTCATTGGAATCAAATATCCCACTGGATGAAGTGCTTGAAAGGTACACTACGTCTGAATATATAGGAAATAAAAAATAATGTTATTAGGGATGAGATTTGTAGATATGTGCAGTTTATAGTAATATATTAAAAAAAATGCAATTGTAATATAGGGAAAAATGGAGTATATTACATTTGTAGTCTTTCACATTCGTTGCAGCTAGAATGATTGCATAGTGGTTTTTTTGTGCTGCTTTTCGTTCAATGAGTTCATCTCCTAAACTGCCCCATAGTTTTACTTTCATACAGATTCCCCTGCGTTTTTCATGAGTAGGTGTTAGTTGTTATGTGATATTAAAAGATTATATGTTTAAATCATGATGTTAAAAAATGTAAGAAGACAACTTACTTATTGTTCATTAGCTTGAAATCAACAGTCTGTGAGCCCTCACTCTGCTGAGTTGGTGTTCCGAGGTCACAAACGTAGCCCATAACATCTTACATTCCACATTAGATTCATGGAGTTAATATTTCATGCAAAATTTAAAAGCCTTAGGAAATTAAAAATGCTTACCGATCAGATCATTATTCTTGCTAACTTTAATGTTTTCAATTTCAACAACTTCAAAACAATATCTTGGATATCCAAGTGTTGGGCTTTGAACTTTGCTAAAAATTGAAGCCCCATCCAGCTCAATCATGAAGTTGTTTTTTTTAACAACACGGTATTCAGGCTTGTAAGGCACCACACTAAAATCTTTCAGGTTGTACACAAATCCTTCCTCGAACTTGATAAAACAATGTGCAACATTACTTTTCGCTGTGCAATGAATCAAGTTTCCCTTTAAATAAAATATAAAAAATAGTTAGTACACATGCATAAATTTAGTGTAGCAAAATAAGAAAATGTTGTAAATATTTGAGCTATTATAATACCGTATTGTCCGCCAGAATGAAATCTGTGCCAATGTATCTCCCATAGCGATTAAAAACATCCCATTTCCTACAAACAATAACTTGAATTCTAGAGCTTTGACCTTCCACTATCTCGTTAAGTTGTTTGTATTCTGTTAGGGATTTTGCATGTGGTAGATGGGTTGTCATCTTTTTTTTTTCTAGAGGTTGGAAGAAGATAAGAAGCTAAAAGAGGATGTTCATTTGAGATATGATTGAATAATACACTATTTATATACTATAATTAGTACTCTAACAGCCACATTTCAAATTTTAATTTCAGCTTTTTTGAACGTAATCTTACCCAAATGCATTCAAGTTGTCAAATGGATAGATGTAACAGTCCAAATGACTTGGATAGCAGTCCAAACATTCAAATTGACAATGAATAAAATATTAAATTGCTATAAAGTCTCAATTAGAATTAAATCAGATTTGTTGTAACAGTTGCAATATTAAGTTTGGAAATGAATAAAATATTAAATTGCTACTAATTCTGAAAGAGAATTAAATTTTTAAACTTATTCTTACCCAAACGCATTCAAGTTGTCAAATGGATGGATGTAACAGTACAAATGACTTGGATAGCAGTCAAAGCATTCAAATTGGCAATGAACAGAATATTTGCTACTAATTCTGAATGAGAATTAAATTAAAATTGTTGTAATAGTTGTATATTTAACGAAAAATAAATATTCTTGATTTGAGAGACATAACACAATAATACACTATTTATGTAGTATAATTGGTACTCGAACAACCTTATTTCTAATTTTAATTTAATCTTTTTTAAACCTATTTTTACCAAAATACATTGATACATTTAATCATCCAAATGACTTGCCCAAGCATTGAATTTGCCAATGAATTAAATATTAAATTGCTATAAATAATAAATTAGAATTAAATAAGAGGTATTGTAACAACTGTATATCTTATTCCAAAAATTATTCCTTTAATGACGTTCCAATCCTAAACACCCAATATTATTGATCTTAAATACCAAGTTTTAAGGGTGTATCAGCCAAAGGAATAAATAAAATAAACGCTTTGTGAAATTGAATACAAATTGAGTTAGAGCTGATGTAACAGTGAATGGAATTTGAGGGGATGCTTTTATAATTAATGGTCTAGAATTTGAATAGGATGGCAACGAAATGAGTTGTATCTCTCACTTTAAATGGAAATTTCCAACTTTGGTTTAATATTTATATATTCCTTTAACAACTTTTGAATATTCAATACTCAACTATCTTGGTCATTACGGCTCAAATATTTCCATGTTTAACTTAACCAAAAAGCAGTTAAAACATTAGGCTTTAAAGTAGATTAGCTATAATACAATATGCATAAGTAATACATTATGCATCACATTGTTATGTTATTATTCGTTATATAAGTGTGGAGATCTTTGTTCTTTGGATGCTTCTTTATTTGATTAAAGCTGAAGTTTTGCTCTTGCTTTCCTTATAAAATGTGAACATCTGAAAATATAGAAAATAATATTTATATTGAGCAATAAATTCATCATTTATTTATTGTAAATATCCAATTATATGGCTTAATATTAATCATGTGTTTTTATCTAATATAATTTATGGATTGTGGGTCTTAACTTAAATTTGTACACTATACATGTTATATGAATGTTACGATACTATTGGTATTAACACATGTAGTAGTGTTAGTCAACCCCTACTTCTGTGACATATTCAGTTATATCATATGTTCATGATTCAAACCATGCAACAACATTGGCTGAAAATTCCACTTTGTAGTGAATTGAACTTTATTTTTCTTCTTCTGGCTTCTCTTGTTTATTTATTGAAAGAACTCATGATTCAAAAGCCATAGGCAGCAACCATGCATAATGAAATTAGTGTAATATAGTGCTTAATTGACCTTAAATTGAGCAACAAACTGAACTTTCCTCTAAACCTGGCTGAAATAGTTTAAACATAGTCACTACTAACTCTACTGCTGAGCTGCTGAAAAGTAAAGCAAATACTACTAATCTTTCTTGCTAAAGATGACATCTTTATTCTGAATCTTGAAAAAACTAAATGATTCTCTTAAATGGATGGAAAGTAGGGAATGATGGAATGTTTAATCCTCCTTGTCAGATAAGCTGATGACATTTTTCCTCTTTCTAGTATGATTTGCAGCTGCAATAACACCATCTTCTGCAGCTCTTATAACCTCATCTCCTACAGCCCTATAGATCAAGAAACTATTGTTAGTGTTCATGCTAGAATTACATTTTTAATGTTTATAAAGATGATAACTTACTCTTGCAGCTCCTTTTCTGCACCATTCTTTCCTATGTTACTTCTAATGTTTCTTCCTTCGTCATGATGTCCTCCCTGTATAGTTTTTTGTAAAGGAAACTTAAAAACTAACATTTGAAAAACAATAAGGAAGTATATGTTCAATGCAAATAAACTAATTGTAGAAATGCATTACCTTGTCTGAAGTAGTAATTGCAGAAATAATGTTAGTGCAAGTGAACATTTCAGTAGGTGGATAGTAGGTATAGGACATGATTTCCAAATTGTGTGATGTGTTGATGATGTTGGCCAAGGCCTTAGGTAAGCCATCCTCGGTAAGCTCATGCTGAAGCTTTGTTGCGTTAAAAAATAGATTCAGAAATGATAATAGTTTTAAAAACAATTTTGTATGCATACATCTGCCTCCTTTAGCAAAGTCTCAGTAGTAGCCTTTACTAATTGTTGAGCAGTTTTGTCAAACAACACTACAATTATAGCATGACTCTCATCTTCCACTTCAAGCTGAAGTCTGAACCTGTTAAAGTTTTCACAAAGTTAGAAGGGTCAAATAGATGATTTAAGCATGTAGAAGTATATAAAATGTTTCAGAATAAAGTGCACCTAAGTAAATTAATTTATATATAATTTGTTGGCAATATACCTTGTTTTTGGGGAACTAAATACCATCTCGCAAGATTCGCACCAAAAATTCCCACCATACCGAGTTACACCTTTCATGCATTTTCCACTCTTGCATGCAAAGTAGTACCATGGTTTTTCAGTTAAGATCTTTGTAATATTGGCTTTGCAGTGGAATATTGCATCCTGTTTTGAAATAAATTTTTTATTACATATGCTTTATGATGATAAAATCATGTATGATGTGTAATTCGAATGAAGCAATACCTTTTTTTTAGCTCTAGACCGTTCCAACGACTCTAGAATCGAACCTTTTATAATTGGCAGTACCTTGTTAGAATCGGGCTTTACATCCGATTCACGGAAGACATCATTATAACTTGGCTTTTTGGCTGATGCAGGGAAGACATCGTTACAGACATATTGTGTGCAACTTCCTTGTTTGTAGTAAGTGCAAGTTTTGATTTCAAAAATATGCCTTTTCATGATAACATCTCTTAAAGTTTGGGGTAGCTTAGAATCATCACTTTTACCATCCTACAAAAATAAGAGTGAAATTAGAAATGAAATTATATGCATTGCATAGATGGCTAAACTCATGTAAAATTAATAAGGAAATCGATATGAAATTAAAAGCAAGTGTACAATATTTACCTCATACTTTTCTTCTATTAGTTGTATTGCTTTTTTCTTGGTTAATTTCTCAACTATATCTTCAAAGATGGTCAAGAGAACTGAACCTGTATGGTCTTCAATTTCTAGTACAAATCTGAGCCTGCAAGTGTTTTCGATATTAATAAGGGATATATAGTGAATATGCGAACTGTTGTAAATTTCTAAAAAAAATTACTACCGCAAATGTTTGACACCATAATTGCTTCTCTATCATGAACAACTTGTCTTTGCATTTGCTACTCGTGCATAAGTAGTAATACCAACCAAGCGTTTTATGCACTTTAGTGATCAAGCCTTCACATCTAAATGTTGTTTGCTGTTGCAAGTAAATGGTTTAACGGATTAGATGTTTCAAGAGAATGCGTTATAACATTGTAGTAAAAAAATTAGTATAATTATTACCTTTTGAGTATTCTTTGACCAATCTAGCAATTCACATATTGTGCCTTCAATTATGTTGTCATTAGTTTCCTTTGCTTCTTCAGGTTCTGACTTTCTAGTGGATTCGAAGGTTCTATTTCAAAGATAACAAATAATAGAGTTGAAACAAAATTTATAATTATGAAATTACGCAAAATATACTTTGTGAAATGATATTTCTTGCCTTTCCATTGATGCCTCTGACTTCATTCCAATTTTGTTTCCGTTCATTTCAGGAATCTCTTGTGGGTTTTCACCATGAGTGTTGGCTGACCCTGATCTCATTGTTGCATCCTATTGCAAAAGAAGAAGTTAATGTTTGTAATATTAAAAAAAGATCATTACCATTGACGGTGAAAGCCTTACCATGGAGATGGAATGATAGATTTTCTCTTTTTGATTTCCGAATTTTGATGTAAATAGTCCAATAGGTACTGATGGATATATATAGTGACAAATTGGTTAATTCAAAAACTGATATACAATGCTAAAGGCCAAATCTTGATGTATTTTTCATTTATATTGATATTTAATTAAAAAACTGTTACAAACATTAAAAGGCTAATACTGGTTGTATGCAATTAATAAGATATTAAGAGAGGATGATTTTGATTTTTGTGTGCGCGTTGTTTTGATTCAGTAAATGTTAAAGTAGGAAGTGGGTAAAGCAGACGTTTAAAGTCATTTATCTTTTTCTAGGCAACTCATTATATTCAAAAGCTCTTACAGAAGAAGGCAAGAGGACAAATCTGAATGTGGCTAATTAAAATGATATTTAAAAATTATTATAATCATTTATCTTTTTCTTTCTTCTTTATTAGGGAGCTCATCATAAATGGCCAAGTTTTTCTATTTTATAAGATATATAGATTTAAATTGATTTTGGAGTAATTAATAATGATGAGCTAAAATCATTAACTTTTGAAAGAGAATGAATAAAGAAATGTAACAATATGAAATTTCACTAGATAATTTTATTTAAAAATAATATAAAAGATGTTTTTTACAAATATCTCTTTTGAAATGTGGTTTGTGGAAAAAAAATCCATAAGGCAATTAATTATAACATCAACTATATATGAATAGTTAAAAATACAATTTTATTTAAAATGAACATATCGTACATTTTAAAGATTTTCATGTCTCACTTCAACAAATTTAAAATATAAAGCACATTTTTGTGACCCTAGATCTTTAACAAAAATTAAAACTCTAGGGCAATAAATTATTTTAATAAAAATATATTTTTATTCAAATTTATTAGTTAAATTCTTTATGGGGCGATTTATTTTGGCTCAATAGTTTTGCGACTAAAGGTGAAGCCGTCGCCGTTGTAGACTACTTTTTGCGACAAAACTTGTGTTTGTCGCCCTTGTGTATATTTTGGGCAACGAAAATATATTATGTCGCCCTTATGTGTATTTTTGTGCGGCGAAAAGGTATTTTGTCGCCCTTGTGTATGTTTTGTGCGGAAAAGGTATTTTGTCGCCCTTGTGTTATTTTGTGCGACAATGGTATTTTTTGTCGCGTAAATTTTATAGGGGCGACGATATTTATTTTTGTCCCCGATAGTTAGTTTTAGGCGAAAATATTTTATGTCGCCATTGTTGCATAATTTCGTCGCCCAAGGGGTTTTTGACCCTCTAATAGCATAGATAGAAGGAAGAGAAGTAGAAGAAGGAGATAAGAAAAGATCAGAATTCGAAGGAATTGAGTTAGGTTGAGAAAACTTACCTGAAGGGGTCGTTACCAGACCAGGTAGGGTCGTTATCGACCTTGTTGCTTCAGTAATCACCTCGGTAACGATCTCCTCTACCTCGGTAACGGGCTGTCCTGCCTCAGTATTGAGCTCTTCCACTTTGGTACCGGTGTTTCCAGCGTGCTCCAGCCTCAGAAAAGGGTCAATAACGACCCCTGTAGGGTCGGTAGGTCCCTTGATAATGCATTGTGCTCCCTCATTCAGCATGAGGCGCTCATCTGGCCTGAAGTCATTGATTGGCACGGCGTTGCTGGACTATGTGATGTGCTCTACTGGCAACCTGGATAAGTGATCGACTAATAAGTTTTCTGCTCCCTTCTTTTCTTTGATTTCATGGTCAAATTCCTATAACAAGAGCATCCAACGAAGTAGCCTAGGTTTGGCATCCTTCTTAGCCATTAAGTATCTAACAGCCTCATGGTTAGTATAAACAATCACTTTAGATCCAACTAGATAGGAACAGAATTTCTCAAAAGCAAATACGACGGTAAGGAATTCCTTCTCCGTCGTGGTATGCTTACTCTGCGCCTCATCAAGCGTCTTACTTGCATAATAGATGGCGTGGAGCTTCTTGTCCTTCCGTTGTCCTAGCATTGTGCCAACAGCATAGTCATTGGCATCACACGTGATCTCGAATGGAAGTGTCCAATCGGGGGACTGCATGATAGGAGCAGAGACAAAGGCTTCTCTTAACCTGTGAAAAGCTTCAAGACATTCTGGAGACAGCTCAAACATTACATCTTTCATTAGTAGGTTAGTCAATGGTTTAGCTATCTTAGAAAAATCCTGAATAAAACGTCTGTAGAAGCCAGCATGTCCTAGAACACTCCTAACGTCTTTTACAGAAGAAGGGGGAGGTACTTTTTCAATAAGCTCGGTCTTGGCTTTGTCTACCTCTATCCCTCTCTTAGAGACAAGATTTCCTAGCATAATCCCTTCTTGGACTATAAAATGGCATTTTTCCCAGTTTAAAACAAGGTTGGTTTCTTCACATCTAATAAGAACACGAGTCAGATTAGCAAGGCATGCATCAAATGAAGAACCATAAACAGAGAAATCATCCATAAAAACCACTACTATATCCTATATCATGTCAGAGAAGATAACCATCATGCATCTTTGAAAAGTTGCAGGGGCATTGCAAAGCCCAAATGGCATTCTTCTATATGCAAAAGTCTCATAGGGACAAGTAAAGGTTGTTTTCTCTTGATCATCAAGATGAATGGGAATCTGCCAAAAACCACTATAGCCATCTAAATAACAAAAATAATCATGTTGGGCTAAGCGTTCAAGCACTTGATCAATAAAAGGAAGTGGAAAATGATCTTTTCGTGTAGCACTGTTCAGCTTCCTATAATCAATACACATCCTCCAACTAGTTGTGGTCCTAGTGGGGATTAATTCACCCTTTTCATTTTCAATAATTGTCATACCGCCCTTTTTAGGGACCACATGGACCAGACTCACCCATTGGCTGTCCGATATATGAAAAATAATCCTTGCATCAAGTAGTTTTAAAATTTCATTTTTAACCGCATATTTCATGTTAGGATTCAATCTACGTCGATACTCTATGGTGGGTTTATGATTATCCTCCATGTAAATTCTATTCATGCACAAGGAAGGGGATATGCTAGTTATGTCATCAAGGGAATAGCCAATGGCTTTTCTATGGGTCCTAAGCACAGCAATCAATTTCTCTACTTCTTCATCATGTAATTTAGCATTAATGATAACAGGGAAGGTAGAGTTAGGACCAAGAAATTTATAACTGAGGGAGTCTGGAAGTGGCTTGAGCATTGGAGTAGGCTCAACCGAGATGAGAATAGGCTCTTCATGTTCTGTCTTCAAGACCTCCTCAAGGTAATCAAACGCTAGAAGCTCTTCGTCATCTTCCAGAAGGGTCGTTATCGAGCCAGTGGGGGTCGGTAACGAGCCTGCAGAGTCCTATGACTTCTTAGAGGGGAAGGGAAGAGTCTTCGCTTGACTCGGAACCAACACGGGCTCGAGTTGCGGCGTTACCGAATTGACAAGGGGGTCGGTTGGTGCTGGAGAAGGGTTTGTACCGACCCTGGGGGGTCGGTATTGACCTCGTTACTGAGAGAAGGGGTTGGTTTCGAAGACTTACCTGGGCTAGCAGGGTTGTTATCGACCCCTAGGGGGGTCGGTAACGAAGTCAATTGGGGTGTCGTCTTCACCGTTGTACTCATTTTCCTTAGTCTCAACACGATACGACAACTTCTTTCCGCTCCTAAGGTATAAAGCTGCAATTTTTCCTCTAGGGTTGTCCTCGGGGCGGACCGGAATTTGCCCTTGAGCTCGTGGATCCATGCAGCAAGTTCGCCTAATTGGGAATTAACGCTCTTCTTCCATGTCTCTAGCTCTCCCAACTGTGCCTGTACACCTTTCATCTGATTATTGAGGTCGGCACGCACTCCATTAATTCTGTCATGGATGCCTTGCACCCAAGATGGAGGCTCTTGATAACCTGGAGGCCTATAAGGTGCAGGCTTCCTTTCTGGTGGTGGAGGTGCATGGCCTTGACCTTGAGTGTAACTTCCCCAAGCGGGATAGTTGTTGTTCCTGTCATAGTTGTTAGGCGGATTTCTGTATTGACCTCTCATGTAATTAGCATCAGCATAGGTCTCATTGGCTCTAACCTGCTCAATGTTAGTGCAAGCAGATGTACTATGGACATGAGAGCCACACTCCAGACAATGTTGAGAAGTTTTCAGAAAACTTACCTGTTTCTTCAGTCGGTTGATCTCGTCTTGCATAAACTGGGCTTTGACATCTAGATCAACATCAATGTTTGGATTTTAGAGCCTCTTTTGAGGTTGGGGAATCTGTTGTGTCATATACATGGCATCATAATTGGTGTGTTTGTCCAGCAGCTCCCATGCCTCATCGGGATCCATCTCAATGAAATCGCAAGAAGTATGTAGATTGATGCGGTTTTTTGTTTCAACATTGATCCCATGGAAGAAGATCTATTGGAGCACATATTGTGGTTGCCCATGAGTAGGGCATTGTCGAAGCATCTCCTTGAATCTCTCTCCCAAGTCTCCACAAAGGTCTCATTAGGCAGCTGGTGGTAGGAGGTGATGTGTTTCCTTAGCTCCGTAGTTTTGGCAGGTGGGAAGAACTTTGTCATGAATAAGTCATGCAAAGCCCTCCACGACCTAACCGACCTAGGAGGTAGGCTCTCTAACTAGCTCAGGGCCTTTCCTGTAAGGGACCACTTGAAAGCTTTCAATTGAACATATTCTCAAGAGACACCGTCAGCAGCGATAGTGTCACATAAATCAGTAAAATTTCTAATATGCTCCATTGGGCACTCATTGGGTTTCCCTTCAAACTGAGCCCTTTTAATCAAGGATATAAATTGAGATTTGATCTCAAGGCTTTCTCTATCTCTGGGAGAACAATTGCGGATTCTGGCACCCTCAGTTCCTGGTGCATGTATTGCTTGGCATTCTTTGGAATAACATTCAGTTGTTCCTGTAATTGAGTACGTTGTTCTCGTTCATGATCTCTATCAGCTTGGAGCCGCTCCATCTGAGCTCGGAGATCGGCTATTGTTGGGCTATTTCTTCAAGGGTTGCAGCCATGGCACGATTTTCTCGTCGTCTACGATGAAGAGTACGCTCAGGCTCAGAGTAGTATGAAGGAATTTCAAAATCAAGTTTGCGCCTTCCTGGTTGCATAAAACTAAAAACACAAACAAAAGTAAACAAATTAAAAACAAAGACATGGTCGGGCTATTCCCAAACCCACAAAGCCACTAAACAAAGCGCTATCGCATCCCCGACAACGGCGCCAATTTGTTGAAAGGGTTTCTTGACAACAAATAAATTTATAATCAAGACCCCGCTGTGTATAGCGAAGTCAAGTTCGTCCACGGGAAGTGATGTCTATGTTTAGTTACCAATCTAAAATGGAAAAGAAACAAACAAAGAGAAGCAAAACACGAAGTAAACAAAGCAAACAGCTCAACAAGGAGAGCCCGGTACCAACCTTGTCAGGGTCGGTATCGAAGTGTAATATGAGGCAAAAATCGAAGTAAATCACCTAACAGGCAGGCTTGGTACCGAGGTGTTGCAGGTTGGTAACGAGGTATCTAGTTTTTAAAAACTTTCACAAGCGGGAGAAAGATTTAGGATTTAAGGTTTTACCACAACATAGTCATGCAATTAGAATGATATGAATCATAAAAACCATGCCTTTAAACATAAACAATCAACTTTCGTTGAGCAAACAAGCAAATCAATCAATTCTCATAAATCAACTCACTTTTTCTACTTGTTTTGATCTAAAGTTCTTAACTTCCATTTCAAACATTATCTCTATTCAAGTTCACAACTTTATCTTTCGATCAAGTCATAAACATGAATTAATTCGACTTTCGTCTAAGCATATGCACAAACAAGCTAGAAAATAGATAAAAGGCAATCAATTCATTCATTCATATCATCATTCATGCACAACTATGTTGGGTTTTAAACCCCAACCCTAGAAAGAGAATTACTCACTCATGGTGAAGAAAGAACAAACAATGAGATTGAAAGAAAACATTACTTGAATTAAACTAAAATCTTACTTGAATTCAAAACACAAACTTGTCTTCAAAACAAACTTAGAACAGAAGAAAATCTCCAACAATTCTCTTCCTTGCGCTCCAAGCAACAACCTTGTCTTTCTTCTTTAAAACCGTACGTAAAAACTAAGAACTAGGGAGAGAGAGAGAGAGAGAGAGAGCTCAAACTTGTCTAAACAAGCAAATCAATCAATTATCTTCCTCGGAATAATAGCATTAAATGCACTAAGTCGGTCACATCCTACCGACACGGGGACCTCGGTATCGACCCCATCAGGGTCGGTAGGACTCTGGAAATTCCTCTTGAAAGCCTCGGTACCGACCCATGGTCGGTCGATATTGAGCCTAGATTGACTTATTTCCTTGCTTATTCTTCACTCTTCACTTGGACTTGTTGGGATTTCTTCTAATGCCTTCTTTTCTTCTTCCTCCTAGCATGCTTCTCTCTTTCAATGTCCTTGAATGTGCCCAAATCCGCCTCAAAACCTATAAGAAAACATAAAACTAGCGTAGTTTCCATACTTTTCATAAAATATGAAAACTATACTAAAAACACACAACACACACAAAGACATTTCTAAACAAGACCTAAACAACCTAGAAAAACACACTAAAACCAAGCTAAAAACACGAACATCAGAACTCATGGCGGAAATTGAGATGATGGAAGCCCGATGGGAGTCTCGAGAGGAGCAACAAATGAATTTGAAATGTGATCCATGTGTCAAACAGAACAAGGCCAATGAACTTCCTCTGATGCACTCCTTTTCCAATCTCACCATCCAAGAAGAAGCCACAACCTCGCGCATGCCCCAACTACCACCTTTGACCACACCTAAGTTCGGATTAGGTATGGAATATGAACATTTCCTTTCATATGATTCAATTCCTACTTTGGCACTAGCCATGTAAGATACAAAGAAGAACCTTACCAACGAGATCACGTCACGGCACCAACATTCATGCCCCGACGCAACGTTCAAAGGGAAGCTCTACCACGAGGTTGTGAGCTGCCACTTGGCCCTCCTCTATGGCAAAAACCAGCCTACTACAAAGAAGAGGGGCACCAAATGAGAGAGCAACACCAAGTGATCAAATTGTAAGTCCAAACCTTCATAGGAGACTCCAATGTCGATGCCTACCTTGAATGGGTGTCTGAAACAAAAGCCATCTTTGACTACTACTGCTATAATGATGCCCAACGTATTGTCATCGCTACCATTTTTCACTAGTTTTGCATATCATTGGTGGTAAGAAGACAAGGAGGAAAGACGAAGCCGAAGACATCCCGCCATTGAGACTTGGAAAGAGCTCAAAGATGCTCTTGAAGAAAGATTTGTCCCCCTGATTATAATGAGAAAATACATTTCCAACTTGAACAAATTAAACATTGAAGCCAAACTCCTCATGGGTTCTACAAGGAGTTAAAAACTCTCATGTTCGGATTCGGGTTACGCCTTTCTGATGGGTAGGTGATTTCTAAAATCATTCATGGTCTTAATTATGAACTTAAGGTTATTGTGAGTATGCAACATTTTATTGAGGGTACTACCATTGAGAAGATCTTGCATTACACCAACCATGTCTTCAAGAATCACCCATCTCAATGCCGAACCCCAACAACCCCAACAAGTAACAAATCATGGCCATCATCCCTTCCACATACTATAAGTGACCAACCCCGATGTCAAGAACCAAGGAATGCCTCCCAAGATGCACGCCCCTCACGAAATGAGCATCCAAGTCAACCTCCGGGACCACGAAAAGAAGGGGAAGGCCGAGCCGGGGATTTGAAGTGCTTCAAGTGCCTTGGGCGGGCCACTATGCTCATAATTTCCCTATCCGAAGGAAGGTCTTCCTTAATACTCAAGGTTAATTTGAGTTTGAAAAAGAGGACGACAAGGAAGAAAACACCTTGGAAGAAGAAGAATATGAAGTCAATGTGGTGGCGCCTGTAGGTGAGTGCTTTGTTGGTGATTTGTGAAAAGTCATCAATCCATTTTGTGAATGTTGTAAATGATAAGTTTGAAAATTACTAAGGGTATCACTCAGATTAGGATGTTGATAACATGATTATTTGTCATATCTTAACTCATATTTCCCCCACTTTACTCGGGATTAGAATGTTGTAAATGATTATTTGTTGCTTTATGCGGAACTCATATTTCCCCTCACGAAAGGAGCATCCAAGTCTTTTGTCTTGTAGGAGCACTTTTGGGAGCATAACAGAAGCGATTTGGATTTTTCTCAAGCTTGGATAAGATTTGAAGGACATTATGTTAATGATTTGGTGAAGAAAAATCAACTTCAAGAGGCTTTACAAGTCATTGGTGTCCGACAACATGCCTACACTTAGTTGCCTTCATCTTGGTGACCAACGTGGTCGTGGTACTTCACTTTTAATGTTCTGATTTCACCGTGGGTGGATAGCGGTGACCAACGGGGGCCACGGTGAAACTACCCAATTTCTAGAAAACAACTAAAACCCTACTTTTTTGGTGGCCCATGTAAATAGTTTTTATAGAGACATTTGAAGACTCATGCCTCATTTTATCTCATCTTCCTAGGATTTTAGCTCTCTTTCATTTTCATCCTCTATTCCCTTTTAGATTAACATTTTATTTTCTAGATTTCAGATAGTTTAATAGTAGACCTAGATTCAAAATCCCATTTTGGTGTTGTTTGAGCTCTCTTGTACTTGGAGAATTTGGAAGAGAAACTCAACTCCAACTTGTTTCCCATTGATGGAGTTAACTATTTAAAATATTAAAAAATAACGATAAATATCTTTTATCTTTTAGCATGGTATTTTTTACGAATTTCTTTATAGATATATGTTTATTTTCTTTTACGATAAAAATAAATGATAATTTCTTTATTAATATATGTTGATTAAAAAAACAATATAATATATAATAATATTTAGTATTGTAGAAATATTAAAATATTTAATAGTCTACAAGTTTATGTACATGGAAAGTAATAAAAAATAAAGATAATATAATATTTAATCATATCTAATATTTAGTTTATTTAGCCATTAGAATAATTTTGGCACCACCATAACTTAAATTAATTATATTCTAACTATTTTTCATAAATAAATTATCTTTTTCTTTCATATTAAATTATATCTTATTTATTAAAATAATTTTTAAAATTTTAATTTTTATCCATTCAAAATTTTAAAAGTATATATCTTTCTTGTTTTATTTTATTCATATTTTATCTCCTTTTCTAAAATTAAATCTATTTTTCAAATATTGTTAAGGAAAAGGAGAATTATAAATTATTTTATCTAAATAATCTATCTTTATTCTCAAATTTAAAATTAATAATTTAAATTTGATTTTTTTATTTGATTCCAAAAAAAATTTGAATTTGATATGGACAACAAATTATTTACATTAAATTTTATATTATATTTTTCTTTATGAGTATCATATTTATAATATATCTAAAAAATATTGAGTCATAGTCATACATGGCACAACAGGTACAACTAGTAGTATTCTAAAGTAAATGATTAATATGCTAAAGTTAGAATGTTATTTCAACCTGTAAAAAAATTAAGGGAAATTTTGTGTGGTGACCTCAAGGTCTTGCCAATTCCGTGTGGTACGCAAGGTTTTCCGGAACTCCGCATGGTAACCTTGAGGTTTTGCAAATTCCGTGTGGTAACCTCAAATTATTATAAAAGCTAAAAGCATTTGAAATTTAGCCACCTTATTTATTTAATTGCATACAATTACCATATTTTTAGGTTTTTTTATAAAACTACCTAATTATTTTTTAAAACAACCTAATAAGGAGAATCCCTTAACTAACATACTTCTTAATAGGTGGTTTTATAATGTTAGATTTTCTTATAAATAAAAAAAAAATCCACCTACTTTTATAAAATTTTTTGTATGAAAATTGTACAAAATTCTATTATTTACACATTTTTCATGACAATTTATATTAAGTTTAAAAAATCCATTGTCATACTCTTTTAATAACACCAATTTTTTCAACTAATACACCCACTCTTTTCAAAAAAAAAATTCTCCCTTAAAACGTTAGCTTTTATAAAAATTACAATCTCATATTTTTTTAGAGTAATAAATATATGGTGGATTTGTTTCCAAAATTACATGTAACTAGCATATATTCCCGTACCTGTACGGGTTTTGATTTAAAAAATCAATAATTATTTTTTTCAAATACATCAATTGTCTAGCGACAAATAATTAAACATAAATTAGCTTTTAATTTGCATAAATAAGATAAACTTAAATGTTTTCTAGATTCTATAATACTTTTTTATCATTAATATCCAAAATTGAACAATAAATTAATAATAGATCAAGTAGCTTAAATAATTTAATTTAATAAAATCTTCTATTTATGTTTTTTTCTAGAATATAAAACCAATAATAACTGATTAGGAAAATAAATTGTATGTATCCAATAATAATAATTGAAAAAGATGGTTTCTATACACATGCCTTGCACATGATTTATTATATATAGATTTAATATTATAAATTAAATATTAATCATCATTTCAAAATAACTCAAATATAATAGTTATGTTCTTAATATTTCTAAAAAATAAAAATATTATTATATTAATATTTTAAAAATATCTTATAATGATGATTATGTTTCTATCACTTGCCAAAGTTTAAGATATCTAAATATGATTGTAGTAACATTATTATATTAAAATAAATTATTTCATAATGAATAGTATGTTTCTTGCCAAATTTTAAGATCTCTTAACATACTTGTATATTAGAAACATTATTATATTCAATAAAATTATTCCATAATGGATTATGCTCCTAACACAACTTGTCAAATTTTAAGATCTCTAAATATAATTTTATATTAATAATATAAGGAATATGATTATAATATAAGAATTGTAAATACTTAAATAACCGAAGGGTAAAGAGGTAAATGGAAAAATTAAAATGACTACGTGGCATAGTTAAGACGACGACACGTAGGATAGAGGGATTCGACTTTAGTTATAGTATATGAATTCGAAAAGGGTATTATTTTATAATAAAAATTTGAAAAGGTGGTTATTTTTATAAGAACAAATAATTGGTTTTCTTAAAACAATATTATATAGTGTCAAGAAAATTTAGTAAATATGAGAATATTTACAAATTTTTCCAAAAAAAACTTCTATAATTAGGTGGTTATGTTAAAAATAGATTAGATAGTTTTTATATAAAAAGAATTAAAATAAAGGTGATTTTATTTAATTAAGTTAATAATGAGGCTAAATTTCAAATACTTTTGGCATTTTATAATACTTCGAGGCTACCACGTGGAATATACAAAGCCTCAAGGTTACCATACGGAATTCCGAAAAATCTTGTGTAACACGCGGAATTTGCAAAACCTCTAGGTCACCACACGGAATTTCCCAAAAATTAAAATTTAAAAACGAAACTTAAATTATGATTTTCAACTGTTTTCCACTTTTTTTCTTTTAATCTCAGCTCTTCATTTTTAGACCTAATGGCTTTCATTTATCCTCACTTTAAGGGTTTCAAATAATGGGTTTCATAGTAAATTTTATCTATAAAATAATTATATTCCTGCTTTGTAGCTCCAACATTGTACTTTTTGGTATAGAACCCACCTCAAGAATTTCATATTAGGAGTATTCAACTCTTGAACAAATTTCAGTAAAAAAAGTACAAAAGTACTATAAGACTCTTTTTTTTTTAATGAAATCCCCATTGTGAGTTTGTGACTTGAGACTTGTGACTTGTGAGTGGTCTATAAATGCTATGAACTTAAGACTTACTCTACTAATATAAGACGAAATGAAGAGTTCAGAAAATAGCAAAATGAAGAGTTCAGAAAATGAATCCTTAGATTTAAAACCATGGATACTGATGACATCATCTGACTCCTTGTTTACATTCATTTCGAAATGACACAACAGTTGCAGCGACAGAACTCCCCGGAATGGATAACACTATCACGTAACAGCCCTGAAAAATAAGTAACATTGTACAAAGAAACACATTACAGTAAAAACCAAAGAATATAATGTATTTGCTCAAGGTTTCTCCTTGGAAGAAGACGCCAGCAGATTATGCAAGGTAGTTGTATGGATTACAGCACTTGGGTTTGGATCCCTCCCACGGATTGGCCCGGCCCGTTTGTCTGCTCCGCCGCATAGCCGCTTTTGCTGACAAGGAAGGTGACGAACCAGCCTCGAGGAGCTTACTAGCAGAACAACACCTACAATTATAAGCAGCCTGCAATATACATCCGGTGGTCAAGCCAAACATTACATACACCATCAAGAGGTTAGATGACAGAAATCAAAACATAAGTTACCATCCAAGCAACAGGAAGAGACGTCCTCCAGGAGCCGAAGGCAAGTGCTCCCCAAGAGCAAACATTCCAGCAAGCACCCCAGTCAAAATTGATGCAATGGCAGCACACGTGGAAACCACAACTGCCCTACCATGCTTCAAACCCCTTGTCTATTGGAATGCACATGATGGTTAGTTAGTCCAAGATATACCATACTATGATATACTATGATAAATGAATAGAAAATTCTCACAAATTAAGGAATTGTCGCATGAAATCCTATAGAGTACCATGGCAACCATGTGTCAAACGACAATTTCAACTCAATCTTATAAGCATTTTGGAAAACTGAGACAAAAAGTTACAAGATAGTTTTAACAGCCAAAGCTCTGACAAGGCATGCCTCTATTTTACTGTATTTAAAGCAGTGTAGCAGAAACACGAAAAGAAGAAGAAGCCTGTAAAGTAGTTTACTGCTTCACAATTTTGTAGATTTGTTGCTTCAGGTATACCTGGTAAAAGAAGCCGGTGGCGCTAAAAAAGATACTTATCAAAATGCTAGTAGGAATAAGCATTTTGGAAAAGCCCTGCTCCCAAAGAACAAATCCCAGTTTTGATACAACAGATGCTATCCTGCAATATGGTATATCATCAGCTTTTAACTCCATAACAAGGGGGCACCAATCATCAAAACCAGACTGACTGAATGAGCACAAGCTTAAAAAAAAAAAAAAAGACTAATGAGTGGGGTTTGGTAAGGGGTACGAGGTATTAGGACCGGATTCCTGTTGTTTGGTTTAGAGATTTTATTTTTCCAATTGGATTCCCAAAACCCCCGTAACATAAGTTTGCCATTCCCGACTTTCAACTTGGGTTTGAGCCGTTCCTGTCTTCCCCATCTCCACTTCAATTTCCTTTCTGTATTCCTCTGCACTCCACAAGAGCGATTTGCTTACCCAGAGCCTCACTGAGTCTTCAACACCGAGATGGTTCTAAACCCTCTAATTGCAACCTTCACGAGTCACAACCAACAAAAAGAAGATATGGAACCTCCTTTTTTTGCATCTTTCAGATCTAAGTTTCACAGCCACGAAGTATGCGTAAATATTAAAATGAAGCAACAACAGCAACAACAACAACAACCCAGTAAAACCCTGCAGCAGGGGTATGGAGTCGAGATTTACTCACTCATACCAAAGCTAGTCGGGAGGGTGTTTCCGATAGACCCGAGAGGTAAAAACAGCACAACCACAACCAAAAGAGGCAAAACCAAAACCAAACAAGGAACAGACACGATCGACACAAAAGCAAGCCCTGAAACTCGAAAACACGCAATACAACCCTTAAAAAAACAAGAGAACAAAGAAGCCACCCTAGCCCCCAAAAAACCTAACCCTATCCCCCAACAACCTAAGCCTTGCCCAAACAGAGACAAAAAAGACATTAAAATGAAGCCTTGGGCTGTATTTGTATTTGGTATGGAAATGTTGGCATGTTGCATAGAAACAGAGACAAATAATACAGAGAGGGAGATGATGGGTACTGATGAGAGGCAGGCTTGGATGATTAGTAGCAAGGCAACAGCAACAGCAACAACAACAACAACATTGACCCAGGGAGGTTCTACTACAGAAGAATCTAGGGGGTCAAGATAGGGGTACCCCTACCCAAGGGAAAAGGGGGTACGCCCGATAGACCCAAGAAAAACTGAAATTCAGCTATGTGAAAATTTTAATTGAATTTAGTTAGAATGCACCAAAATTGATATAGGGACTAAATCCATCTCAAAGGTAATGTATAAAAGACAATGAGCATGAGGATGCGGCCCAATGAGAAGGAGCAAATGCAAAACCTAATTTATTTCCAAAATTAACCAAACTCCAATTATGAGGAATCAGGTTCCAAACCCCATAATATTGCAGAAAACAAGTACAAAAACATTGACCCAGTGAGGTTCCGCTACTGCGGAATTTGGGGGCCAAGATGGGGGCACCCCTAACCTGATGCAGAAAATAAGTAATAAATATATTTACATTTACCCACATCACACAATTCTTCAAATATTATAAACTTAAACTTTCAAATTTGAACAACATATTCATTGGCTTAACAATTCGATGGACGGTCAATTTCCTCACAAGTATTGTGTTATCGAGTCACTAAATAATTATAATTCATAAATTTTTAAAATGCTTTGCATTGACTTTGTTCTTGTATCTCATTAAATTTATGTCTTAGAGATTGGTTTATGGGAACATATAAACTATGTCACCCCCTACTGAAAATGATATATATAAAAAAAAGAAGAAATTAAAAGACAGTACTCTTTTGAAATAACCATTCACTAAACGAAAGGGGAGAAAAGAAATTGAATAGTATCACTGAAGTGGTATTAACAATAGTAAGTAAGGCTCAGTACCCGAATAAAATTCCTGACTCAATACCATAAATTATTTCCTCAACAACCTCTGATTGCATCTGCAACAGAAACATGCCACAGTAAATTAGAAGATGTTGCAGATTGCTTGAAGAAATCAGTGCAGAGGACAAATCAGAGGGAATACAAAATACCAATTCTTGTTGTCTCCTTTGACTTCTGTAAACCCGAAGTATTCCATTCAACAAGGCCTGTACACCACATATGGTTTCAGCTAACATCCTCAACCATAAAACATCCACTTATTCAGATTTAAAATATCAAAAGCCATAAACACCCATTTATGAATGTTAGACCATTCAAACATTTGCTATCACTCTGAAAACCAAAAATTTGTACAACATCAATATCATCTATCCTGTCATCATTACAATAAGGATATTTAGTTGCATAGCACATTTTAAATAGGCCACATAAAAAGGTTATATCATGTCAAAAACACATGTTGCAGAGAGGGTGGAGAAACGTTTGGGCCAAGTACGTTACAAAAAAAAAGACAAACTAATCCTTTACACATTGCATCAACTTAGCCTTGCACATGCAACAACAAAAAAAAATACTGTAAAAATGATGTGGTTATGCTGGAAATATTTTTTTGAAAAGAAGGATTAATATCGAGGAAGAAACCTCGCTTCACCAAACCCCCTTTCCTTATCTCATCTGCCCTGTATACCTTCATTCTCCTTCATATAAACCCCCAAGTCCATCAGGAATTGTCATTTTTCCTCCACCTTCAAAGCCTCACCCAGCCTCAGCCCTAAGCTAATGTAAGGCTTCATAATTTATCACAAGGATAAATTTATGTAAAACTTAATCTCCTAACGCAACACTTTTAGTCAAATTAATATGATTGAATTCCATTAACACTTCCATGACAATCACCAACAATGAAGTACGCCTAGGAGGGGAAGCAGTCACAAAAAAGGAGAGCTTCAGGTATTTGGGGTTAGTCGTGCAGAGCAATGCGGTATAGACGAGGATATCACGTCCCTTATTCAGAGAGGGCGGCAGAAGTAGAGGGCAACTTCAGGGGTACATGCAACAAGAACGTACCGCTTAAACTCAAGGGTAGGTGCTACAAAGCAGTTGTTAGGCGGCCTGCAGAATGTTGGCAGACTACAAGACCACAAGAGTGGAGGTTGATAGTATCAGAAATGCGGATGCTTAGATGGATGTGTGGGCACACAAATTTGGACAAGATTAGGAATGATGTTATCAGGAGCAAGATAGGGGTGGCCAACTTAGGGGTCAAGATACGAGAGACCCGACTCTATTGGTTTGGACATGTGCAGAGGAGGGGCCCTGAAGAGTCGGTCCGAAGATGCGAAAGATTGGTTTTGGAGTACTTTCACAGAGGTAGAGGACGACCGAAGAAATGCTGGAAGGACAACAAAAAGCATGATATAGAACTTTTGGGGATTTCAGTAGATTTGGCTTGCAGGGACGACTAGAGAGAGAAGATCAGAGTGGTAGACAACTAGCCGACATGACAAGAGGGCAGGATTCCACGCTTCGATGGGGCGTGCTTGTCTTTTGCTTTTGTTAGTTACTTTCATCTCTTTCGCGTTGTGTCTCCTTTTTCTGTTTTGTGTGTTTTCGTGTCTTGTGCTAACTTTTTGAGTTGTGCAGTTTGGGCTCCCCGCGAGTCTTTCGGGCGTACCCCCTTCCCTTGGGCAGGGGTACCCCCATCTTGACCCCCTCAGAATTTGTTGTAGCGGAACCTCACTGGGTTAATGTTGTTGTACTCCCATGACAATCATATTTTAGGCAGTTCATCACTTCTGACCAAGTAGAGCTTTCTGCTTGCAACTAGCAACAGTGTAGCATTTTAGGGAAATATTGTATTGCCAACTATATGGGACGCATCCTCATGTTTATTGGCTTTTATACAGTGCCTTTGAGATGGATATAGCCCCAATATCAATATTGATGAATTTAACTAAATTCAGTTATTATTGTCACATAGGTGAATTTCAATTTTCCTTGGGTTTGTTGGGAGATGATGATAATGCTTGGGCCTTCCACATACACCCACTGGATTTTATTTCGAGGCAAGGGTGTATACATCTTGCCCAACCCCCACCCCCCCCCAAGATCCCGCCCGAGGCGGGTTAACACTGGGTTGGTGTTGTTGCTCTATTGTTAACCTATATTTCAATTAAGAGCCTTTACAAGATAAACAATGAGGAATCAACCTATGATAGTGAAAACTACAATATGATGTATATCTTTTTTGTTAAGTTACATATATGTATTATAATATATAAGAACACTTGTGGACATGACAAATTCAACAGTGAGCAAGCATATTCAAAAATGATTTTTAGTCATCACATGTAGGTTATGAGTGACATCGCCACTTTACTATAATACATCACCAAGAGACTTCTTATTTGAACAAAATAATATTAAATCACTGAATACGAAATTATATGGATAACTAAGCCTATACTCGACATGCCAAAAAATTGAGAGTACTAACTTCAAAAAACAATACAAACTTTCCGATTGACAAGACATTCAGCAGTTGGTGCTAAGAGTGAGGTACCTACAAACAAGATGACAACAGCAATGGCCAGCCAAGGCAATCGAAATACAGGTACAGAATAAGCTTCCTGCTCCTCTCCTCCAGCACCAATTCCTGGAGTAATAATACTAGATTAATAACCAGGAAACATATAATAATTCAAGCTACTAGTTACAAGGATTATATAGAATGATATGTATTAAAGGAAAGCTTATACAAGCTATTTCAGGTTACAGTTAAGAAAGAAGAATTTTCCTTGGATTTTAGGGCAACGAATTAATAGGACATCCGCTACTAAAATTATTTTAATGCGCATTCATCTTCAAACAACAAAACTTGTAAATATGTGTATAGTATCACCAAAATTGTCGGGTATCCATGTTAGCATCCCTTTCTTCTAATTTGTCTTTGACCATGAATAAAGTCAAGGAGCAAGTGGCATCATAAGAGAAAAGGGAGAAGAGCGTCCGTAATCTCAGTACCTATGGTGCCAATTCCAGCTAGCACAATCCCCACCCAATCTACAACATTCATAAGCTCCTTCAAATAAAAGTGGGAGAAGACAGAAAGTATAGCAAGTCCACAGCCCGAAACTGGTTGGATTACAGATACCTGAAAAATGCTCAAGTGAATAACCTCAAATTCACAGCATATAGAAGGCATCATCTAGTAATTATTTTTTAAGTAATCCTATTTTGCATAGGTCACCCGAAAGGGAAGAATCTCCCATGCAAATTGAATTGAAAGTTAATATCATCATAACATGCAAGAATTCCTCATTAGGAAAGAGATGAAATTTTAAGAGGTGACTAAAGGGAAATTTGTTGTTTTGCCAGACAATCGAGGTTGAAAGCAACTTTTCTAAATGTCTAGTGTTTTGAGGCAGAATAGAAGAGAGTGCCAGAAAAGAATTGTGTTGTTTTTGAGATTTGAAGATGGAAATTTTCACAAGATATATTAAGTGTTTCTCTTCATCCAAAAGATTCGAGGTCAATGAGTATTTTGATGTGACAAGTCGGACAATACGCAAGATCCAATTGTGGGCAGCAAGAGCATTGCCTTATGCATCATAGAATGGAGCTTATAAGACAAGTTCTTCATGGCATATCAAGGTCTTGGATAGATGTACTTTTTTTTTGTTTCCGAAAGAGGAAGCTGTGAAAGTAAATGGTTGGGGTTCATGCCAACAAACTAGAGTAGACTAATTAGTGGATGCACATATATGGCTGTGCCTAGGAGATATTTGTAAGGTTTCGTCTGAGCACTGGTGTAAGTTCAGATTTTTTTTGAAGTATGCTGAAAGGCCAAAAAATATATTTCTCCGCACACGCAGAGCATTGCTGGAAAAGCTATTTTTGATCCCAAAAGGTAAAAGCTTTGAGTGTCATTTATAAGGGCCATAGAGAAAATAATCTATTAGTTTGTCAACACATTGCAATTTTACGAATTCCATATATAAATCTAGAATTTGCGATATTATTGCATAGGAATATAAAATTATCTAAATGTAACTGACCTAATAACAAGTTAAATCATGCTAAATTAGAAAACAATAGAAAACAAACTAGTACACTGTACACTTTTCAAAATTTAGGTACCCATTGATCGACTTACAGGAGCAAGAGATAATGCACGCAGCATCAAGATGGCTCCAAATATATCCATGAGAAAACCTAAAAACCATGTTTTATTTGAAGCATATGCCTTTATCACCTACACATAGAGAAGGGAATTACAACAGACAAATTAAAATGCAACTAGGTAAATGAATATAAGAATTAAATTATACATTACGCTTTCATTATCAAGCTATAAACACAACAAGATACACTAGGTTAAACGCTAGATGAAGTTTACAGCTAGGTAAATGGGTATATGACTAAATTAGACATTAAGCTTTCATTATCAAACTATAAACACAGCAACATATATCAGCTTAGAAGGATATTAGCAAACATGAGAGGGATAAGTTATTAAAAAACAAATATTCCTATTATGATCCAAGTATGTTAATCAACGCAACATTTGCTTTGTCATTTAAACTAGCTTAAAAGCTAGGTGACGTTTAATCAAACTAAAAAGCTTTGTTTGCTTGTACAATAGTAATTATTTTCTAGTTTAAATACTACCTTATAGAGTTAACAACAAAAGCTACCTCCATCTAGCAGTTTTACTAGTTTATGGAGTTTATTGGTTTGAAAAGCCCAATTCTTCCCTCATTTTTCTTTGTCAAAAGCATGTATGAGTCCCTCACATGTAAATAAAATAAACATATCTTTACAAACAAGCAAAACCTAGCTTACTTTTTTAACTTGAACTCCTCCCTCATTTACTTGATATAATTAAACTAGATACTACACTTAATCTAGAACTTCATCCCATACAAACAAACACACCCTAACAACCTAAAAGCTCATTCACTAGACACTTCTGACTTGCTTCGAGTGAATGAACCAATTTGAACAAGCTGGTTCTTCAAGAAACGAAGCAAACATGAATAGGAAGAAAAAAAAACTGATGACTAATTATGTTGCCCGGTCAATGCTTAGAATATGGGCTTAACAAGCCATAATATGGTCAGTTACACATTGCATACACCATTATTGCTAATCATATACACAAATCAGTACATGAGTAGTGGAGTAGAGCACAAACTAGCGTTTTTGAGGCCGAAAAAATGGATCATTGGGACAATTTATTCTTATACTGAGCTCTTAAAGGACAATACGCAATCAGTATAGTTGTGGATTTTACATCAATCTATCATTATCCAGTGCCCAATTGCTGCATAGGGAAAGAACTTTAATGGGCTAAAAGCAAATAGGAATATAAACAAAAAATAATTTCATTACTACTGATTATGCCCTATTTGGTGTAAAAAAAGTCAGTATAAGGTTTAATCACCTGTCTCCTTCATGTTTGGGATAGAGAATTGAGCATGAACCTATTAACAATATCAAGATCGAGATTAAATCCAGTGTGTTCAATTTTCATACAGTGTTAACGAGAAATTTTAACGTCATTCACAGACTTTTTTTACCATAACTGCATCTTTACCATCGTGTTATGCCACCTACCCATCAAAATTTCAAATTAACGCCATCCTTATTTATGTTAGCTATTCTTAGTCCCTATATCAATATGGTGCATTCTAACTAAATTCAGTTATTAATGTCACATAGCTGAATTTCAGTTTTTGTTGGGTCTATCCGGGCGTACCACCCCCTTTCCCTTGGGCAGGGGTACCCCTATCTTGACCCCCCAGATTCCGCTGTAGCGGAGCCTCACTGGGTCAATGATGATGATGATGTTCTTGTTCTCCAATGTCAAACATCCCAACAATGCTAATCATAAAATGTCCAAGGAACCAGCCAGCATCTCTCAATCGCATTGTCCTACTCTAATATTCCAAACGCATCACCAAAAACCTCCCAGTAAGCCACTAAACCACAACAATCTACATCTTGAATTGCAACAATATCATCTCTCAAGCCGGGACCTTGTCTAGAGAACAAATATTGGGTGGGGGAGGGTGACTAGCAGCGGGTGAGGCAACAACATAGGCATGGATTTAGAAGAGAGCATTTTCAATCTTGAACTAAGAGTTCCATAGTCAACATGATCCATCTTCTTCTTTCAACCGAAAAAACACATTCCCCCACCCACCCACCCACAAAAAAAAAAACACAACTTCAACTCCATTCGTACCATTCTGCTCGAGTAAACCTATCAAAAAGAATACCAGGGAATCCCATCCCTGCAATATCTTTGTCAAGAAATAACTCCAAAACATCCCTCAAAGCAAATCGGAGCAAGCCTAATCATAAAAAAATCTCCTAATCAAATGAAAAAAATATCACTAGGAATTAAAACAAATCGTCACCAAAAAAGTTCATGAGCACATCAAACTGCCGACAGATCATAAATCCCAAACACATTTAACACAGATATGTAACTTGTCCTGCCCTAACCCCCAACAGAAACCATGATGAATTCATAAAGTACGAAAAAAGTAAAATCAGTCCGAGCAAACTATAAATCATATGCATACAACACCTAATTAGTTGAAAATAAGAAAGAGAATGAAAGGAATGGAGATGAAACAATACGAAGAAAGATTTGCATGCCTTGAGCTTGAAAGAAAGAGGGGGGAGAATGAGGGTTCCTTTCTTCTGCAAAACTTTTCCGATGTTGTTGCCGGCTGTCGCTGCCAGCGTTAGGAATATCGATTCCCACATCACTCGATGCAAAATTGCGAATCAGATGATTGGATTTGCTCCCACACACCTCCTCTGTATGTGGGAAAAGAGAGAGACTTTCGACGACGATGAAACAGTAAATTCCAGAAATTTTCTAGGGCTGTTTGTTTCAAATGGTAAGAAAATCCAGCACTAAAATGGAAACGACCTCAATTTTTCACCATCTTAAACTTCAAGGATTACGAAGTGAAGGTTCCCCCACCAGGCCACCACCTCTTTGTTGATAAGACAAATTATTTTTTTAGATTCTACTCCATATTTTGGAGTGATTCACATGGAAATGGGGATTAGAGATTGAATCAAATAAAAATGGGACTTATCATGAAAATTAAGAATGCATCTGGACCATCCAATTGAAACACTAGAAATGAATCTAGGCCATCCGATTAAAAAAAAAAAATTTAAAAATTTAAAAAAAAATTTAAAAAAATTTTTAAAAAAATTATTTATTTATTTATTGTTTTCTTACTTTATTTTTTTAAGTCTTTTTACGTATGTAGAATAATGTAAATCGAGTATGAACATAAAGCCATAAAATGTGAACATGCAATACTAATATGTGAACGTATCTATATTATATGTGAACGTATACTAAATTTTCTGAAGTTAAAATGTGATTATATGTGAACAACCCTTGTAAAAATGTGAACATGTGTATAAAATATGTGAACAGAACGTAAAATGTCAACCGTCGTGTTTTTGGCAAAAATAAGCAAAAAAATAAAAAATAAAAAAATAATTTTTTTTATTTTCTAAATTTATTTTTTTAAGTCTTTTTACGTATATAGAATGATGTAAATCGAGTATGAACATAAGGCCATAAAACATGAACATGAAATACTAATATGTGAACGTATCCATATTATATGTGAACGTATACTAAATTTTCTGAAGTTAAAATGCGGTAATATGTGAACAACCCTTGTAAAAATGTGAACATGTGTATAAAATATGTGAACAGAACGTAAAATCTCAACCGTCGTGTTTTTGGCAAAAATAAGCGAAAAAATAAAAAATAAAAAATAAAAATAAAAATAAATTTTTATTTTTTTATTTTTTTATTTTCTTGTCAAATTTTTTTTAAGCCGTTTTAACGCTTGTATTATGATTTAATCGAACATGAACACATGACCATAAAACATGAACAAAGAGTAATAATATATGAACACACTTGTAATATATGTGAACGTATTATAAAATCTTTGAATTGAAAAATGTGATAATATGTGAGCATGTCTGATAATAGTGTGAACATATGCATAAAATACGTGAACGTAACGTAAAAAATCAAATTTTGTGTTTTTGGCAAAAACAAGCGAAACTAAGAAAATTAAAAAAAAATTATTTTTTTTATTTTTTTTATTTTTGTCAAAATTACCATTTTGCCCCTATCTCTTCTAATCTTAGCCATCCATTTCTCAAATCCAAGGGTCCTCATTTGTTCTTAGTTTTCATGATAAGCCCCATGAGGTTGATTCACATGGAAATGGGGCTTATCATGAAAACTAAGAACAAATGAGGACCCTTGGATTTGAGAAATGGATGGCTAAGATTAGAAGAGATAGGGGCAAAATGGTAATTTTGACAAAAATAAAAAAAATAAAAAAAATAATTTTTTTTTTAATTTTCTTAGTTTCGCTTGTTTTTGCCAAAAACACAAAATTTGATTTTTTACGTTACGTTCACGTATTTTATGCATATGTTCACGCTATTATCAGACATGCTCACATATTATCACATTTTTCAATTCAAAGATTTTATAATACGTTCACATATATTACAAGTGTGTTCATATATTATTACTCTTTGTTCATGTTTTATGGTCATGTGTTCATGTTCGATTAAATCATAATACAGGCGTTAAAACGGCTTAAAAAAAATTTGACAAGAAAATAAAAAAATAAAAAAATTTTTTTTTTTTATTTTTTATTTTTTATTTTTTCGCTTATTTTTGCCAAAAACACGACGGTTGAGATTTTACGTTCTGTTCACATATTTTATACACATGTTCACATTTTTACAAGGGTTGTTCACATATTACCGCATTTTAACTTCAGAAAATTTAGTATACGTTCACATATAATATGGATACGTTCACATATTAGTATTTCATGTTCATGTTTTATGGCCTTATGTTCATACTCGATTTACATCATTCTATATACGTAAAAAGACTTAAAAAATAAAGTAAAAAAATAAAAAAAAATTATTTTTTTTTTTTATTATTTTTTATTTTTTATTTTTTTGCTAAAAACACGACGGTTGACATTTTACGTTCTGTTCACATATTTTATACACATGTTCACATTTTTACAAGGGTTGTTCACATATAATCGCATTTTAACTTCAGAAAATTTAGTATACGTTCACATATTAGTATTGCATGTTCACGTTTTATGGCTTTATGTTCATACTCGATTTACATCATTCTACATACGTAAAAAGACTTAAAAAAATAAAGTAAGAAAATAAATAAATAAATTTTTTTTATTTTTTTTTTATTTTTTAATTTTTTTAATTTTTTTAATCGGATGGCCTAGATTCATTTCTAGTGTTTCAATCGGATGGTCCAGATGCATTCTTAGTTTTCATGATAAGTCCCATTTTCATTTGATTCAATCTCTATAAAGATAATAATAATTGGCTCAAAACATATATAACCCCTCGAACTTGTGCAAATTGGTCAGACACCCACCTTTGATTCGAACTTATTTAATATCTGAACTTGTATATTCTAGCCTATTGAGCACCCGTTCGAGGAGAGTATGTTTGGGTGTACTGCACGCGTGATGACGTGGAAAGGATATGATCTAGATAATATGCCAAATCATGCCACTTAAATTTAAAACAAGGAATTGAATTATTTTATTAAAAGAAAAAGTAAAAAAGAGGAGAAATCACCGTTAACACAATTGTAGATCTCGACCAAAACAAAAAACAACAAAGCTGCAAATTGATGAACAAGACCGAACTAAATTTCAAACTGGGTTTTGAAGGCTAATTAATCAAACTTGCAAGTCTAGAATTTCAAAATCGATTTTTTTTCCTTTCTACTAATTCACAAACATACTACTCCATTATTTATCCCCCATTGTTTACCCAATGATTTTACAGAGCAGGAATTGGGAGTAGAGGAAGCAAGGGATTTGGCAAAGATTTCATGTATTCTTTCTTTTCTTCTTAGAGGCCAAGATTGCCGTTTCTTTTCCAGGAGAACTTTCAAGGTTTGGGGAAGGTGAATCCGCATAAGGCTTTCCCGGACATTAAATAGATTTCAACATTAATTTTGGAGACGGTGAAAATCAGAAAGGTAAAATGGAAATGACTGTAGACAGATGCAATTCACGAATTGGTCATTCACTAGAAATGAACTTCAAATTGGTCATTCACTAGAACCAGATCCAGAGAGAGTCGGGATGGAACGATGGACTTGGAGAACGAATTCGGATTCGTCACCGCTAGCAAAGCAAGAACTTAGAAAAAGTCGGGACGAAATGACAAACTCAAGGAAATAATTCAGATTCAGAGAGAGTCGGGACGGAACCATGGACCAGATCCAGAGAGAGTCGAGATGGAACCATGGCTCGGAGAAGTTTATGTATCTAGATGGAAAGACGGACTCGAACCATCGGGACGGAACAACCAGATCCAAAGCGAGGGGTAAGAAAAATATCGAGAAAGAAGAAGTTAAAAAAAAAATATTTTTTCCTCTTTTTTTGATATTAAGTTATTTAATGCCATGTCAACCAAGAGAATAAGATATCCCATTTCTTGTCTAACAATCAGTAGACACCAACTAATGGAAATTAGAACGTGCCTACCACGCGCCTGCCCCTTCGCCTTCATCCTTGCCTTAACCCTAACGGCGCCTGAATCGCCGCCGACCCGGAGCCGCCCAAATCAGCATTCAACCCCAAATCACCACCTAGAAAAAACCCAGAAATACAATCCCGAAGACCAATTAAAGAAAGCCTTAATCAAATTCACTTTTCCCCAATTCCATTCAATTCGAAGTGATAATCCAAGGGAATCCCTCTGCATTCAATCTAAATTCTTGCTATCTAGTCAAGTTGACAATTTCGGGAGATTGTTTCAATACACAAAGACGAGCAATAAGTCGCAATTAAGGCAAATACATAACTTCCAAAGTGGTTTCGGGGGTTCCCAATTCTCGGGGCGTCTCGTTCATGACGACGGCGGGTTCTCCGCCTCGGGTGTTGAGGCGAGAAGTGATGGGCGTACACCTCATGCAACTGCATCGGCGCTGGCGTTATTCATTCGTTGCTCTTCCCAGTACGACTTTTCAGCTCTCTGCGAGAGTTACCGCTACGATGGCGTGGATGATGTGGCCTTTAAATATGGCCCCTTAATCCCGTTCAAACTCACATTGCCATCCGACTCCAAACTCTCTGCACTCAGGAATTCCCAACTTGGCTACTTTCTTACTACTGTCCGATTTTCCTCTCCTTCTCCAATGGCTGAATCCACTAAAAACCAGAACCCCTTGGTTCAAAGTACTTTTGCTGAAGTGGTGAACCAGAGCAACACATCACTGATGGGCGGCAATGAGCCTAACCCAAACAATACCCAAACAAAAAACCAAAACCTACTAACCAGCAGAATGTCGAAATTGAAAATCGACCCGGGAGTGCTCATCTCCAACCTAAACAAGGCCAAGGAGGCCACAATCAAGTCAATGGAATCGTCCTTGCTTGGATTCCTCGTTGGTGAGCCAATGGAGTTCATCAAGATGAGGAGGAAGATGCGCAACAGATGGCGTATTGTCGTTGGTCCCGATTTCCAGATAATCAACCGACAACACTTTTGGTTTGAAATTCGATTCAAATCACCAAAAGACCGAAAGAAGATTTGGGATGGCAGGCCTTACCACATTGCTGGCCAGCTGCTTGTTCTTAGGGAGTGGAGACCCGATTTCAAACCGGAAAGGGAGCCCAAGAATCGAGTGGACTTATGGTTACGTATTCCAAAGCTTTCCCCAATCTATCTCACGTACGAAGTGCTTCCTCACATTCTCCAAGCTAATGGCCTTGGAGAACTGATCAGGATTGTGCCAACACACAATAGAATTTGCGCAAATGTGGATATTCAAGATATCCAGATGGAAACAATTGTGGCTCCTAATGAGAAAGGAGAGCTCACTGAACTCAGTATCTGGTTCGAGAACAATCAGCAGGGATGTGGCTACTGTGGAGCTAGAGATCACTCTTTTAACCAGTGTAGTAGCAAGAAAATCTCAACAATCAACTTTAAAGTTCCTGAAAAACTAAACAAGCCAAGACTTCCCCCTGCTAATCTGGATGATGGTGCGCATGGTGCTGGTGGTTCCACTTCTGCACTGGGCGGCAATAGCCCTCTGCCACCAAAGCAAATCATCAACAACATTACGCAGCCAACGGTGGCTGATGTCAACCCGAATCTAGCTAAACAGGATACCCCAAATTCTGCTTCAACCCCATCGATTCCTAAGCCTGCAACTGGGGTGGCTATGGAGCTTGCTCACAATAAAGGTGAACAGGAAGATGACAACTTCTCTAATGGTCAGTTTGTTGATGCCAAAGAAAACCAACTGGATGGCAACAAAGAAGGGTCCGAAGAATACAACTCAGTGGACTCAATCAGCTCGGCAAGGGTATCTAGCACTATCAAAATTCTTAACCAAACTACAAACAAGGGCTTTGATGTGATGGAAACATCGGAGAGTAGTCGAAAAAGACATGCTGAGAATATCGAAGACTCGGCTATTTCCGCTCCTAAAGGGCTCCGAAAAGCTCGTATATTATGAGTGCACAACTATTACATTACCAAAGCCTCCCGAGGAGGCAAACAGGTATGTGTCAAAACCGAGTTGAAGAAGGGATACAATCCCTAAAAACTAAGGTCACCAACCGATTTTTGTGTAGTACCAAGATTTCCAACCTTTGTTCTTTTGTTGGTTTCTGGCTGTTCGGTGTTTCGACAGCCTATGTGTCTGTGTCGCTCCAGCTTTGTGTTGCTAGGGCTTGTGTTGTTCTGGTGTGGTCTTGTGTTGCAACGGTTAGATGCGTTAGTTGTTGTGTCTTTGCTAATAAGAGCTTGAAACTGTTTTATCTCTTTTACTCTCGTGTTTTTCTCCCTGCCTTTTTTTTCTACCCTTCTAGTTTGTTCCCCTGTCACATTGAGTCCTTGTTGGGACTTATTGCAAATCCACAACACAAAATAAAAGATAATTACAGTGCAAAGGAGAATTGCAATATGGCAAGAACCTCCAGGAAATTTGGAAACGCAAATCAATCCAAATGTACAATAATAAAACCTAAAATTAAAAAACATAGATTCGAACTTCACAACTGGAAACACCAGGTCATGTATGCCCATACACATTTGGGTCTACACTTAATAAATTCGAACCACTATGAAATGCAAATTAAAAAATGGTTTAGTGACATCAAACAATTTGGTGAAATACAAATGCTTAGTAATGATTTACGTTTGCGCTATAAAAACAAAGCCAATCAAACGCGTAGTGATATGGGCTGGTATTTCACTGTGCCTGGAACATCCATGCCTAACAAACCGAAAATATATTCAAGTGAAAACAACAAAAATCAAATTGATCGTCTAACCCAGGTGGGCCGAGGCCCAAAGGTGGTGAGTGACCCAGCTAGAAGGATTAAGCCTCACTTTACTAAATACTTGAAGACAAAGGGCAAGTTCAAAAAAGCCCAAAAATCAACTTGTTGCGTGGTGCTCGGATTGTTCCTTCCAGTTCTTGGCCCATCTGGCAGAATTATCATAACTTGGAATAAAGTGGGGAAAATTAACTATACTAATAACAATAAACCAACAAAAACTAAATGGATCATCATGTGCCACTGTCTAGGTATTAACACTAAACAAAATTATTGGATGAACAACTATCCCATGAAGGCCAAAAGCCACAACAAACAAGGTTGCCTATGAAAGTCTGCACTTGGAACTGTCGTGGCACTAAACGCAAGTCTTTTTGGACTGAAATTAATGCGTTTTGTCGCCTGGAACACATCAACCTTATCACCCTAATGGAAACAAAAGCCTAAGACCCTCCGGATTATAAGATATGGCAAAAAGCTGGCTTCGACTCTATTGAGTTCATCCCGGCTAATGGGTACGCTGGCGGGTTATGCATCCTTTGGAAAAGTTCATCGCTTATAAATGAAACCATCAAAACCATTCATAAAGACAACCGGTTCATTAGCTTCCACTACGCGGACCTTGAAAATAATAGGGAAATGATCCTAATTTTTGCTTATGCTCCCCCAAGGGCACCAGATAAGGACCTGTTCTGGATGCAACTGAAAGGCTTCATTCAGAACTGCAGCCTTCCCTGCCTCCTCATGGGGGATTTAAACGAAATCCAACACCTTGATGAGAAACTGGGAGGTGCTAATCCCACCCAATCCAGATTCGAACGTCTCATCAAATTCAAAGACGAATGTGATATGTGTGACATACCGACAATTGGAAACAAATTTACTTGGAGAAAGTCAAAAAACCTGGAGAATACCACTTTTGAAAAACTAGATCGAACCCTTGTTAATTACCAAATTATCCAATGGTACCCATCTATTTCAACCAAAAATCATGTTTTCTCCTCTTCAGACCATTGCCCTATATCATGCGAAATACACACTGGCACACAATTTAAAGCCCAACCCTTCAAGTTTGAGATGATGTGGACAACCAGAAAGGACTTCCAAAATGTAATCAAACAAGCTTGGCGTTTCAACGCTGATGGTTCACATATGTACAACCTTACTCAAAAAAACTCAAATGCTCAAGACAAAAGCGAAGGCATGGAACAAACATACTTTTGGAAACATTTTTGAACAAATAAAGAAAGTTGATGAAGAAATCATAAAGCTGCAAAAAGAAATCATTGAGCACTCAAATCTACAGCTCATCAAGAAACAAGAGAAGCTATCAAGGAAACGGGAATGCTTACTGAATTTCCATAACTCCTTTTGGAAACAAAGGGCAAAGAACACACACATAAAACTGAATGATAAAAATACCAAATATTTCCACCGAATGGCTTCCGGTAGAAGAAACAGAACAAATATAAAAGAAATTCGTACAACGGAGGGCACACAAATTACTGGTGTGGATATAATCCGGACTGAAATCAAACGCGATTTCCAAAACCGATTCCGGGTGCTAGAAATAAACCATGACAAACTCCATAATATGACAAAAACCATCCAAAAAGAATTAACCGAAGCAGACAACATGGAACTCATCAAACCAGTCACTAATACAGAAGTTAAGAATGCTTTATTCGATATTGGGGATGACAAATCCCCTGGCCCGGATGGGATGCCGGCTAGTTTTTATAAAAATTACTGGCATATCGTTGGCCCGGATGTAACTAAAGCTGTCAAAAGTTTCTTTCACAATGGTAAAATCCTAAAACAAATAAACCATACTTTCATCACATTGGTGGCAAAGTGTGAAAATCCTAACTCTACAAATCACTATAGACCAATCAGTTTATGTAACACCATATACAAAATAATATCAAAAATACTGACAATCCGACTAAAAAACGTCCTAGGGAAACTTATCCACCCAATGCAAGGGGCTTTCATTCAAAACCGAAGTATCCATGACAACACTCTAATAGCACATGAGATTTTCCACTCCTTCCAGAACAAAAAAGGAAGGGAGGGGTGGATCGCAGTCAAATTAGATATGGAAAAAGCCTACGACCGTTTAAGCTGGGAGTTCCTAGCTATAGTTCTACAAAAATTCGGATTCCACAAAAAATTTCGAGGATGGATTCGTGAATGCGTAGAAACTGTATCCTTTTCAGTCCTCGTGAATAACGGTCCAACAGAACAATTCTTTCCCCAAAGGGGGCTTAGACAGGGGGATCCCCTCTCACCTTACTTGTTCATCATTGCTGCCAAGATTTTGGCTAGACAGATCCATTTGGTAAGCACTAACCCTAAAAGCGGCATTGGGATCCAAATTTCAAGAAATGGAACAAAAATCCCATTTTTAGCTTTTGCAGATGACATTATCATCTTTGCTAAAGCTAATTGTCAGTCATGCAAGAACATGAAAGAAATCATTGATGACTACTGCCAGATATCTGGCCAAAAAGTCAACTTTCACAAATCTGCGTTCCAAGTTACAAAAAATACTAACAACAATACGAAGGAACAGATAAAACAACTGCTCCAAATTACAAACACAATTGCCATGGATAAATATTTAGGTTGCCCGATAATCAATGGGAAAGTAACACAAAACACTTTTAAACCTCTGATTATGAAAACCAAAGCCCAGCTATCAAAATGGAAGGCAAACACTCTTTCACAGGAGGGCAGGAAAATTCTAATCAAAGCAAACCTCTCTGCACATCGAAACTATATAATGCAATCGTTTATGCTACCCAAGACAACTCTAAACGAATTGGACCAAATCAACAAAAATTTCTTTTGGAATAAAGATAACAATTATAAACCCCTAATTAGCTGGAACTCAATATGTCGGCCTCCCGCATATGGTGGGATCGGAATTGCAAATGCGGAAGATATGAACCAAGCACTCCAGATGAAGTTGCTATGGAAAACCCTAGCAGAACCAAATAACCTTTGGGTTAAAAATAATTACTGAAAAATACCTCAAAACGGATAACATTCTGAGTTATAAGAAAAAAAGTAACACCTCTTGGCAATGGTCCAAGCTAATGAGCCTTAGAGATCTGTTTGTTTCTGGGCTCATCTGGCAAGTAGGGGACGGGAAAACTATTCGCTTTTGGAAAGATAACTGGATCGGGTACGACCCCATCCAACCAAAAACTGGCACTGAGACCCATATCAATTGGGACGAACGAGTTGAATCGTACTTTCGCGAGGATAACTCGTGGAACATAGAAAAACTAAGCCAGGTTGTTAACCCCAATGACCTAGACAATATAACCAAAATACTTAACCCAGTCAACAAAATTCAAGATAGGCTCTATTGGCAACCAAGTAAAAACGGTTGGTATTCCACCTATTCAACGATGCAGTGGCTAAACATTGCTAAAAACGAACCAAAAATCAACTTAGAATGGATTAACAAACTCAATGTCCCACCCAAAATGCACAACTTCCTGTGGAAGGTGGCGAGAAATGGCCTACCAACCAAATCGAGACTTGCTGAAAAACACATCCCGGTACCACAAGGCTACATTGCATGCAATAACCAATGCGAAGATACAAATCATATCCTGATTTCATGCCCTCTTACAAAGGAAACTATTAGTACAATCAAGCCCAGTCTAAGGAGGACGATCGATCTTATCTCCTCAAATGACAAAAAAACACACCAGGTCCTGGAGGAAATCAGGGCAAGAATAAACAAAGAGGAGTTGGAAGTCCTGTCCAGCACTTGGTGGTGTATTTGGTACGCCAAGAATAAGCGAGTGTTTGATAACAATACCGGAACAAACCTAGATGATGCTACCAAACTTAGTGAACTTATCCAAAAGCAAATCCGAGAATGGAAAAGTGTCAGGGCATCAGACTCAGCTGATCCAAAGCCAAATAAAGGTCATACACGATCTGAAAGGAAAAATAAATGATGGGTAAAACTCAAGAATGATTACATTAAACTTAATTTTGATGGTGTTGTGTGTGCAGATGGCGTGGCTACTTTTGGGTACATACTCAGGGACTCCAACGGCTACCCCATCTCGTTTGATAGAGGACTGATCGGTCGACAGTCCGTGTTGATCTCCGATACCATCTCCTTACGTCAGGGACTTCTCGAAGCCATTCGTCGTGGCATTCTCCGGATCCAGATTGAAGGCGACAACCTGCAGCTGGTCAAGGCCGTTCTTGGTGACTGGCGCTGCCCGTGGGAGATTGAAGTTTTAGGTGCGGATATCCACTGTCTGTTGGCTCAGTTTCAGGATTGGAGTATCGCTCATATCTACCGCGAGTGCAATTCTATTGCTGACTTCATCGCCGGTTCCTTCCGACGCGTCTCTTCCGTTCCACTTGTAGCTGATTTGGGCTTCTGTTCCCTCATCCGTCAGGATGCCCTAGGGCGGTCACTAGGCTATTAGTGATTTCCCTAATTCCTTTCCTCATCAAAAAAATCCAAGAGAATAAGATTTCACTCTCCCATTGGCGTTTGATTTACACGCACATCGCCACATCAGCGATCAGGTATTCAATAGGTTAGAATATATAAGTTCAGGTATTCAATAGGTCCGAATCAAAGGTGGGGTGTCTGTTTGACCAATTTGCACAAGTTCGAGGGTCTGTATATGTTTTGAGCCATAATAATTAGGATAGGTTATCTACAAAGCATAATATAATTTATTAAAATATTTTTTAAGTTAATTTATTAAAATTATATATTAGGGTTCTTATCTTTTACTCTATAATAATAAGAATGTTTGTGAATATGAAAAATACAATATAAAGATTAGTATAGAAGAGAACATTGTCCTCGATTTAAGAGATAAAATATAGAGAAAATTATATATGTATTATTTTGCAAACTTCAATCCATCTATAAAGTTGTTTTCCATACTAAATTTACATAATGAAGAAATAAAATATAAAGGAAATTAATGTATATGAAAATTTACAAAATTCAATGTATTAATCAACCTATCACCCATATTAAATTACAAAGAAAACATAGAGATAAAAAAATTTAAATGTAAGGTGGGGCTAGATAAAAAATATTCTATATTTTACATAAATAAAATAAAATAAAAATTAAGAAAAATGTAATGTAATTTTTTATCAAAATTAATATAACAAAATTTATTATTTAAAATTATATCATTATATAGATATAAATTTTATAGTTAGAGCTCAAGCCTTGTTAAAAGATAAAAAAAAATATATTAAGACCCTAAATCTTGTTAAGAGATAAAAATATTAAATTAACTAGTTATACCCGTCGTGCCATGTATGACTATGATTACATAATTTATTTCCTCTACAATTTACAATTTTTTTTGGACTCAAATAAAAAAAATATATAAATTATTAAGTTTAATGTTGAAAATTAAAAAAGATATATTAAGGTAAAATAATGTACATTATTTCTCCTTTTCTTGGATGATATTTCATAAATATTTAATTTAAAAAAAAGATAACACATGAATAAAAAAAAGATTTATATATTAGAATATGGAAGAGATAAGATTTAAATAAAATAATAATTAAATTAATAAGTAAGATATAATAAAATATGAAAGATAAAGATAAAAATAATTTATTTATAGAAAATAATTGAAACTAATTTATTTTGATTTAAGGTAGGGCCAAACTTATTTTGTGGCTCGATAAAGTACAGATTGGATAAGATTAAATTTTATATTTTTTTATTACTTTCTATGTACCTTAATTTAAATATTTAAATATTAAATATTATATTACCTATTTTTATTATTTTTAAATATTATAAGTATTTATCATTAATTTTTTTATTATAAAAGAAAATATATATATCGATAAATAAATTTGTGAAAAGATATCATGCTAACAGATAAAAGATATTTGTACTTATTTTAAAATATTTTAAATTTGTTATCTTTCATTTTAGATATTTGTATAAGGAAGTTTTCAAAAGATATGTTTATACTAAATAGATATTTGTTTGATGTTAAAGATATATTTAAATAGTTAAAGAAGAATTTAATAGGAAAAAATTAAAATATTAGGAATAAAAATTAATTTTGTAATATTAGATAGGCTAGAATCGTTCTAGTGGCTCAAAAAAGTATAGCTTTAATATAGATATGGAAAATATCATCTCATAGGAATTTATGTATATAAAAATTATATAAATATATTATCTATTGTAGTAGACTAATACATAATCCATAGATAGAAAATTATATACATTAAAAATTATATAAACATTTTATCTATTTGGTATATATAGCAAGAGGGCATGGTTCCGGTGAGGACCACCCTTGTGGTAAGGACTAGGCTTAAAATGAGGACTAATCTCAACCATTGGATTTACTCCTTTACTATGTATTGAATGGTACGATTTTTTCAAAAAAAAAAAATTTTTAAATTTTTTTTTTAAATTTTTGTGAAAATCGAATTTTATAATAAAATGAACTCAAAGCACATAAAAATTGAACATATCATAGATAATAAATGAACTCATAGAGTTTGAAAATTGAACTCATACAATATAGAAAATTGAAATCCTAACATAAAAAATTGAACTTCTAGTGTATAAAAATGAACTCGTAGTATATAAAAATTGAACTATCATATTTAACATTTTTAATGTTTTTTTAAATAAGAAAATCATTTTAAAAAGGTAAAAAAAATATAAAAAAAAAATTGAAAAAAAATCATTTATTTTTTAAATATTTTTTTAGTTATGTGAAAATGGAATTATTTGAAAAATGAACTTAAAGCACATAAAAATTAATCTTATCATGGATTGAAAAATGAACTCGTAGAATATAAAAATTGAACTCATACAATATAGAGAATTGAACTCCTAACATAAAAAATTGAACTTCTAGTGTATAAAAATGAACTCGTAGTATATAAAAATTGAACTGCCATATTTAGCATTTTTAAAGATTTTTTAAACAAAGAATAAAATATACAAAAATAATAAAATAAAAATAATAAAAATAAAAAAAATAAAAAAATAAAAAAAATGAAAAAACTTGACCATCCAATATATAGTGATGAGGTAAATCTAATGGTTGAGATTAGTCCTCATTTTAAGCAAAAGGTCTTACCACAAGAGTTGCCCTCACTTGAACCAAAACCTATAGCAAGAATACTATAAGTTGTTACAAAATTTATTAAAATATAATTTCACATTAATTTATTCAAAAATGCCATGTGGCGCAAATTTTACAACAGACTTGGGTTCTTCTTTATAATGTATTAGGGTAGATAGGGCCTATTTAATTATACGTTTCCTATATTCGCTCTATTTTCCGTCGGGAATAAAATTTGTCCCCATCCTCGTTGGGTTGCCGTCCCCGTCGTGACGTCGTCTCCATTTGATTTTCTCCATTTATAACCACGTCGAAATTCCCCATTTCCGTTAGATTTTCCCCATTTATATCTCTATTGGGGATTCCCCATTCCCGTTTAGGGCTTGTTTGTTTGTATACCAGGAATCGGGAATAGGTATGGGATTGGAAATGAGGTTATTTCATACCTAAAATATGGTATTTGGTGTTTTATTGGAACACGTTTGAAAAAAGAGCAAATTTTAAGAGTTTCTTCTCTACTCGCATGACTTCTTCAACAAATTAGTCTTATGGAGAAATATTAGGCATGGCTTTAAAAGATTAGATGTGGTTTCCATATTTGAGTTAGTAAAATTAGAAAAGAATGAAGTAATTCATTTTAAGATCTGAGTAAGTAGTGAAATTGAGTAATACTTCAAGATTTAAAGTTTTTCATGAATTCTCCATAGTGGGGGCAAAGGGAGGAAGAAGATGAAGTTATGGAATGGCTCAAACCTACCTCAAGAGTTGGGTATGAGGGAATGGCAAAATCAGGTACGGGAATCAATTTCATACCCATTCTGATCCGTACTAAACACTGGAATCGGTTAGGTCATTCCTAAACTCATTCCCTATACCCTTGGTATAGAAACAAACAAGCCCTTAACTTTCCCTCATTTATAATCCCATAAACCTACATAATTAACAAAACTTTAAAAAAAGCTTCCAAAACAGGTTCTCCTTGTGGTCCCCCCGGTAAAGATTCCCCAACAGGTTCTCCCGTGGGGTTCCCCAACGGTGTCGGGATCGGGATCGGGGATACCTATCCCCATTCCCATCCCTTTACTCTAACGAGGAATTACTTCCCCCCTATATTTGTCTCCATCCCCATCCCCGCAACGAGGAATGGAAAAACCCCGTCCCATTGTCATCCCTAAGCATTAGGGACATGGAGGCTAGAGTTGGGAGTCAAAATTTAAGATAAAATTTAGCCGCTTTGGAATAGAACAGCTAGAGACACCCAACCATTATGGTTGGTGTGCTCTTAGTTATAACGATTAAGTACACACCAGCTATTATGACTGAGATATTGTTGACCAGGACCTCGGCATATGGGTAAAATTAAATATCCTTTTATCTACTATTATTCATTGTTTAATTTTTTACCCACTTTCACTCTATTCTTATTTCTCTATTTCAAAACCTCAACCATAATGAAGTATGTCTTATTTGCCACTTTGTTCTCTTTTTCTTCCATCATTGTTGTCCTTCTCTACCACCATGTTCAAATAAATTAGAGCTTATTTTAGTTTAGAAGAAAAACGCTATCTTTGAACTTGTATGTTTTGGCTAGACAAGATTCCGTCTATATTAGGAAAAAAAACTAGGCCAAAATTTATATTTTTTCCGAAGAAAAAAAACCATAGTTTGTTCTTTGTGTTTGGAAAGTTTTTTCCAAGCTTAATCTTTGAAACAAGAGGAAATGACAACCATGAAGTCTCTGGTCATAATGACCTGAGTATATATTGGACTTTTCCTTTCGTTTAGTGCATTACGGAATTTGTATGCAATATTTGTTTCAATCTATGTAGGAAAAGAATGAAGTATACATTAGATTTGACGAATTGCGGATAAAACTGATTCTGTTTGCCTAAGATTGGTATGGTAGTAGATGTTCATCTATGCAACCAAGCTATATGGTATATACTGGTGATTGGTGTGGATTTCCTCAAATTCAGACAAATCAATACGGTAGTGGATATTCACAGATTTAGACAGATCATTATGGTAGTGAATATTCTCATATGTAGACAAATCGGTACAATAGTGCATATTCACATATGCGGCTAGTGGCTATATGCGAGCTTCCACCTTTGAATGGCATTCCACAGTTTTCAAAACCCGTAGAGGATGTGCAACGACTCAGATGATTATATGAAGTTATTTACTACATATAGGATATTTAGTAGTAGAGAGGAGACCATACAGTGGATTAAGGCAACTAGTATACAAAACAACATGTACATACAAACTGGACAGACCAAAAGGTCAAACATATTTGGTCGACTTGGAAAACTTGGTTGGTATGTGAGATAGAAGGCGTTCACACTCGGTGAAAAGGGAAATAAAGGAGGTCTAAAAGATCATTAAGTCAAAAAAATATGGTTGCAAGTTTGCCTTGACTTGCGTCAAGGGCCCTAGAGGGTCATGGAAGATCAAGGTTGTGCATGGAATTCTCAACCATGGGATAAAATGACAGTTTATATGGGCATGCATTCCCTGGAAGAATCACCGGCCAAAAACTTAAGTTGGGGGAGTCTATGACATAAAAACAATTGTAATCCGACCCAGATTGCATTAGTATTGAATGATTTCCCACTCAACTACACAAGCAAGAAACAAATATACACTCCAAGATATGGTCTTTGGAAGGCTGGGTTGAAGGGGCGAACTCTTTTTCAAGAGTTCTTCCTTCGCGCTAAGGAGTACAACTTTTTCATGGAACATAGGAAAGACAATCAAAGCAACATGATCACCAACGTCTTCTTTGCCAGTCCTAATGCAATATCACTTTTTAAGGCATTTCCATATGTTTTAGTATTCAACTCCATCTATGATACAAATAAGTAACCACAAATAGAGTTTCTAACATACATAAACTTCGAATTCAACCAAGTTCGGAAAATACACAACAACTTCAAATAGTTTTTCTGACATACAAGTTCGGAAAATACACGACGACCTTGAATAGAGTTTCTAACATACAAAAACTTTGAATTCTAACAATTTCAGAAAACACATAAACATCATCATGAGTCCACATACTAGAATTAGGATTTTTAACGACAACTTTATAACGACGAAACATAAATTTTGTCGTTAAAAGGTATGTATATACCCTTACTAACGAGAAACTTAAATGTTGATCGTAACAAGTATAAGACAAAACTACATATATTGTTACTGATCGTCGTTATTCTTATTTATTATAAAATAAAAAAATAAAAAAAGTAAAAGTCATCGTTAATGTAAAAAAGATAGCTAAACGCGGGATTTTTTTGGGCAAAATTTTGCTGAAATTCAAAATCATCTCAAATAACTAGCGTGGTTGGAAAAAAACTCCACCAGCCCTCTCTCCGCGTAAACCTAATTGAATCTGTCTTCTGAAATATTTATTTTTCGCCTATTAATCGACCTTTCTCCTACCGATCGATCTTCTTCTACTTACCCTCTTCCACATACTACTCAAAATTATGCCTCTTCTGCCTAATTACCCATCGTCGTTTGATCGATCTACTAGTTTGCATTCAAATTTTTGTCTGAATAGAATAAAGTTCTGGTTGCCCTCTTAATTGTTACAAATTCTTGTAAATTTTGAGCTTTTTCTTCAATGTTTTGATAAATGCTTGGCCAATTTTTGGTTTCTCCTCTAATTTCTTTTCTTCTTTTAAATTTTATGCATTGCTAGTTAATTAAGAAGGAGTAGTAGAAGAGACAAGGGAGTAGAGCCTCGAAACATCACTCTGAAAACGGTATATTTCGAACTTCTTTCTAATCTGATTTGTAGGTCAAGTTTGAGATTGGTGTGTTGATTTTATTGACCTAGGGTTATAATCTGAATACACTCCCTCGTGTATATACTGATTGATGATGGACATCTCTAACACATTCTGCATTTTCTTGAAAGATTGGAATGTGGATAAAGGATAATTCTATATGTGTTTTAGAATTTCTGTAAGGTTTCCTCCTCAATTGCACCTTAATTCTTTCAAGAATTCATATATTTTATTTGTACTTGGTATGATTTCACTTTAGCATACAAGATGTTCGATTAATTGACCCAAAGAATTAACACCAATAAAAATTGTGCTTCAACTAAACTTGCACTAGCAACTAATTAATAAACATCGTACCAATAAACTATTGTTGAGCTATGAGATCACCTATCTCTTGGTTGACATTAATGATTAACCAATCTTGGTTTCTCCTGAATCACTTCATTTTGGGATTAGGTTTTGTAAGTAATTAGAGGAAACACTAGCTCGTAAGCTTATGAGTTTCCACCATGCAGTTTTAGTGTTGATGCCATAGTTCTTCCTTTTTAATAAGAGATAGGTGATCTCATAGCTCAACAAACAATGTGGGAATGTGCTGGTTGGTAGATATGTATGCATGTTGATTAAGTTCTTTCTGTTTGTTCTTTCATTGAACTAATTATGAAGCAAAATCCACTTTTGTTCTTATGAATGCAAGGTTTCTTGAGTTCGTGCCAACAAGTCAGATGACACACACTTGATAATATTTATGAGGACAAAGACTCTTCACTTGCGCTGTGTTACTAAATAGGATAAAGCTTCATGGATCGAGGCATTGCTAGCTGCTAAAGATCTCTTCCCTCAAGTGTTATCTAACAATGATTTAGCTCTCTCAGAAAACATTATTGTGTCAATAGGGAAGCTACGACTGAGGTTGGCACAAGAAAGAATAGGAGCTTTCAAAATCAGTTGAGAGCCCTAAACCAGAAACATACGGAGTATTAAGGCCTTGTTTCACTAGTATGTGAAAAGTTATTTTGGGGTGAAAGTTATTTTTTATGTCTCGAAAAATGTAAAAAGTAGAGAGGGGTGCACATATTTCAAGGCTATTAAAAGTAGGTTTTGGATAGAAAGTGATTTTTGGGGGAAAAAAGAACAAGGCCTAAACTGGTAGACACTTTGAGACAGCTAGAGGTAAACCTGATTTCTGCTCAATGTTGAAAAGCTTATAAGAAAATTGTAATATTGGCTGGAAATTTCATTTTGATGTGGCCTCATGTGCATTTTTGTTTCTATTTTTCTTTTTTCCACTTAACACTCAGACGGAGAAAATAGAGCTGGAGACTACAATGGTTGATGAAACAAAGAGAAGAAATTCATGCTGCGGACAAGCAAATAGAAGATTTAGTGGTTATGAATATTTCAAAGCTATGATCTTCCATTGAATAAAAGATATTTAGAGCTTTGACTAATTCTATATTGTGCTTCTTGTCAAAATGTATGTACTGTACTATTGATCATTTGCTATATATGTTCTATCTGCTTCTCTCGTTCTGTTGACAACATCTGATATTTCTTATTTGAAAAACTTTCATAAATTTTTGTATGATAGGTATCATTTGTCTTTTTGTCTTGATTCTAAGTTTCATTTTTTTTCTCTAAATTATGTGACAGATTTATATTCGGTCATGTCGGAGGGAAGTGGAGCTGATTCTGAGAGTATTCGTACTTGGTAGATCAAGCCGTTAAATGGGCAAATCAGGTCAGTGCAATAAACTTTTTATCTTAGCTGCATGGTAATAGTCCTTGAGAGTTGAGACACCTCTCTATGAACTTCTTCAAGTGTATGATGACGTAAAGATTGTGTATGTCCAGGTAAATGACTTAATGAGAATTCTAAACATAGCGGCATTTGCTGTATCTGGTTATGCCTCAACAGAGGGTCGACAATGTAAACCTTTCAATCCTCTCCTTGGAGAGACGTATGAGGCTGATTACCCAAACAAAGGCATGCACTTTTTTTCTTAGAAGGTGCATTAGCTCATTTTCAGATGTATGGTTTTGAAATTCAATTGCAAGACAATAACAACATATAACTTTATTAAAATCAATATCAATAATAGGCCCATATTAAGTCAATATTATAGCTCTAATTTTACCATACTAACAAAATTTTACAACCTTAATTAGCATTGAGTTTTAAATTAGTTACAATATATCAAGTTTTAATTGTCTGGTCTAGATCATACTTCACAAGGTCTAGTTTGAGTGTTTGTATTCTTATATGAGTAGGATATAATTTATGGGACCTCTGAAGTAGTGAAGTTGGCCTTTTACATGTATTGCACCATATATCTATCTGACATGTAGCTCGTGTTTAGGTGAGTCATCACCCTATGGTTGTCACTTGTTATTGTGAGGGACGAGGCTGGACATTCTGGGCTGACTCCAACCTCAAGGGTAAAGTTTGGGGGCGTTCTATTCAGCTTGATCCTGTTGGCACTCTTATTAGGTAGTTTAATGTTCTTTTGGGCTTTGTACTATAAATTTGAGATGCAACATGGGACTGAGGAGATCTAGAAGGAGAAGGTGTTGAAGAGATGTGTGGTCGATGAACCCAAGCACACCAAGAAGTGGTAACCAATGTTTATGGTGGTAGATAATGCATACCAATCAATCTGTTAAAGCTATTTTGATGGTCGTGGTTGCTCTTGGCAAGGAAGACAATGCACAAGGTTATGTTTGGGATCATTTTATTTTATCTTGGCAGAAAAGCTATTTGAAGATTCTTTTGGCTTTTTAGATTTTATGTGTATCAAATTAAAAACAATTGGTTCGGGGAACATAGAACACGTTGAAAAAAATGACAATTTGTGAGTGTTGTACTTTTGGTGCATTAAAACAATTTAAATAAAATTAATGTTGCTTTTGTGCATTGGGTGATTTTCTTTACTTATAAAATAACAATGATACATGTGGCCTTATTGATTAATTAACAACGCCAACTAGGTAGACCGTCGTTAATAAATGACGACGAGCAGGTAGGTTGTCGTTACTAATTAACGATGAGCAGGTAGGTCATCGTTAATAAATAACGACAACCTACTTGCTCGTCGTTAATAATTAACGACGAACATCGTCGTTAAAACCAATAACGTCGGAAGCTATTGCAACGAACAAACGACGAAATTTTGTTCGTCATTAAAAGTTTTAACGACGACATTTTTGACCTATAACGACAAATTTGTTTGTCGTTAAAAAGCCATTTTCTAGTAATGAAATTTTCTAAAATAAAATACATGATAGATCAAGAGTCATCATCATCATCATCATGCCTAGACCCACTACCCTCTTCGACCTTAAGCGAGGGACACTATCCTCCTAGATTTAGTATAGATCAGCTAATGTCCTTGCATAACTCGGGGTCGTCAACCATGTCAAAGGGTGAAAGATACCCATGATCCATTGCATGTGTTGTGTATATATAAAAGAAATATTTATCAGATTGTTGGCCTAAACTTCGAATTCAAAAAATAGAGTGTCGGTTTCTTCCATCCAAAATCCACTAGGACATGTCATAAATCACCTTGTACCTCATCAACTCCAACAATCGTGTGGCCTTGACTAGCATGATAATTAGCCATGGCATCTATTGCACACGTACTGCCTGGAGACTCGATCCGACATATATGAATCAAATACATAAAGGAATGATATCATGCCATTGAAACAGGAGGGGGCTAGGCCGCCCCTGAACTGTAACTCTCTATAAGGCACCCACTCAATCTAATGTAGACAATTCTTAATATAGGTCATCTGATAAGTAATTAATACAAATATTTTATATATACTTACATTTCTCGTAGTCATACAATCAAGCTCTGCTCTAAAGTTATGCATACCATCCAATGTATCATTAGTACCCCACATCTTAGCCCATGGTACACTTCCACTCCACTCCATGTCTATAATAAGATGAATGTTGGTATGTACATGAAGATCTATGCCTAAACAAAAATTAAAAACGTGCAGATTCATAACTTATTTGCATATGTACAAAATTAATAACAACGAGCATACTAATACAAATTAACAACCTTGAATTGATCACTTACTTATAACACGCGTGGTACAAATAGACATCTAACGGGTGCCAAATTCTGAGCACTCACCTAGGCCTTGATACAAATAAGCCAACACGGTTGAACCCAAGCACATGCCCTTAAATACCTCCATATCTCGTACAATGTTGATATATGAAATTGGAATTCGATGTTATGCCTAGAAACATTATTGATTCCAGCCGATACATTAGAGAACCCACTGTTGCAACCTCCAAAACATCCACCACTGCCTAACTCCCGTAATGCCCATGAAGTGATGCGTGTACGATTCCACCCTTATTATAGTTCCCTGCTAGCCAATCTCTAGGTAACCCAAAAAGATCAAGAAACTATAAATATAGTGCTCCCCCAACTCCCTCTGCAAAAGTCTTGGCTCATCAAGTGTCCATCTATCCTGACACCAAGGATGAGAATTGCATCATGAAGTGTAATCGTCATCTCTCCCCATGTCATATGGAACGAGCTCATACCTTGCTGTCATCGCTCAATAAACGCATCATTCAACTGAACATGAACGTGCCTATGCATGATGTGTAGTAGATAAGCAAGTTCGTTGTCCCTTACTATGGCAACCTAGTTGTGAGCCCGAACTAACCACCACTCGGACAACTAGGCCATATGCCTCTGAATCCTAATCGGTCGACGTTCCTATACAATAATCCTACTAAATATGAGTTAATGAATAAAAGCGGTGAAGAGGATTTTACAACCAAATAACGTACCCTGCCACTGCCATCATAGATGTGGTGGGATACACATAGCTCGAATCACAAGAGCAACCCTGGTATCCACGGGCCTCCAAGTACAGGCGGAGTATCATCCACTCCACCACTTGTAGCCCCATCTCGTGTACCAAAGTCCCAGGCTCGGGCTTGGGCTCGAGAACGTCGAGACGGAATTACAGGCCTCGAAGCTTCTAAACAGAGAGATGGGTCCTCTAACTTAGCAGGCTGTGATGACCACCAAGGCACGACCCATCGAGGTCCCCTAATGTAGACTTGACTAGCCGACTTAAACCACTCCTCATCATCTAGCTTATCCTACACATCGTATGCGCCTTAGTATGTGCCTCGATAGGTTCCCTCTTTGTTTTTCTAAAATAATGGCGAGCTAACCTATCTTCCATCTTGATGCGATCCCGGCCTTGGACGCCCAACAGGAGGACGATGCCTTGACCATGCGCTTAAATGGACCGGTCACTGGTGCCCGGGCCCTTGCCATCACTGCCGCGACTCAATCTTTGGTGTCGTGCCTCTCAGCGGGCCATGGCGCGTTGATTACCTTGCCCACGCATGTGACCTTGCTCGCCTTTGACCACGCCGCCGAAGTGGTTCTGGTTTACGACATCTGAGACTAGCTTTTCAACTTCTCCATTTCAATGTGCCCATGGCGTAGACAAACAAAATGTATCAGAAGGACATCAATAAGGTCAAGAAAGCGTTCAAAGCGGAGACCACGAATTCTCACAAGGAGCTTATAACTCAAGAGCATTTGGAACACATCAGTTTGAGTCTTTATTTCCTCCCAAAAGGGTTATGAGTATGGTAAAAATGCCTTTTGATAGCGTGTGCTCTCTGTTTTGTTTGTTTTATTTACTTGTGTTTTGTTGTTTTTGTAGAGATGAATGCAACTACAATGGCTGAGAGGTTGAAGTAAAAAAGTGTCCCCAATGGTAGTGGGGCAAAAAAGGACGTGGTGGTTGTGAACCAGGCACATTCAAAGGTCGCTCCTCAAGTTGTTGTAAAAGTTAATGTGTCTTCCGCACCTCTCAAGGCGACTTCTACCACTGCCACATGCGATACAAAATGGAAGATTCCTCATGATAGGCCAAATCCTACCCCGCAAGTGTACGTGATCGGTTGTAATACCAAGGTGTCGAACTCTGGGACTAAGTAGTATCAATTGTAGTCAAATCAGTAGACCAAGTCGTAAAAAATAAGAAAAGATTGAGGTGTGAATTTTAGATATGAACTGATTGTGACAAGCAAACAAGTAATATATGAGTATATCAATGAGTGAAAAGCTTCTAAGATCAAGGATCCCCACAACAATGTTTCGGTAGACTATAAAGGATGATTGCACAATCTTAATTTTGACTTTGTTTGAAGACAATTGTCTAATGTATCCACTAAATTCTTTCGAATGTTAACAGACGTATCTATAATCAATTAAACATCCACTTTCGCAAATTGCAAATTAAAATCTAGACCTTTAAGCACTTAAAATTTAAGATTAAATTGAATCAACATCCGCTTTTGCGACTTTCTAACTCAACCCAACCTTAAGGTTTCTATGAAAACTGTTATTCCACAAGAGAATTAAAAACACTTTCGTAATAAAGAAAATTCAGGTTCAAATCCTAGGGTTCCAACAGGAAAAAGTACCTTTTAGAGTCTCAATTCTCTGTCTTACTACTTATCAAAGTTATTATCATTCAGTCTCAAACTTTGACAAGTTCCCATTCACAAAAGTTACTAAGGCTATAAGTATCTATGATTGAATCAAAAAAAAGCTTCAAACAATAGTTTGTGCAATTTAATAGATTTGTCTACCTACACATCATTAGGTTCACCCCAATCTTAGAATTTGGGATTTAGCTAGACATGGAGAGGGAAGAAATCAAATAAAAAATGAGAATAAACATACCAGAATGAAGAAACAAGAAAACTTGATTAAAATCCAGCAAATCCAAATTCAGGATCCACAAAGTCTTCAAATCTCTCAGTAGATCTCTCTAAACTTGTCTCTCAAGTAATAGAAATTAGGTAAAAAACTAGGACCCCCAATTTAGAAGAAAAAAGAAGGTATTTATACTAGGGATAGATTAGGAGAGGCGGCCCACGAACCAACATAAAGGGCGCACAACCACCGGCGTGTGTCGTGAGCCATAGTGCACGATCTTGTGAGGCGCACGACCCTAGCCTGTGAGGTGCACAACCCTAGCATGTGAGGCGCACGGCCGTGCATCTAGGACGCACGACCGTGCATCTAGGACGCATGACCGTGCATCTAGGACGCACGACCGTGCATCTAGGATGCACAACCTTAGCCTTTCTCTAAGGCCAAACACACGATCGTGTGTCTATGGTGCACGACCTCTGACTGGTCTTCTCCTTTACCGCACGATCTGAAGTTTCTCAACACCGCCCACATGACCGTGCACTAAGGTGCATTACCATGGCCTTGATCGTGTGGTCTCTTCTTTTTTTGGCTCTTGAATTGTACTTTTCAAGTCCAGTTGCCTCCTAGACTGAAGTCTTGATTCCGCCATGTCTCCAAACGCGTCCAAATGAAGCTCGAACTTCTCCAAAGTACCTGAAAAGAATAAAGATACACGTGTAGACATCTAAAAAGAAAACTAGACGGAAAGTACTAGAAAGCACAAGACAAATGCAGGAAAACATACTAAACTAAAGTGCTAAATGCATTTCCTAAAATGCTCTATAATGCAAGCTATCAAAATCCCCCAAACTTGAACCTTGCTTGTCCTCAAGCAAGAAATAAACTCGACATCCACAAGAAAATGCAATCCAAGTATCCACCTAAAATTTTGTAAAGCATTAATCAATAAACTTGTAGTTCAACAATTGAAATCATTGCACATGTTCATGATACCAAAGAGACCAAGAGAATGCATCCATTCTAGACCTCACTAGGTAAATATGTTTGTCACTCTCACTCAAGTGTTTAGGGTATAGTGTTTCACTCAATTCTCAACTAAGACCGCTAAACTAACATTTGCTTGCATCAATGTTATAAATCTCCACCGCTATGGACATTGCATGCAACAAAAATCAAGAGGTCTTTTAACAAGTAGTAATGTGGCCAAGGTGAGAAGATTAAGGTAGGGAATATATTTGGCTATGTGGTGCTCAATCTGGAAAATAGGAATCAAGCTTCATCAACACCAACAAATCAACTCTTTTAGCTCAATTTTGTTCCAAATAGATTTTATGCAACCCAAAGCATCGCTTGAGTTGTACCCTTTTTATTGATTGTTTGCGACGATCCCAAGCCTCGGTTTCATCGTGCATTTTTCAAAGTGACTTGATATAACCACAAGCCTCGCTCGAGTTGCACCCATTTTAACGATTATTTGGAACAATCCCACACCTCACTTGAATCATACATTTTTCAAATAAATTTAATGCAACCCCAAACCTCGCTTGAGTTTCACCCCTTTTATTGATTGTTTGCGATTGCTCCAAGCCTCGCTTCTATCACGCATTTTTCAAACAGATTTGTTGCAACCCTAAGCCTTGTTTGAGTTGTATCCCTAACGTGGATCATTGATGGAGGAATGGTGCAAGGCAACGTTGAATTGGATAGGACTGACATTCTTCCTTGATTTTGAGATGCATGGGGGAGGAGGTTGAGACAAGAAGGAGTTTTGGAGTCTTGCAGATGTGAAAAGATAGATGGATATGGATGTTCTAGAGTTGGATATGACTCACCAATTCGAGCACAAATTAAAGGTTTCAGGTTATGATATAACATACGAAATCTATTTCCCAAAGAAAAAAAACCAACCTAGGTCGATTGGACAAGGTTTGAACAAGAACGAATGTTGTAAGCAAAAACAAAGAAAAGTGTTTTCTTCCAAATTGAATCTAATAAACAAGAAGCCCTAGAGGCCCTTAAGTAGAAAATGAGGATCCAAAGGACTTCTCCCCTTCCAACCACGCAATTTGAAAAGATCTTAAAGTTTGCAAAAGTGCACAAAATGCCCTTGACTAAACCCATGCCAAATGTGATGGAAAAATTGAGCCACGCGCCACCAAGAGGCTTCACCCTTCTCCAACACTTTGGTTCGGCCCTCCTTGACCCAAAAGACCCTCCTTGAGCTATTCTTTCAAGGCACACACAGAGGCCCGAGTGACCCCAAATATGGCCAAGTACCTTGGCCCTTAGATTATCGGCGGCACCAACGCCCAAAGAGTACACCCGGTGCTCAAGTGTTCCCACACTCCTTTGCTTGGCGTTCTTTCCATCTATGGCCCTATTTTGATGATTTGAGGCTTCTCCCAAAAGATAGTCCGAGGAAACTTGAGAAGCGCTCGGTGGTTCCTTCGTTGCACCGCTTGCATCAGCTGCATCGGCACGCCCACAGTGCCCTCCTTGGCATCGGACTCGAGACCATCTTGCACATGATGCGATGTAGTCACATCACCCTCCCTCTCTTGAAAAGGATTCATCAACGAACCTTGATCTTGAAATTCATCATCATCATGAAGAAAGAAAGGAGCAAGATCGGAAAATTAATTACCCCATGTATGACGTAACTTGGAGGCAACTCAATCTGGTAAGTGTTGTCATTCATACGCTCCAACACCCGAAATGGACCATCTCCTCATGGCTTGAGCTTAGAATTTTGAAGCGTAGGAAACAACTCCTTCTTCAAATGAACCCACACGAGGTCACCCCATTCAAAAATTACTTCCTTGCGCCCCTTATTGGCTTGGCACACATATTGCATCATACACCTCTCCAATTGTAGGCGAGTATCCTCATGTATTTTCTTGATCTTAGTAGCTTGATAAAGCGCTTCACGACTCTCCCAATCCTTAGTAGCATAGAGAATCAAATCAAGAGGAGTAATGGGTTTATGCCCATTAACCACCTTGAAAGGAGTTCTCTTCGTAGCCGAATGTACCAATCAGTTGTAGGAAAACTTAAAGAATGGAAGACACTCTTCCCACATGTACAACTTAGATGGAAAAAGAGTATGTAAAAGAGAACCAAGGGTACGATTAATGACCTCGGTTTTTCCAGCCGTTCGCGGATGACAAGTAGTGTGTTGGATCGTAGGTTAGTCGAAATCGATTATGGGCACTGTATCAAATAGTTCCCACACACAGCGGAATAAGTAAATATGTAGGTAAGAAAAATACTAGAGATAGTTCCCTTATAGAGGAACCCCACAACGACCAACTAATCGCGTGAGTAAACCTCTACCTCCACTTGGAGAATTTTCGAATGAGTTTCCTTTTCTTTATTGCTTAGTTCCCTTCAGGTTACAAGGCCGAATACAAACTTCTCTGTTCCTACAAGGACTCCCTCCCTAGGCAACACTAATATATTCTCTCAACCCTAACCCGGTGAACGCTCACAATCAAAGACAAAGCAAAACTCAAACCTCTTTCTCTCTCTTCTTCTGAGTTCCCCTAGACCTAGGAACTCGCTCTCTCTCTCTCTCTCTCTCTCTCTCTCTCTCTCTCTCCTACACCGTTGTCGAGATTAGCTTGCCGTCGGGGACTTTTCACCAACTTGATGTCTCACATACAAGCAGCTCTTTCGCTCTTCTTTCTCAGAGTTTGGAGTTTATGATTTGGGAAAAGTAAGTAGCAAGGTGACTGTTAAGGGTTTAAGTAGGCGTGATGAGAAACCCTTATCCACTAGAGGCATTTGTCCTAAATGCCCTTTTGCCTTGCTCTCCAAGTATGATTCTTAAGGTTGACATGTGACTTTGATTTGAATTTGAATGGTCAACTCTTGAATCAATTCGGACCGTTGGATGGTCGTCATCTTTCTAATGAGGCTCTGAAGGTCTGAGACACCTCTTTGTCCGGAACAAACATGATCCCTAAAAATGCGCTGAGATGTTGCTTTCACGCATGCGCTAGTTCCCATCCAAAGGGAACTCTCGTCTTCTCGATTCCCTTCTCATGGGAACTCTTCTTGACTTCTGAGGGATTCTTGTTCTTCTCATTCAGTTCCCATCACGTGGGAACTCTATTTTCTTCTGAGGTTGGTCGCCTTCTTTTTCGTTGTTGCATTAGTTCCCATGTTATGGGAACTTGTTAATCTGTGCTTTGCTTTGCGATGTGCAACCTATTCTGCTGAAATACTTGACAATTGGCGTTAGTTCCCATGGTGTTTGTCATTATCAAAACTGAGGACGTAGTTCCAGTGTTAATGAACGTGAGTTCATAACACCGACTCAACAATTTCCCCCTTTTTGATGATGACAAACCCATAATAAAATGACAAGTATTTCGTTCAATTTTATGCTCATGCAAGTTCCCCCTTAGTGTGACAACATATCGCAGGGAGTTCCACTATGTGGTTATGCAGTTCCTACTTAGCAGATTTTGTGAGATTATTCCCCCTTAGCAAAGGCCATACTGTGATAACTTTGAAAGAACGCATCCCACACATTTTATCCTTCCCCCTTTTGGCATCATCAAAAATAGTAAACATGAATATCAGAACAATAAAGTAAAGAACACGCATTGAAACTAAAGATCCATTTTATTACTTAGGCAAACAAGTTGTACAAAAGGGAACTCCGGAGTGAAATACAAGGGAAAAGAGGAAGGGAAGGAGCAAGAAGGAAGTGGAAAAAGAAGGGATAAGATCAAGGGGCCTTGTATCTTCTTCTTCAACCAAGAAGAACCTTAGCCATATGTCTTTGATCCAACCCATTGTGCGGAAATGGGTTGGATGTGAGACTCACTAACATCGTCCCTAGGGGCCGTGTCCCGAGTACATCTTCTCCTCCATGCATGGTGAGTGCAGACTCCCGCTTGATCCTCTTCCTCTTCCCGTGGTGGCCACGAGTGTCTTCTCACAGGCGAACGACGTTGATGAGCTGATGCACTGCCTGTTCTTCGAGTGGAAGATCTCGATACTGAGCGTCTCTTGGGAAGGATGGAGTGTGTCGAAGTCTTAGCCATCTTAGACACATGAGAAGCATCATCGGTCATGTGGCATGCAATAAAATGTGTCATTTTTTAAAAATGATGAAATGCAAAAAAAATCGAGTCCCTCCCTCTCTTAGACCGAGGCAATCCCAAAACAAAGTCCATGTAAATGACTTTCCAAGGAGATTGTGGGATCGGCAACGTAGTGTAAAAATCATGAGGTTGTATCCTAGACTTAGCATAAAAACAAGTTACACAAGAAGTACAATCTTGGGTCTTGGTAGTAGGCGTTGGCCAATCTCGGATTGCCTTCAACTTGTCTTCATCCACCTTTAAGCCGTCTTTGTTAACTATAAAACCAAGAAACACCACGTGATCCAAACAAAAATGACATTTCTTAAAATTGGCATAAAGGTGTTCACACCTAATCACATCACAAACATGCCTAAGGTGTTGCTCATGCTCTTCCAAGTGGTGGATATACACTAAGATTTCGTCAAAATATACAACCACAAACTTGCCAAGAAACAAGCGGATACCATGGTTCATCAACCTCACAAAGGTGCTAGGAGCGTTGGTCAAGCCGAAGGGCATGTGATATGCTCTCTTTAGTATAGGTTAACTCTTGTATTTTAGGCATGATTTGAGTGTGTTTAGGTTAGTTTTGAGCATAATTGTAATATGAAGACCGAAGACACGATTTGAAGAATTGCAACAGTTTTGAAGACAAGTGTTGATTTGGAGTTGTTTTGACGCCATTTTCTTGTGACGCATCGTTCGAGAGCTACGGTGATCGGATGAAGCTGAATTTAGTATCATTGGAAAGGTAACTCGAAGAGCTACAATTCATGTTTGTATGAAGAGTTGAAATTCCAACTCTAAGTGGGTCAAAACCACCTCCGAAGTTGACACCAGAAAGTTGTTAGAAGAACCGCGACCGCGGCCTAGAACCCGCGCCCGCGGTGTTGGCCTTATCCGCGAGGATGGAGAGACATAGAAGACCCGCGCTCGCGGTTGTGGACCTGCGCTCGCGGGTGGCCTGTTTTCAACGCCGACTTCGTTTTCCGTTATCTTATGTTATATTATATTTTTATATTTAGTTTTATTCGGTTGTTTTTAGTATTTATAGACCTAGTTTCGTATTCAGTTGAGGAGAGCCTCTTTTTAGTTTTAACCTAGAGTTTCTTTCAGTTTTTATGGAGAGCTAACACTTTGGGGTTTTTTCGAAGGTGAAGCTCTGATATATGAACTCGTGAGGTTTTGATAATTGATTTCTCTCCTTCGGTTAATATTAATTCTCTTGTGCTTTATTATATGAATGTTGATTGATTCTGCATGAGTAGCTAACTTGTTGAATTGATTGATTTTCTACTGTTGGATTAGATTTGGACCGTGGACAAATCTGTTATGTGAAAACAACTTAGAACTTAGATCTGTTGTCTATGCAACTAAGTTTTAAGAAGAGAATTGATTATAATTTATTTCAATCGACTTGTATCTTGGTTGTCTTGACTTGTATCATGCATACCCTTGTTCTCTATGCTAATTCTAGGTTAAGCGTCCTTGCCTAGGGTTAAAGAATTGCTTGGACCGTGGACTTGCGATTGCTAATGATTAGGATAGGAATTAACCATAGGTGTAAGGAATTAGTGGATGAATCTGTGATCGAATGATTATTTCAGAGTGGATCTTTTGAATAAACTTGTTTCTCTATTGTTTTGTTTGATTGTTTGTTATTTGTTTCTTAGTTTAGTTTAGTTTAGATCTTTCTCTTGATTTCCCCCTGTCTTTAGTTGGTAAAAATATTGATACTAGAAGCTGCAAGTTCTCTAGGGTACGACCCCGACTTACTCGCTATACTAGCTTGTATTAGGGTTAATTATCTTTGTTCTTGGTATAACGACCTAGGTCGAGTCAGCATGACTAACCACTCGTAGAGCCCATACTTAGTTTTGAACGCGGTTTTCCACTCGTCTCCCTCCTTCATTAGGATTTGATGATATCCACTCTTTCAATCCATTTAGGACAAATACATGTTGCATGCAACTCATCAACAATATCATCAAGTCTTAGAATTGGTTGATGATATTTAATGGTAATGTTGTTGACTGCTCAACAATCAACGCACAATAGCCAAATACCATATTTTTTAGGGCAAGGATTATCGGAACGACGCACGGGCTAAGACTTTCACGCACATAGCCCATGTTGAGGAACTCATGTACTTGTCATTATAGGTTAGCCGATTTGGTAAGGTAGCTCTAGGAATGAAATCGATCTAATGCTCTTTCCCCTAGACCGGTGGCAAACCACTGGTAACTTCGTCTTGAAAAAGGTCTTCATAATCCTACAAGAGACGAGAAATAGATGGAGGTAGGTCATCAAACTCTTGGGAAGAAAGTAAAACATCATGATAAACAAGCAAAAGGCAAATGTTACTTCTCTTGAGAGCGTGGATAGCTTCCTTTGGTTTGGCCAAAAGCATTTGTTTGGAAGTGCCCAAGTTTCCACCAATGGTGATGTGATTCCATCTATCGAGTCATGGCCCCACAGTACCGTGCATATTGGGGCGCCGTTGCACACGCTGATTTCCGACCTTGGCGCGCCTTGGCCTTTGATGAATGGTACCACTTCTTCGGGCACTTTTAAAGGGACTATGCTCCATGATTTGAGTGAAGATCTCAGCCCTAAAGACAAGTTCAATTTGCACGACAAAGGAGGGTCTTCACTGGGACAAATATCCAAGGCCGGTGTCCGAGGCGCTAAGAAGCCAAGTCAAGGTACCACGCCCTATCTTCGGCGCATCACTCGAGCACATGCTAGGGAAATGCTTGACAAGATCAAGAAGGAGCTCATGGCTCATAAGTTGGACTTTGGTTAGCAAAGGTGAAAGTTGGAGTCTTATGATACATCATGGTTCGATAAGTGACAACTTAACGGTTAAGGACGATTAATGTGCTCTCGGTTTTTATGGGTTGTTTTTGTAATTTTCTTTAAATGAGGGGGCTGATTTTGTGAGGCTTGTTATCTAGGTTATATGGTCGTCCATCCCCCTCCTCCCTTGGTAGACTTGGACGAAATTTGCTTCTCTTTTCCTTGCATTTTCAATTCGAAGTTCTTGTTTTGTTTCGTTCAATTCTCGTTGTTCAATTGTTGGTGAGTCATATCCGACAATTTCGAGCATCCTAGTTTGTTTGAGAGCTTGGTGAGTCATATCCAAGTTATCAAGCATCCATATCCCCTTGTTCTCTCCATTTCGAACCATCCTCCATCTCGGAGGTTTCTGCACCATCTCAGTAAATTCGACATAACTTTCAATCCGCTCATCATCTCGGTCTCATATTTTGAGGACTTCAACTAGACTCATAGATCTAACTTCTCGAATTGGAATCACTCAATTTCGAGTTCGGACGAGGAAGATCCAGCCAGTTGAAGACGGGTCAGTTGCGTGGTGTTTGTTGTCGGAATTCCTTGGATTCTCGTGGCGATCTCTTTGCACCATCATCCCCTCCATCGATCCGGCCATCAAATGGCCAACTTCTTCCCCTTCTTCTCTTCGCGGCTAGCGTGCTTTCTTGTTTGTTCCTTAGCCACGTGATAGAGCATGATCTCATGAGGTGTCATGGGATGCATAGTTACCTTCTTGCCTTCCTTCTGAAAATTGTACTCATTTGACACTTTGTCATGGATCACTCCCCTTATCAAATTGACATGGTCATCCTAGTAATAGATGGCATGCAAACATCGGGACCACACCACACCCCACTTCATCCACATAGGGAGCTATAGAAAATGAAATCAAAGCCCTTTCCCTCACTTAGATCGAAGAGTTAGCGTTTAACCAACGTAGAGGATAATGTATAGGATGAGGAGTAGTAGGAATGGAAAAATGACTAACTACCTCATCAATCACAATATTGCCACAAGAACCACCATCAATAATCATACTACATACCTTGTCCTTAATTTTGCACCGCGTGTGAAAGATGATTTCCCTTTGGTATGGGGTAGTGGTATGGTCCATCATGAAGAGAGTTTATTGCACCATGAAACACTCTCCCTCCTCCGCCATAGCATCTAGCTCTTCCCCTCCTTGGTCACATGTGACCTCCCTCTTCTTGCTCAACAGAATCTTCCTCCTCATACTCATATTCACCTTGGAAGCGGCTTGGCGCCTTTGGGGAAGGTGCTTGTAGATATGGTTGGTGTAGTGGAACACCTCCTCACTCTCGGCACCCCTAATGAAATGCTACATACTCACAATATATTTTAGTTCCATACTTAAACCATTAATGAATTTTGAAATTATGTACCCATTGGGAAAGTGTAGATCGAATCTAAAAATGAGAGTGTGAAACTACTTGTAGTACTCATCGGGGGTATGGTTCCCTTGACGTACTTGCTCAAGCTTACCATGAAGGCCCTCAGAATAATCTTGGGGCACGAATCGCTCCTCGAGGGCCTCTTTAAGCTCTTACCATGTGATGATTTGGGGGAATGCGCCTACACCGTATCAGTTCCGTGTCCTCTTGCCACCAATGGTAAGCGAAGTCGGAGAAGTGAATAGCCACAATTGTAACTCAACGAGCATCGTCATAGCCGAATAAATCAAAAATAGACTTGGCCTTGGCTATCCAATCTATGAAAGCATTGGCATCGAATGTACCAACAAAAGATGGGACGTGGAGCTTAATGCCATGGTATGGCTCCCTCCCTTGTAGGTTCTCCTCTTGATACGCTAGAGGTTGACAATAATGGAGTGGATTACCACACATGGGAACCTTGGATACGACCCTTGGCTAGCCATTCAGCACGGAAAGAGCTCGATAGTGTCGTAGTGGATGGTCTAGCAATCACCTCGGAGACGTGGCCTCAAAATCATGCGGGGTTAGTCGCACTTAAAGGAATATTATTTCGAAATGTTGCATAACTAGATCTTACCCAGAGGTAGTCACATCAGGTTGAATGCCTCTATAGCCTGAGCCTTGCCTTTGAGAGAACATGGGTTCATGAAGGTGCACATTCGAAGTAGAGCCTTCCTCGTATGAGTGGGCAAACATCGCGCCTTTGGAAGCAAGGTTAGCTGCCTTTTCTTGGATGATAGGCTCCATCGGTTGACACTCGGGTGTGGGCTCACCATTTGTTGAGACCTCTAGTCCAAGCCTTATACTCGAGTTTCCAAGGCTTTGGACCGGCATCCCATGGATTGAAGTGTTTGTTGCATAGTGTGCAACAGGGCCTCCATGGATTTAAAAGAAACTTGATCAAACTTTGCCTTGTCTTTGTCTCCTGTATCACCCATCACAACAAATACAAACTAAGAAACAAATCCACAAGATCTAACACCCCTATTTTGTAACGATGGGTATTACCGCCAATGACCTCATATTTTACCGTCCAAAGTCACCCAAGACTTTATAAGGTATTAAATTTAAATAAAATGCGTAAATTCAACTATAATACATATTATAAAAGATGCTCAAACATGAGACTTTAAGTGTTGTTATTACATCCTTAAACTTATTTCAAAATAACAAAGTACGAAAGAGTTAAGCAGCAAAATTAACGAAACATTGTCTTTGCAAAGCGTAATGGAACCCAAAATAAGCGAGAAACATCTTTGAGAAGAGCCGACCTTCCTTCCTTCAACTTCTTGAATCTTCGTCCTTATATCTTATGTGGAAGTTTCCTAGAGTCTGGCATTTGTCGCGAAGGGAGAGATGTATCAGGCAAAAATTGTGGAAATAGCGGAATTAGTCTAAGGAGACTAAGCAAGTGAGAATGAAAATTCTCAAGGGTAATTTTGTAACTTAACAGTTCATTAGATAGTTATGAGCGAAAAGTGTTTGAGATGTATAGACATTACGTGGAGCTTAAGAATGGAAATGAGTAAATCTCGAAGTGAGATAACTCTAAACCGAAAAGAAAGAACTACGAGATTGTAGAACTTCTTAGAGTACAATAATGTTGGGAATGTTTTAATTACACACAAGTTTCTAGAAAACCTCTCACGCCCTTATCGAACCGAGAGCCGGGTCGGTCTTCCACATTGTGCTAAACCGGCCCGGTTTTAATTCATTTTAATGTGCACTAGCACTTATCCTTGTTACGTGTAAAAACTTTGCATAACATTAATGACTTTCAAGGGTGTGGAGGCTATGAAAGAGCCGAGTCCACTTAAGAGGAATGAAGTTCCGACACCTAGCTAGGGTGTAGACATCCCTCCAACCCTTATTATATATTAATTCCATAACAAATCTCGAAAAGAGATTGAAACAAGCAAGGCCACAATAAACAGACCTAAGTTCGTTTCTAGTATGCGAATGATAATAACGATATTAAAATGTCCTTATTTCTAGCAATCCATATATCCTATGTTCATTTATTTAAGCAAACAAGTTGTTTCAAACATACAAAAGTTTAACGGGATCGAGATATCGAAAAGGTTTCAAGGAGAAAATCCACTTGCCATAAACTCCGATTCAAAAATCTTACACATTACGGGAAGGCGGAATCTTCCTTAGGGTCGACCTAATCCGTAAGCGGATGCCACAAGATAAAACTGAAATTTATTATTATCGATTATTATTTCATTCTTTATCTTTTAACAAGAGAGATTCCTTTTCAAATAAGGAGGAAAAATAAATTAATATCCTTAGATAATTTAGTTTATAATCTATAAATATTATTCTCATGAATCTTAATACCTCTAGAGATCATTCAAAATTTATTCAAAAATTATAAATGACTAGGTTGACATGCATGGGTACTGGATAGTTATCCCTTAGTAAAATTACTTATTTTATTTATATCTTTTATTTGAAGGCTACCACTTTTATTATTAATAAAGGAAAAGACATAAATTAATATTTCAAGGCTACCACTTGAATACTATTCAGGGGAATTCTATTATTGGTTCCTTGCGGTTTGACCATTTGAAGTAAGAAACGCCAAATTGTTCCTAAACAATTGTCATTCATTCATGGATAGAGTAGGCACTTGGATTATCGAAGCAACAATTAATGCTCTACTGAAATACAATCAAAAGGTTTGTACGAAACCATAATCTCGTTTAAAGAAGGAAGGACGGTTGTAACAAGGTGCAAATGAACTAGGCAACCTAATAACGAAATCAACGGTTGTAAATAATAATATCGAATATGGCCGAGGTAACTACTTCAAGTGCGACGAATCAGGACACATGTCCACAAATTGTCTTAATAATGAAGCAACCTTATGGCCTATTATGCCTACTGGGGCAACTTAGAGAACTTACAATCCATGTCCAAAAACCTTGGTCCTAACAACTTCCTTTTTAACTTCATCTATTACCGTGTCGACTTATCAAAATGGCGGCGAAGAAATGTTCCTAATGTGGCTTTCACATTCACGGTAGCCCTATATATGGTTGGTTTATTCGGTTAACAAACATCAAATATCGTGCCAAGATCCCATATGTTGACTAAGCAAGTCACTTCTACTTGTAGGCATTCTAGATGAATATATTAGTTATTGGTCAAAATTCTAGACCACTCCTTTATTGCTAGACCATTGTTTGTCCCCTCTTATACCTCTCGATAATCTGTTTCGAGATCGGACTAGGCGGAGACAAGTTAGATCCTTGGTTGACTAAGCCTTCTTCGGTGTCCTCTTTGGAAATTTCTATCTTCCCGTTAGTCACTGGCTTAGTAAGTTTGTCTCTATGGAAACATAAGCATTACCTTTAGTTGGCATGACTTCTTCTAATTCTCAATGAGCATGAACTTAGTTTTCGTTACTACCATTTTCTGTAAATGGCTAACGATCGACATTAATTATAGAATATCCGTAATTCTATATTTGAAGAAGGAGATAGTTGAAGGAAGTTTTGAAAATTGAAAATAAAAATTTCATTTTTAACACATTTATATTCTTAAAAAATTATGACATTTTTGGAGTCTCTATTAAAAGCTCATTTTATAAATGTATTTAAATTAAAAGAGGAACTTTTGAAGTAGAAAAATTTCTTTCATATATGATATGAAATACTTCTAAACCTCGGAAGGAGAGTTTAAACATTTTTAATTATACAACTTCTATCTTAGGTTTCGGGGAGATAAATTCATCTTACTATCGTTTAAATAACTTTCTTTGAATCTTAATTCTTTGATTAAAGGGAAAAAAATTGATGAACTTATTTTTAAAATAAAGTTTACAGCTAAGAAGTCAGTATGATAACTCTTTAGTAGAACTTGGTTTTAAAATTTTCGAATAAGACTTTGTAAATAAAACGATTATGACTCTAGGAATTTATTGTCTTAGAATTTCTACTTATAAGTTACTCTTATATGAGTTTTGACTTAAACTTTCAATTAAAGTGGATAATTATAGAAATTTCTTTAAAGTACTTGGAAGAAGTTCTTATTCTTGAAGTAGATCAAGTAAAACTTGAAACTTAGGAAAAGAATACTAACTTACACATTTTTTCCTAAAAGATTTTTTTTGTTCTAAAGTTCTTTAAAAAAATGTCTAATTCATGAACTTTCTTTTAAAGACTTATTTCTTAAGGTTGAAAGAGACACAAAATTTTAAATATGTTTTCGGTTTGAAAAAAAAGACTTTCTGTTTTGAAAATTTTCGGTTTTGAAAACAAAACGTTCGGCTTTGATACCATAATTGTAACACCCCTATTTTGCAACGACGGGTATTACCGCCAGTGACCTCGAATTTTACCGTCCAAATTCACCCAAGGCTTTAAATAATTTAATTAAAAATAATTAAATGACAATGAACTAAAATCGAAAATTTTATTCATTAATAAGAACATTCGTTCATTACAATGGTAGTTGTTTTAAAAAGAATGTAGCAGCGAAAAATAAAGCCCATATTATAAAAGGGTTGAAAAGACGTATTAATAATACAAGTATATTTTCCCACGACAACTCATATGATGATGATTTGCTTGGCTTAAAAATAGAAGATCTAGTGCACCATCTTCTAAATGCTTTTCTTTACGAAAATTCCTTCCTTCCGTCAACGTCGTCTTGCCTTGACCTTCTATACTTGCAAAACTCTTCTCAAACCTTTCAGCCTTTGTCTTCAAAACTTCGGTGGGAACTTCCTAGAGTCTGGCATTTATCACAAAGGGCGAGAAATACGAAGCAAAAATGCGGAAATAGCGGAACTAGTCTAAGGAGACTAAGCAAGTGAGAATGAAAATTCTCAAGGGTAGTTTGGTAATTTTCTTATTTCATCAAAGAGATAAAGGGGAGATGTACTTGAAAGTTATAAACTTTAGGTGGAGCTTTAAGCACGGAAATTAGTCGATCTTGAAGAGAGATAAACTTAGATCCAAAAGTGAAGGAAACTACGAGATTGTAGTTCCTCTTAGAGTGCAATAATGTTGGGAACGTTTTAATTACACAAGCAGTTTTAGAAAGCCTCTCACGCCATTTTTGGACCTCAACCAACCTCATCTTATTTGGTTATCCAGATCGGGGAGGTGGCCCGAAGGCGCTCAAGTACCAAACCCACTTTGACAAGCCTGAATAAGCATTCAGATTGGAAAGACGATCTTCAAAGAACTGAGAGCCGAGTTGGTCTTCAAAGTTGTATTAATCCAACCAGATTCAATTTAATTAAGGTGCAGTAGCACTTATCTTTAATATGTATCGAATCATTTAATATTATTTATGAATTTTAAGGGTGTGGAGGCTGTGAAAGAGTCGATTCCACTCATATTATATATGAATTCTCCTGGAGTTGGTGCATGTTGGTTGTCAAGGGACGTTCACGCGGTCCTAGCGGCGACACCAGTAATGGGGCGGGGCGGGAAGATGCGAAAGTTGGGACCTCTCGTCTCCCTCTTTCTATTGTTGGCAAGGGTGGAGGAAATGGATGCGGAACTAAGGTGTACGAGCTTGGAGAAAATTGCTCGTCACTAGCCTAGAAATCCCGAAACTGCACCAAGTCGACTGGTTTGGATGTATTTTTGGCTCAATTTTTCTGGTGTTTGTGTCCAATTTATGGAGGGCTTTTGTAGGCAATTCCTTCATCTACAATTAGGGACTTGAATCACAAAATTTGGTGCAGAAACAAGCTTGGAATCGATCTTTGAATATCATGCACAACAAGGGATTTCTTGAATGAATTTTTAGAAAAAAAATCAGATTTGGGAAATTTGAATAAATTGGGATTTTTGTCTTGAACTAGAACTAATTTGTGATGGAGAAGGAGAGGAAATTGGTGTGTCTTTCTCATCAAAAACTTGCCCCTATTTATAGTGGGAGGAAGAAGACCATAATCCACACCTTCAAGGGTTGGACCTCTCATGTAAAGGTAGATCAACCATGAATGGTTGAAGTTGTGTTTCTTTGCAATGGATGGAAGAATGGGATTGTAGGAGAAAGGAGGTGGAGAGGAGTGATTGGGGAAGAAGAGAGGTGGAGAAAGCTTGATTGGTTAAGGATCAACTCAAATTTCCCACCATGGGAGCTTCTTGTAAGAAGGAGAGAAATAAAGAAATAAAGGAATTTAATTTCCCTTGATGACAAGAAAGTCTTGATAGCATAGCAGAATGAAGGAGAGTTGGATGTTTGGAGAGTGCAAGAGGTCATGGGTTCGAGTCCTACCTCTCCCATTTTTTTTCTTTTGCCTACATTCCTTTACCCCCTTAGTTTATTCAAAACTTAATTTGATGGAAATTAAATCAAAATATTGTTTATAATTAATTATTTAAAATTTTATTTCCTATCAAGTTAAAATTTTAACCAATTTTATTATTATACTATGAAAAATCATAATAAAGAATGAGAAAGAGTCCCGTGCGAATGGTCGCCTGTGTGGGAAATAAGAATAAATCTCGATCGTTCATTCCAAAAAATCAACGTCCCTGATTAAACATTCATTAAAAAATATAAAATACGGCACATGCGAATTTTTCCCGTATTATTCGCGTATTTTTCAATAAAATACGACATGGACGAATTTTTCCTGAATTTTTCACGAATTTTTCGAAAAATACGTTTTTATGAGACGCGCCCAGTTTGTTCATCAGAAATAGCGATTTGTTCATCAATATTCACCAATTGTTCATCAATACTAACTAATTGTGCATTGAGTTTTTGATAACATTGTTCATTGATTTCGAATTTTTTTAATTTTTAATTTTATTTTTTAACCTTATTTATGTGTAGGAATACAATATTATGTAGTTTTTTTATGCACATATAATTAGTTTTGATATAATCATATTTGTTCATTGATATACTCGTATTTGTTCATTGATATACCCCTATTTTTTCATTGATATACCCATGGTATACCATTATTTGTTTATTAGTATACTTCTTTTTTGTTCATTGGTATACCATTATTTGTTCATTGATATACCCTATTTGTTCATGGATATACCCTTATTTGTTCATTGATATAACCTTATTTGTTCATTATTATACCCTTATTTGTGAATTGAAATAAACTTATGTTTTATGTGTCAAGGCTATCAACTTGTACATTTAGGACTATTAATACCATCAACTTATACATTTAGGACTATCTATTTGTGCATTTTTCCATTTATTTTGTGCTTTAAGGCTATCTTGAATTCAAAGTATAATACGAATGAAGTGCTTTAAGGCTAACTTGTTAATACGAATGAAGTGCTCAATATATATAGTACCAAATTAAGATAAGTTTGATGTAGAAACTTGAATGCAAAAGATAATAGATAAAGAATTTGACTTTGCAATCAATGGTGTATGCTAAGAGAACGAGATAGCAATAAATCGAAGAGGAGTGCTTGTGCCTTATTTAGCTATGAACAAATTGATGTTATTAATGAACAAATATGCATATAGCAATGAACAAATTGAGGTTACTAGTGAACAAATATGCATCTAGTAATGAACAATTATGTGAAAAAGGCAATGAACAAATATGCATAAACCAGTGAACAAATTGATGTTACTAATGAACAAATATGCACAAACCGATGAATAAATATGCCAAAACCAATGAATAAATATTTTCGTTTTTTATGATCAAAATCACAATGTTGATGAACATATTGCATGTAATTTTGATACACATTTGTTCATTTTTTATGTACAAACAATAGATTTTTTATGCACAAGCAATAGTTTATTTATGCACAAAATCACATTTTTGATGAACAAAATCACAGTTTTGATGAACAAATTCACATTATTGATGAACAAATCCACAATACTGATGAACAATCTGGGCGCGTGTCCTATTTCCGTTTTTTTTTTCAAAAATACGCGAATAATTCGCCAATAATTCACTCGTGCCGTTTTTTTCCCATTTTTAAGTGAAATGATCAGCGCCTTTGATTTTTCTTGATCCAACGGCTCCTGTTCTTTCTTATTTCGCACTTGGGCGCCCATTCGGACCTGAACCGGACCCATAAAGAATAATCTCATTATTTTTGAGAAATAACTAAATTAATAAAAAAAATCGTTTCTTTTTATATAGAAATAGCGACTATTACAACTTGAAGCCTCACTTTAGTTGCACCCCTTTTATTGATTATTTCTGATGATCCCTAGTCTCTCTTGGATCACACATTTTTCGAAGAGATTTGGTGCAACCCAAAGCCTCGCTTGAGTTGCAACCTTTTTATTGATTGTTCATCCCCAAGCGGGAAGCTTGGGATGGATTTCTTTGATTCTTCACAACCCGGGGTGATACGGGGATTAGCCCGACGATGGTCCGATCTTCAACACCATAAACTCGATGCGGCACAATGATAAAACACAAGTTAAATAATGGCGGAAGCAACTGAAATTGAAGATAAAACAAACATATAAAGGATAGTGAGAGAAGAACCCAATTGAAACAAAATGGAAGAACCCTTGTTAATTCACTAGACAAGAACCAATCCATTTTACAAAGGACCCATCTCAATACAACCTCACACAATCAACGACGCAGCCTTGAAGCACGAGGAGGATGCGTTGTGTAAGCCTACGAACATCTGACCATACAAGGCCGACATAGCGTAAGACAAACCAAGCTAAACTCAAGACCGATGCCTCATCAAGGGAACTCGGCTCCCTCTAGGAGAAAACTCTCAAAGGCTCCAAATCTATTTTTTCTCAAAAACTCAAAACTAAACTAAACTAGAAATGAAACTAACTAAGGCTATTTATAAGCCTCCTAAAACAATTAAAGAAAATAACAAATAAAACAAAATAGAAAATATTTTCTTAAAGCTAATAAAAACCCATCTAATTTCTTATGGCCCAAAATGATGCATGGCCCAAAACAACACAAAGTTGAAAATTGGCGTGCTCCTTGGATGTTCTTGAATGATCCTTCATCATTCCCCCCTTCTTGAAGAAGATTCGTCCTTGACTCTTGGCCTTCATCCAAAGTAAGGAGCAAGATCAGCTTGTTTGAATGCAGCTTTAATGTCATATTCTCTCGAAATTCTGTTTTCTCTAATGCACCCAAACAAGATCTCCATGGGTACAATGTTGGATCCTTCACGAGATGGGCTATCTGTACGAGATAGATAACACACTAAAAGGAACCTGTTAAGATTAGTGATAATCCAAAAAACAACCTCACATTGTGTTTATACTCGTATGTTTTACTCTAAATCTAGTTTTATGATGACCCCTTCGGTTGTAAATGTGATTGGCATGGACTGACATCGAAACAAGGTTGGACACAAGGAGATTAAACACACAAACCCAAGGGACAACATGCTGGTGCACTTACTCGGTCCTAATGCAAGACTTAAAATGGAAAGATGGTGCAAGAAAGTCGACTCAAAAGCAAGGGCAACAAATTAAACGACCCAAGATATAAGAAAGAGAAGCAAAAAATACAAACTTACATTCTCATTTGATTGACAACCAAGGACGTTGTTGTGTCCGACTGGAAAGGTGTCTTGGCTGGCGTGAAAAATATGGAATGAAGAGGAATTAGAGAGGAAAAGTCAGGCTGAATCATAATATAAGGATTTGACTTGAAGTCTCACCTAAAATTTGAATTCAAACCGACTGGAAAGGGGGACGTTCACTACTACACAAATAGCATTTTATCCATGGATATAATATCACGGTTGTTATATACCAGGGATAAAAAGTTAGGAAAAATATTTTAACTTTTTATTTTATACCAATAAAATCAAATATTCCGGGTAAATTATGACACGCTCGGGATAATTAGTAGTATAGTGCTTCTATGGTCGAAATCAAATATCCCTGACGGTAATAAACGATAACACGCCAGGGATAAAAATGGTATCAAATATCCCGGATATATAAAATCAGGGATATATAATATATTATCTGTAAATTAAAAAAAATGGTAAAGAGCGTGCCTCTTCTATTGACGACATTCCTTCGGAAAAAAAACCCTAAGTTCTCTAATGTGAAGGCGCGCGATAGACTCCATCCCGACCAAAATCAATCTCGAATTCCCTTCACAGCTCCTCTCCTCTCATTAGTCTGGGTTGGGTGCGGCGGTCAGGTGTTGTGGCGGCGACGGGGTTTGCTTTTGTAGCGGTCCGGTGTAGTTCCGGGACAACAAAAGCGGCGAGTGGCGGTGTGGTTCTGGGACAACAAGAGCGACAATGTGGTTCTGGGACAACAAGAGCGGCAATGTGGTTCTGGGACAAGAGAACAAGACCCAATTTATGTTGTAAGTGTTGGTCGGCGACGTGGTTCTTTGAGGTCTTCTTATCATTGCCAATTTCATCGAAATACTTGGCGCTCTACTATTCTGGGTGAAAAAAAATCTCAGGTAATTTTCCGAGTCTTCTTTGACAATTGCAGTTCACTTTCCTTGTCATCTTATTTTGTTTCCATGGAATTGTTCGGAAGCTGCGATTGTGATATTAATTTTGTATGGAATTTGGTTCTCCTGTTTTCACTAGGGATTTTGGCTTTGAGGTACCGCTACACTTAGGCCCTTGATTTTTGTGATTTCTAGGTGGATTTTTTTGTACTAATGGTGTTCTTGCAGTTGATTGATTCACTGACTGCATATTGTGTCGTGACCATCTGGTGCTTTTTCTTGAGCCATTTATCCCAATTGCAAATTTGTTCAGGATATATACTGCATTTTCCATTTGTATGCTACTGTCTTAATAGTGCTAGTTGTTGAACTATACTTGGTATAGGACACTAACACACCACATGTTCTTTCACTAACAAAAGCAGATAATCTCAAATGACATTGCTCTGTATGTATTTAAATTGCAAGTACATATAATGAATTGGATTGAACTATTCTTGGTATAGGACATTAACACACCACATGTACTTAAGCTGAAAACTGTGATGTCACTTCATTCAAAACACTCTTGAATATTACTAATTTCATATGAATTGGATTAAACTATTCTCATTTGGTTGGGAAGGGAACATGTGTATCATCTACAAGATCTTTGTCTAATTTTGGTGAATTTTTTTTACTGAATAATCTAGTTAAGTAGTAATGCATGCCAATTAATTTTATCAGAAAACTATATAATTAATTATTAATAAACTAAAGTATCAATACTAATGACTTTACCATTGTATTTAAGTTGCTAGTAATTCTAGTTTACCAATGACAATAAAGTTTTTCTAATCACTAAAAAGAATGCAATCCCCTGTTGTTGTATATTGAACGAATAGCTTGGAATTGGTTATAGAGTACATCATCCACTAGCTCTCAGTAGTGCTAAACAAATGAACATGTTTTTTAATAGGGGGAGTATACTAAAATAACAAGAAATCATTCTTCACCAACTAAACTAAGAACACTTGATCGATTAACTTCTAATCAAATAACAAGCCATACCAGTTCAATTTTGACTCTCAAGTTACAAAGTGTTGTAAGTTATCTTAGCTTTCATAGGCTAAACTAGCTACTTGACTAACAGACTAATAGGATTGCAAGATATGCAAGTCCAATTCTTAATTACTAGATAGTGTGATATACAAAATGCCCTTTTATCTTCTAGAGCTAAAGATTGAACTCCGACAACACCCAAAAATAAAATTAGGCTCGATACCTATGATTAAAGAAAAAAACACACATACTGTTTTTTACAACAAGAAATAAAGAAATTTGTATCCTACTGTTTTTTTTTACTTAGATTGGTTTAGGGAAAGGGGAAAAATCCACATTTAATAATGCCCTTAATGAAAATCTTTCTTATTGGTCTTTTTCACTCTTTAAATTCTTGTAGGCTTTTAGTTTGTGCTTTACTTGACTATCTCAGATATGTGTTTGCTCTATCTCATCTCTTCCTGAAATATAGGCTCAATCTCTCCCAAATTTTCAATTTCCTTGAAAAATAATGATGTAAGAACATAAATGGATATCTTACACTGCTCAGTATTTAATACATACTACAAACAAAATAGGTTTTGAAATGTAAACATGTAAATGGTATCTATTTGAAGTCTTAAAGAGCAACAAACTTTGTGCTTGAACAACTCTTTGAAATAATATTGCTTTGACATTCTTGTAATAAATATATATGGATGTAATAGTATATTGGTAGTTCCAAAAACTGTCTCAATAAGTAAATCAGTAATTTTTATTTCAAAAAAGTAGGAAACTGTTTCAATAAGTAATTTCTGCATATTGTGTACTACATATTGTGTTTCTTCTTTGATATTGAAATTCATCAGCCTTTATAATTATGATTGAACTAAAGAAAAAGGGTGCAAATTGAATCAAATTCCTCTCATATCACATAATTGACTTACCTGATTCCTCAATGATGTGATTCCATCTACCGAGTCATGGGCTCATGATTTGAGTGAAGATTCCAGCCCTAAAGACAAGCCCAATGTGCACGAAAAAGGGGAGCCAATACTTGGACAAGCAACCAAAGACGATGTTCGAGGCGCTAAGAAGCCGAGACAAGGAGCCATGCCCTATCTTGGGCGCATCACGCGAGCCCTAGCTAAGTCTATACTAGACAAAATCAAGGAGGAGCTCATGGCTCATAAGTTTCCGATGGCTAATAACAATGGAGAAGGGTGGAGTGTTCTTGTGACTATTGGTTCAACTAGTGCTAAAACTTGACTTATGTTTTGTTAAGGGTTGTTAGTTGTCTTTCTTGAAATTATGGGATTTATTTTGTAATTTCCTTGGGAGTTGTGGCTGAATGGTTGAGGCGTGGGATTAGGGTTATTTAGTCTCATTTTAGCCTCATTGCTTGGAAGACTTGGACGAAAATACTCTCTTGTTGTTTCTTTACTTTGTTCAATCTAGTTTGCATTTCTTTCGTTCAATCTCGTTGTTCGATTGTTGGTGAGTAATATCCGACAATCTTGCATCTTGGTTTGCTCAATTCTTGGTGAGTCATATCCAAGGTTTGAGCATCCATATCCAATAATCCATCAATCCACTTCCAAACGCTCCATCCATCGATCCATCTCCATCTCGGTGGAATTCTGCACCACGTCAGTATTTTCACCATAACTTCTAAATTACATATCATCTGACTCTCAATTTTTGAGGAGTTAAACTAGACTCAGAGATCTAATTTTTCGTTTTGGAATCACCCAATTCCGAGTTCGGACAAGAAAGATCCAGCCAGTTGAAGAGGGGTCAGATTCCTTGGTGATTGTTGTCGGAATTCCTTAGATTCTCTTGGCGATCTCTTTGCACCACCTCCATCACCATCGATCCGGCCATCACTCAATTTGGATGCAATTATAAAGATATACCAGTTTCTAGATGGTGACCCAAATTAAATGTGGTAATGATGGTTATTTAAGTGTGATCGTATCCCTAGATTGTGGGAATTTTCTCAGGCATATTTTGCAGATATGCTTTATTTCTAGGTGAACTATTGTTTCCTATAGGTTGTTCCTCATTTTATTTGATTAATGCAATCTCTATTATCTTGGTTGTTGAGGTTTAGTATTATTCAAAACAATGATGACCATGGTGGGCTATTTTTTTTATTAGCATACAAGAATATCCTAGTAATAAAGTGTGGACTTTATTGGTGATATGATGTTATCATGGTGTGCTATTTTTGAAGCATTATGTAATTTTTATTATGAATTTGTAAATTGATTAACTCATAACAGTTAAAAAGGCAAAGTTAACTCTCAATGGCATAGCTGCATGTATTTTTAGTATAGAAATGAACTATGCAAGTATTTAATCAACCCATGGTATTCATGAGACCAACCCTTTCTCCATCTATATCCCATGCGTTCTTGAATATAAGTTAATTTTATTATTTCCAGATCGAGATTGTGCTTGGAAAGTCAGAGAAGTTTGATGAGTTGATGGCTGCTACAACAACAAATTTCGATTAGGGGAGGGCTCAAGCTTTGTGATCGTGAGGACGGATATGCTTCTTCGCTTTGAATAGCAAGTTTATCAAGTCCTAAAAAAGTCTCTTTGTAGTTGTTTAAGACATTGTTTATATATTAGACAATCATGTTCTTGTATTATTGTTTGGATGATAAATATGGTAATTGTATACATGAAGTTAAATGTGATCAACTTTATCATGAGAAAGTTATTGTGGGTTGCATTTACTAGAAAATGAGCAATATTTGTGCATTATAGGTTCGTAAAACCTAGCAAACGAATGGTATTTTTAAAAAAAAATGAGCAATATTTATCCAGGACTTGTTTGCATCAGGGATATTAGGTTGATTTTTTTATTGGAGGAAACAGGTCTAATATCCCTGGCGTGTTTGTATATATCAGGGATATTAGGTTGGTTCTTTTATAAGAGAAAGCATGTCTAATATCCATGGCTTGTTTTTATATCAGGGATATTAGGTCTATTATACCCTCAGCATTTATCCCTGACTTGTTTTCGCCTATCAGGGATATATTTGAAAAAACGCCAGGGATAAAACGCTATTTGTGTAGTAGTGGTTGGACTTTTGTTTGGAGTGCAGATTCGGTCAAGGCTGGTTTGTAGGGATTTGGGACGTTGGATGTGGGCTAAGTTGGATATGGTCAAGGCTTGAAAGTAGGAGCTAGGCGTGGGGTGTATGGTTGGTAAGGTAAGGTTGTTGTTGTTTGAGTTGGTCAGCCTAAATTCAAGGAGAACTTGGAGAAACTTAAATTTTGAAATTTTAATTGCTATTTTTCTCTAAAAATAATTAAGTCGGCTGACTAAAATCAAGTGGTGTACGGTTTTAGGCAGGTAGTGGTGGAAGGTGGTTGTTTTGAGTTTGAAAAGTCAACCTAAAAACTAGGAGGTCTTTAGCAATCTGGTTTTTTTAATATTTTTTGAATTAAATTGCTAACTTCTACATAATTAAATTAATTTGGCTGACGTGGTCGACGGTTTGGGATAGGTAGTGGCCGGAGGTAGTTACAAATGAAGGTTAGGGCTGGTTAAGGGCACGTTTGGTTGTGCAGAATAACCCAACACAAATGGGAGTGGCAAGAGGGGGTTTTGTGGACGTGGGTGGAAGGAAAAGGTGGCAGTTAGTGGAATTTTAGGGCTGCTCCTAGGTGGTGGTCGGGCTAGTGAAGGGAGTTTGGACTAGGCAACAACCAGGCACAACATTTTTGTCCATCAAGGTTTAGAAAACCAATTAAACACGAGAAAGTAAGGTATGAAGGACTAACCAAGCGAATTTTATTCTTGGAGACACAACCGACTCTTTTTAGGATTTTTTGACTTTGAATGACTCCATGAACGACTCAACCATGGTGTGGGCAACCGGTAGCTCTGATACCACTTTGATATGGGGATTAGCCCGACGATGGCCCGATCTTCAACACTATAAACTCGATGCGACATAAAGACAAGACACAAGTTAAATAATGGTGGAAGCAACTGAAATTGAAGATAAAACAAACATATAAAGGATAGTGAGAGAAGAACCCAATTGAAACAAAATGGAAGAACCCTTGTTAATTCACTAGACAAGAACCAATCCATTGTACAAAGGGCCCATCTCAATACAACCTCACACAATCAAGGACACAGCCTTGAAGCACAAGGAGGATGCGTTGTGTAAGCCTACGAACACCTAACCATACAAGGCCGACATATCGTAAGACAAACCAAGCTAAATTGAAGACCGATCCCTCATCAAGGAAACTCGGTCCCTCTAGGAGAAAACTCTCAAAGGCTCCAAATCTGATTTTTCTCAAAAACTCAAAACTAAACTAAGCTAGAAATGAAACTAACTAAGGCTATTTATAAGCCTCCTAAAACAATTAAAGAAAATAATAAATAAAAGAAAATAGCAAATATTTTCTTAAAGCTAATAAAAACCCATCTAATTTCTTATGGCCCAAAATGATGCATGGCCTAAAACAACACAAGGTTGGAAATTGGCGTGCTCCTTGGATGTTCTCGGATGATCCTTCATCACGGGGTAGTTAGGAAAAATGATTAATCACCTTTTTGAATAATCAAATTCGATATAAGTACAGAATTTTTGCGAGGGCTTTTGTGTATTATCTCTTGAGTCGCGCGATATTCCATATTTTGGCTGGTGTTCACCCCGTTTCACCTTTGAGTTTGCATGCTCCTAGGGTGACTTCTTCTCTAAGGAGGTATGAGCCTTCCTAGTTAGGATCCAATTTTCCTCCATCAACTCTACTTAACATGATATTTCAAATTATCAAGCTCATAGGTCGTATTTTCTTGTAATGATAAACCTCCACCTTTCGTTTGTACTCCCACATATTTTAAAGTTGCCACCATGCTTCACTCATCTTTTATGTGCATTTCCACTCTTAACACGACTTCATTATCTTCCCCCTTGAAGTCAAAAACCCGAGAGGACAGGACCAAGGCCTCAATAGCTACTAGAGTGTCCACCTTATAAGTCATGGCGAACGGAGTATGTTGAGTCGGTAGGAATTCATGTTAATTAACACTGGAACAACGCCCTCAATTTTGATAATGACAAATACCATGGGAACTAATGCCTATTGTCAAGTATTTCAGTGTAACAGGCTGTGCGTCGCTAAGTAAAACTCATGGAGAAACAAGTTCCCAATGCATGGGAACTAATGCAACGACGAGAAGAATGCAACCAACCTCAGAAGTGGACAAGATAGGAACTAGAGAAGAAGAACAGATCCCTTGAAGTCCAAGAGAGTTCTCAAGACAAGGGAACCGAGAAGACGAGAGTTCCTTGTTGGTTTTCTATATAGGGTTTGCATGCAATCGAAAGTTATGTTTACATTGTTTATGTTTGAAGGAAAGTCGACCCTTGTAGATCCCAAGGATAATCAAGGCAATACGAGTAGACCCATTGAAGGGTAGTCTCGTGGGTGTAGGCCAAAGGCAATCACCATCGACCCCTTTGCATGTTAAGTTATTTGACTTGGATAAAGGCTACGAGTCGAACGATTAGATCGATCTTTTCTTCAACGTATATTGCCCCTATTCCATGCCAAGGGTTTATGCAATACCGTTGTGAGATAAAACGTAACAAACGAACCAATAGAAGTGTTGGCAAGACACATCTATTGAGAACAAGCGTACCTTATTCGAGTCCATTGATTCCTCTTCGATCTTGACTTCAACGAAGTCATCTTACATCGACGTTTGGGGTTCGTCCTTCACTCGAATATACTGCCCATCCAACGCCTCTTGAGGTTCCTTCTTCATACTTGAAGATCCTTCCATGATGCCTCTCACACTCGTGTTTAATCTTGTGAAAACTCACTCAAAACATCGACTAGTCTTGTCGACTACTTGTGTTTAATTCTCACCGATTTTGTGTGGACTAAGAGACTGATTTTCTCTTGTCTTTCTTACCATCAAATGGCCGACATTCCCCCTTATATAGGCGTGGAAATTCTGTCCAAAAACTGCCTTGAATGGCGGTTACAAAACGATTACACAAATGAGAGGATGAGAGTAAAAGTAGGGGAGTTTGTTGTAACTTCCTCCTTCTCTCTCCTTGTCATCATTAGGACGTCTAGATGCAGCCCCCTTGGAATCCAAAATGTCTTTTAATTCCAGCCTATAATGGCCCAAGACAAAGCCCAAAATTCCAATCCAAAAGCCCAAGCAATCGGCCCAACAAGCATGGCACAAAGCCCATGCCATGCGCGGATGCTAGCGGCCCAACAGCCCATAGGCGCCCCCCATGGGCCGGCCCAGCTTGCCCCACACCTCTGAGTTAGTGTAGACTCGAATCTTTCATGCTCTTCCGAGAAACACCATCTCAATGCTTGCGATCATTGCCTCATACTCACCTTCATTCTTTGTGATTTCAAAGGAGAAGTTAATGGAATTTTCAGTCTCCAATGAAGGCCTGCTTAGAACAACACCAACACCCCCACCTGTTTCACAAAGCGATCTATCAATAGAGACCTTCCACTCTTCAATGCTCTCATTAGTTTCTATGAACGTTACTTCCACCATAAAGTCAGCAAGGGCATGTCCCTTCATCGTTTTTCTTGGGTGGTATACAATATCAAACTCTGACAGCTTGATGGCCCACTTCTTCATTCGTACAAAAAGTGTAGGCTAATTTAGTATTATGTGAAGTGGGTGTCGGGGAGTAGCGTTACAGGGAGGGAGCATTCATTTCAATAGTGCACTCGAGCACTTTATCTTTAGTTAATTCTATAACAATATATACTCAATTTATGATTTTTAGGTTGGTAAACAACCAATGCTGATGATACAAGAGTCAGTCTTTCGTGCTCGTGTATATGGACTTTTTGCACTTAGCTAGAGCACAAATCACCCCAAAAACATAGAGCGGCCAGATTCATGACCCATTACATAAGGTATAGGTACATCCTAACACAATATTCTAAATAGATGTTTAGGAGCTAGAGATCTCGTCCTTGGGTTTATATTAAGCAAAATCTCCAAGGAGATATTTGAAACAAATAGTCATTTATTTCGGACATATCAGTTCATTTCTAATGAGTATGAAAATATAAGAGTGATTGCCCTGAATTACTCCTTGATAATCTCGTATGTGACTCCACATGATCCCCTCTCGCCTTGTAAATCTAAATTCAAACCAATTCCACTATCAAACTCGACTTCCTTGTATGAAAAATAATCGAAAGGTCAGATCAATAATGTAAGAACGAAACTGAATTGTACGAATAGAATTGAGTCAAAGAGATAGTTCAATTGGAAAGGTTTGATCACTATAGCTATTTCCAATTAATGAACTAGTTTGATCTTTAACAGTCAACTAGACCTAATCAAATTCATAAAACTATTAATCTAAATTCTGAATTTATGAATGAGAGAGAGAGAATTTGAGGCGATCGATCAATTGCTTTTATGGTTTTATCTAATCTCAAGCTGATTTTATTGGATGAAATGCAAAGGTATTTAAAGGGATTACAAACTAGTGTTCCTTCGATAGCAAGACAAGCATGGCCGGCCCTAATAAGGGTAATTAGTCAATTTGCTTGCTGTCCAAGATAACATATTATAGTAGATAAAACAACTATCCTAAGTATCCTTATTAATTAAATCAAATAGAGATTTAATTTGACTTAAAGAATAAGAAAAAAAATAACAAACTAATCCTAGCAACTCAAAAGATATCATAATAGTAATAATAATAATAATAATAATAATAATAATAATAATAATAATAATAATAATAATAATAATAATAATAATAATAATAATAATAATAAGGATACTTAGGATAGTCGGGTCAAGTTTTGGTGGGGCGATCGTGGGGCGATCACCATGGTTGGTTAGGGTTGTGAGCGGGAGGTAGTAGGGCAGTGGTGTTTTCCGATCGTGGTCGCCGGGGTTGGGGTCATCTATCTGGCCGGCCTTCACTTTCGTGGTTAGGGTTGTAGTGATCTGCTCGGTTGTGGTTTTACCCCAGCGCGTTGATCGTGGTTAAGGTTGCACTGGTTGTGGCCGTCAGGGTTGGGGTCGTTGCAAGTGTTTTCCGGTCGTTTGTCCGGCAGTTCTTCAGTGTTTATTCGGTGCTGCAAGGGTTCTGTTTGTAAAGTGTTTGCAAGTGTTCTGCGGTGTTGCTTTCTTCGGCTTTCTTCCTGTTTACAAGTGTTCTGTTCTTTGCAAGTGTTTGCAAGTGGATCTTCGGCTTTCTTCAGGTCAGATCTCAGTTGTTGTTGTCTGCTGTGTTGTCGGCCTTCCTTTGCTTTCTTCGGCTTTCTTCAGTTGTTTGCAAGTGTTTGCAAGTTGTTGTTGGCCTTCTTTTTGTCTGGTTTGTCGTGGTTCTTCTTGGTTTTTGTGGTTTGATCAGTTGTACTGTTTTGATATAGTTTTGTTGCTGCTGTACTGTGGTGTTGGGTTTGATATCTTGCAAGTTGCTATGTTGTGGTTGTGTCGAGTTTGGTTGCTATGTTGTTCGTATTGCTTTCGTTTCCAGTTGATTCTCTTATGGTCGGTGTCGGTCAGGTTCGTATTTCATGCCCGTTTAAAGGCTTTGATGGTTGTAATAGCGGAGGTGGTAGAGGGCTTTCTAAGAAGTATTTTATTGATCACTTGGGGACGCGACATTTTAAAACTGTGGATTTGGCGGCTTCTCACAAAGCGCGGGTTGTAAGTGACTTCGATCTCTTTTCTGCTTTGGACTCGGCGCTTCATCAGGCTGGTATATGGCTTTGTGGTGAGTGTTTTTGCACTCATACTTTTAGTAAGAATTGTAAGCATGCTGATGGTGTTGTGGTCCAGGCACCTAGTTTTGACGATGTTGCGATCATTGGTATCTCCAAGCCTCCTAGGGCTGTGGTTTTGGATTGTGGTGAGGTTGATAGTGCTTCTGATGTTCTCTCTCAGTTGTCCTTACCTGGGGATGCTCTTGCTTGTTTTGACATACATCTTCTTAATCGTGTTTTTACAAGAAAGTTGCGTACTGTTAAGTGTATTCCCCCTAAGCTGAGGCTTGGCTTTGCTAGGGTTTTTCTTGGTGCTCTTGATAAGGTCATTGCGAGTCCGAGTGGTGTGTCGGCTTGGGTACAACTCCTTATTTTGCCTTGTTGTATTTTGACTGCTTTTGTGCCTACCAATAGGGTTCAACGTCGGTCGGGAGAACGGGAACGGTGTCAGTTTGATTGTATTTATCGCGCCATTCTTAGATGGAGGGATCTTGGGGATAGGCTTGGTTTGGTGCTTGATCGCTTATCTGAAGTGGCAACTATCTCTAGGGGAGTGAAGAAATCAAGAAGCCTTGACGAAGTTAACCTTTTCCAATGTAAGCGTAAGCTTGGGGACGGGCACTTCACCGCTGCTATTAAGGTCCTTACGTCTTCTGGAGTTGCCCCATCTAGTCTTGACACTCTCCGTGAATTGGAGACCAAACACCCCTACGCCCCCTCTCCGGTTTTGCCTTCTTATTCGTTAGGTGAGGATGCTCTTTTTGTTAACAAAGACGTCGTGCTTGGTAGGATCCATAGCTTCCCTAAAGGGACCTCTTGTGGTCGTGATGGACTTAGGGCTCAACATTTTGTTGATATTCTAGGAGGGGCTGCTTCTGCGGTGGCCGATGATTTGTTAAGATCCATCACCGGGGTTGTTAATTTGTTCCTACGGGGTCATTGCCCTAGTCAGTTAGGGGAGTTCATTGCTAGTGCCCCCCTAACTCCCTTGGTCAAGCCTGGTGGTGGTTTACGCCCTATTGCTGTTGGCACTGTATGGAGGAGACTTGTTTCCAAGGTTGCTTCGTCTGTGATAGGCCCCTTTGTGAATAGTTATTTGCAGGATTATCAGTTTGGAGTGGGTGTTCCTGGGGGTTGTGAGGCAGTTCTGCACTCTGTGAACAGACTTGTTGAGTCTAAGGGCAATGAAGTTGGGTTTTCTATGCTTTTAGTGGATTTCAAGAACGCTTTCAACCTTGTTGATAGGAGTGTCTTGCTCCAGGAAACTAGGTTGAGGTGCCCGTCTATTGCTCCTTGGGTTGAGTTTTGTTACTCTCAACCTGCTAGACTCTACTATGAAGACTCTATCCTTTGGTCTTGTCAGGGGGTACAACAAGGTGATCCTTTGGGGCCTCTGTTGTTCTCCCTAGCTCTACATCCTTTGGTTCAGTCCATTAATCATGCTTGTGATCTCACCCTTCAGGCTTGGTATCTTGACGATGGCACCATTGTTGGAGATACCCTTATGGTGGCCAAGGCGCTTGACATTATTAGGTCAGATGGGCCCGCACGTGGTTTGTTCCTGAATGTTGATAAAACTGAGCTTTTCTGGCCTGTGGAGGATCCTAGAAGTTTGGGAGAGGGTGTTTTTCCATCGAACATCTCTCGCCCACGTAGTGGTGTCAAACTTCTTGGTGGTTCAGTCAGCATGGATGTGGGCTTCAGTCGGGACTTGGCCTTGAAGAGGGTCTCTAAAACAATTGCCTTAATGGAGGCGGTCAATCGTCTAAATGACCCCCAATGTGAGCTCCTTCTTCTTCGTAACTGTGCTGGGGTTGCTAAGTTGTCCTATGCCTTGAGAACTTGCTCCCCTGTGTCTTTCAAGGATGCCCAAGTTCAGTTTGACCATGCGCTGCGTCTCTCCTTGGAGAAGATTGTCACGGCGTCAGGGCCGGGTTTTGGTGATTGGCAATGGCGGTTGGCCACTTTCCCCATCAAAGTGGGCGGTCTTGGCATCTTTGTTGCTGGGGACGTTATTCGCTATGCTTTTCTTGCTTCTCGGCTTCAAACGAGCATATTGCAGGCCAATATTCTGTTGAATACGGGTATAGTTTCTCCCGGCTCTTCCTTTCAGCATGCTCTTGATGATTTCAATACCTTTTGCAATGTCGATGCTATCTCTCTCACCACTGATTCTCCTGCCCCCCAAATGATGAAAACCTTGGCAAGATGTTATTTTGATGTTGTTGAGAAAAGCCTCGTCGATAGGTACATGCTTAGCCCAAGAGAGGTTGCTGTTCTTAGCTGTATTCGTGCTCCTCATGCACAAGATTTTTTGTTCACTATCCCTATTGACGGCTTGGGTCAGAGGATGAACCATCGTCAGTTTCGTTCTGTGTTATGTTACAGACTTATGATACCTCTGTTTTCCGATGGTGGTATTTGCCCGAGTTACAACGCTCCCAGGATGGATAAATGGGGGGATCATGCTGTCCATTGTTCTAGTGAGGTGGGTGTGAAGTTCTGATGTGATTCCATCTACCGAGGCATGGCCCCATGATTTAAGTGAAGATTCCAGCCCTAAAGACAAGCCTAGTCTGCAGGATAAAGGGGAGCCAATACTTGGACAAGCAACCAAAGACGATGTTCGAGGCGCGAAGAAGCCGAGTCAAGGTACCACGCCCTATCTTGGGCGCATCACTCGAGCACATGCTAGGGCAATGCTTGACAAGATCAAGGAGGAGCTCATGGCTCATAAGTTTGCGATGGCTAATGACGGTGAAGGTTGGAGTTTTATTGTGCTTCACGGTTCTAAGTGACATTTCTACGGTTAAGGACACTTTATAAGTTTTCGGGATTTCGGGTTAATTTATGTAATTTCCTTAAGTGAGGGGGTTGATTTTGTAAGGCTTTGTGTTAGGTTTAAGGTCGGCCTCCTCCTCCTCATTCTTTAGAGATTGGACGAAAATTTGCTTCTCTTTTCCTTGCATTTTCAATTCAAAGTTTCTTGTTTTTGCTTCGTTCAATTCTCGTTGTTCAAGTTGTTGGTGAGTAATATCCGACAATTCGGGCATCCTAGTTTGCTTGAGATCTTGGTGAGTCATATCCAAGTTCCCAAGCATCCATATCCCTTGTTACCTACTTCGAACCATCATCCATCTCGGTGGTTTCTGCACCATCTCAGTAAAATCGACATAACTTTCAATCCACTCATCATCTGGTTCTCATATTTTGAGGAATTCAACTAGACTCATATATCTAAATTCTCGTTTTGGAATCACTCAATTCCGAGTTCGGACATGGAAAACCCAGCCAGTTGAAGACGGGTCAGTTGCGTGGTGTTTGTTGTCGGAATTCCTTGGATTCTCGTGGCAATCTCTTTGCACCATCATCCCTTCCATCGATCCGGCCATCAAGTGGTATCAGAGCCACACGAAGGTATCACCATATAATCCTTGTTCCGACCTTGAATTTCCACTTGTTGCAAGTTCTTTTGGTCGAATCACCCTTGTGGATGCGTTGTTGTGTCTAGGCGTGAGCCTTGTTGTTGATTGTGTCTTGTGTTGTGAGGGACGTGTTGTCCTTGTTTGTTGTTGCTTTGGACGAATTTTGTGAGTTTCCATGGCAGAAATTCTGCTCAAAAACGTCCATGAATAAGAACACCAAAGGACCTCATAATTTTGGTAGTTGAAAGGTTGATCCTCTTGCTTGTTTAATGCCTTCAACTAGGAGATGTCTTGAATGAACTTTGCTGAATTTGTGCTAAGGAAAAACGTGGCTTGTGTGTCCAAAATACCAACCTTAAATCCTTTCGTTACATGCTTGTTGAAAGGTTCGGTGCTAGATACGGGAACGACACCGAGAATTGCTAGTCTTGCTTGGTTGTTTCTTTTCTTGTTGTTGTGTTTGAGTTTTTTTTTGTTCCATTTTGTTGGTCATCTCCTACTTGCAACTTGTCGGATTTTCATCTCGGGCAAGTCTTGGTGGTTAATTCAAGTGCACTCTATACCTTGATCTTTGCCGTGTTTTTAAGATGACAAGTGTAGGTGACGAAAAAGAAAACCAAAAGTTTGATGAGGAGTCCTCCAACTCGGTGGTTGCCATGTTGCAATCCTTCCAACAATCCATGCAACAATCTTTGGAAGCTATGGAGACACGCATGGATGCCTTGGAGCGCCGAATCCTAGGGCTGGACGAGAGGACACAAGTGCCTCAAGTGGCGAAGATCAAGGAGACACGAGAAGAGGATAAAGGTTCGAGGACGACCCCTTGTAAAGGAGAGGAGACTTCCTTCCAACAAAGAGTGATGAGTGATACAGAGCAACCAAAAAGAGAGACTCCTTTACATGGATTGGAACAACTCATTACCATCAAGTGTCCAATAGAATTGACGCACACATTGCAAGAAAAGGAGGAAGTTATGGAATTGTCTCCTAAAATCAAGCATCGTCCTACCATCACTCCTAGCTCCATGAACTCGTTGGCTACACCATGGATGGATGCATTTCCTATGATTCCTTCATGTTTGCCCTTCTTGCTCCATGAGGAGGACGAGGCTGTTTTAGTCACTCCAAGTGGTGATTACATTCCCTTTCTTGTGGAGGCCAAGAAGGATGTATTTGTCATGGAGAATGCCACGCCAAGGGAGCTAGAAGCCCTACCTTCTTTGTTGATCTCACAAGGCTTGATAGATTCGAGGACGAATCTTTTTGAAGGGGAGGAGGATGATATGATTCCATCTACCGAGTCATGGCCCCATGATTTAAGTGAAGATTCCAGCCCTAAAGACAAGCCTAGTCTGCAGGATAAAGGGGAGCCAATACTTGGACAAGCAACCAAAGACGATGTTCGAGGCGCGAAGAAGCCGAGTCAAGGTACCACGCCCTATCTTGGGCGCATCACTCGAGCACATGCTAGGGCAATGCTTTACAAGATCAAGGAGGAGTTCATGGCTCATAAGTTTGCGATGGCTAATGACGGTGAAGGTTGGAGTTTTATTGTGCTTCACGGTTCTAAGTGACATTTCTACGGTTAAGGACACTTTATAAGTTTTCGGGATTTCGGGTTAATTTATGTAATTTCCTTAAGTGAGGGGGTTGATTTTGTAAGGCTTTGTGTTAGGTTTAAGGTCGGCCTCCTCCTCCTCATTCTTTAGAGATTGGACGAAAATTTTCTTCTCTTTTCCTTGCATTTTCAATTCAAAGTTTCTTGTTTTTGCTTCGTTCAATTCTCGTTGTTCAAGTTGTTGGTGAGTAATATCCGACAATTCGGGCATCCTAGTTTGCTTGAGATCTTGGTGAGTCATATCCAAGTTCCCAAGCATCCATATCCCTTGTTACCTACTTCGAACCATGATCCATCTCGGTGGTTTCTGCACCATCTCAGTCAAATCGACATAACTTTCAATCCACTCATCATCTGGTTCTCATATTTTGAGGAATTCAACTAGACTCATAGATCTAAATTCTAGTTTTGGAATCACTCAATTCCGAGTTCGGACATGGAAAATCCAGCCAGTTGAAGACGGGTCAGCTGCGTGGTGTTTGTTGTCGGAATTCCATGGATTCTCGTGGCGATCTCTTTGCACCATCATCCCTTCCATCGATCCGGCCATCAAGTTCCGGCATAATTTGGTGCGTGATATTCTTGTTGATATTTGCTCCAAAGTTGGAATTGCGGTGCGGAAGGAGGCTCCCATGGGTTTCCTCTCAGAGAATGGACAAGATCTTAGGCCTGCAGACCTTCTACTCTTTAATTGGTATCAAGGTAAGGATGCTTATGTGGATGTGACCGGGGTCTCTCCCTTTGCTGGTATGGGTGTGAGCTCTTGGACACCTGGGGTGGCCTTGCACAACGCTATGGAAAAGAAAAAGAAGAAGTATGTGTCCAAATGTGAGGAGAATGGATACAAATTTATCCCTTTCGCTTTCTCTACGTTTGGGGAATTCGATAAGGAGGCATTGGACACTCTTTCACGTATCAATTCTCTCTCTATTAGCCACTCTAACAATGCTAAGAGTGGTGCGTTTGTTTTCCATAGATTAAGTTTTTGTATTCAGAAGGGTGTAGGAGCCCAGCTTGTTTCTAGGCTCCCATCAAACTTCATGTCATTTTTCATATAATAATAATAATAATTTTATAATAATAATAAATAATAATAATAATAATAATAATAATAATAATAATAATAATAATAATAATAATAATAATAATAATAATAAGATAATTCAACCACTAACAATATGCCTATGGCCAAAAATATCATCTGCTAAGTCTTCTAGATGATCGAAAATATATAAATACTATAGGATAGAATTTTCCTTCTTATTTTGGTCAATTCAAAGGGTTGACTAAGACCACATGTAATATTTTATCTTACCTGGTCACTTACTAAATTCATCTCTAAAGTAAGACAAACTATTCCATGTTTCTAAGATAAGGAAGTATGATAGACAAGGCCCAAATCATAAGATCCACGCCTCATGTATAGGAATTTCGTCCCACATGGATTAAGTGATGGAATCTGGGCTTGTTTGATGTTGGATCATAGTGACCCATCTCTCTTGTTAGACTCCTCAACCATGGTTGCCAAACGAACTAGAATGGATCTCGTCCCTTGGGCAATCTTCTTAGCTCTACTTCTGGTTATTGGTCCACCAAAAGACACTTGAATCAAATCTTCGACGTCGGTCAGAGACATGGCTGGTTTCACTGCATCATTCTCCTCCACTTGGTCTTGAATCATCTCTAATTTGACATCGGAATCTAAATCTGGCACATAAAGTGAAAAATCAGCAACATTAAATGTTGGATTGACATTATACTCACTAGGCAAGTCGACATGGTAAGCATTGGGGCCAATTCTCTTAAGTATCTTGAATGGTCCATCTCCACGTTGATCTAGCTTATTCTTTCTCTTATTGGGAAACCTTTCTTTGCTAAGATGCACCCAAACAAGATCACCTTCTTTAAAATGACATGTTTTCACCCCTTATTAGCTTGGGCTTTATATTTCTATGATTTTGTCTCCAAATGCATCTTAGTCCTCTCATGCAACTTCTTGACAATCTTAGCCCTCTTATTAGCTTCAAAGCTCTCCTTTCCGTTGTATGGTTGAGGCATCATGTCTAATGACGTCCTTGGATTCATCCCATAAACTACCTCAAAAGGAAGGGGTCATTCTAGCGGTTGAATGTATAGACATGTTATAAGCAAATTCCAAAAAAGGCATAACATCTTCCCAACGTTTGAGGTTAGTTTTAAGCATAGTCCTTAATAAAACCCCTAACGTTCTATTTGTAACTTTAGTTTGCCCATCAGTTTGTGGGTGACATGAGGTAGAAGACAATAATTTAGTTCCCAATTTAGAACATAAACTCTTCCAAAAATAACCAAAAAACTTAGCATCACGATCTGAAACAATAGTGCAAGGAATGCCATGAAATCTAACTATTTCCCTAAAGAACAAGTCAACTACATGAGATGCATCATCATCCGTGTGACATGGAATAAAATGAGTCATTTTAGAAAAGCGGTCTACCATAACAAATATAAAATCTCTACCTTTCCTAGTTCTAGGCAATCCAACAATGAAGTCCATTGAAATGTCCTCCCAAGGAGAACTAGGAATAGGTAAGGCCTGGTACAAGCCATGAGGGTTTAATCTAGATTTGGCTTTAGCACAAACAACACAACTTTTGAGAAATCTCAGCACAAAATTATTCATTTTCGGCCAATAGTAGTGTTCTTTCAATGCTTCAAGTGTTTTTCTACCGCTCTATGTCCTCTAGACTCATGAACTTCTTTAGTTAACAACCTACATATACTAGATGAATGTATGCATAATTTTCCAGCTTTGAACAAATAACCATCATCTATAAAGTAAGTGTTAATTTCTCCCCTAGACATGCAATTCTTATAAATTTCAGCAACGTAAGGATCACTAGCATATAATTCCTTAATCATTGCAAATCCAAGAATCTTAAAATCACATTGAGCCAAGAGATCGTACCTGTGAGAAAGGGCATCAACTACCATATTCTCTTTACCTTTCTTATGCTTTACAGCATAAGGAAAGGTCTCGATGAATTCAACCCATCTTGCATGCCTCTTATCGAGTCATGATTGGCCTTTTAAGTACTTCAAAGCCTCATGATCAAAATGTATCACAAACTCCTTAGGTGATGTGACTATGCTAAGGCCATCACATCGTGAAATAGTGATGCGTGCGTGTCTGGTTAGAAGGCCACGACTTGTGTGGTTCATTGCTTAGATTGTGAGAGTGTTTTATGACATTTAGAGATTTTGGGTATATTTTGTTATTTGTTAAACTTTTCCTAAGGCAAATGTCAGTTTTGCCCTTAGGTCTTTCTTTATAAGCCACTAGGGCTCTAGTTTTCTAGTAGACAAGAATTGATGAACACATCCCAATCTTTTGTCTCCTATTAAGAACGTTTTTCCTTTGTTTTTTCTTTCAATTTTCAGTTTAGATCTTGTGGATCGTGAGTCATATCGATCCAATCCTGGAGATTCGATCTAGGTGAGTCACATCCTAGCCCGAGCCTCCTAGTTCAAGTTAGATTTAAGGTGAGTCATATCCTTGAGTTTTGCTTGTCCATATCCAATCCTCAATTCACCATCACCATCAACTTTCCCATCACTTTTAATCCTCAACATCACCATCTCCTCCTCCATCAAACTCGGATCCATAATCCCCTTCAAAAACACCATCAACACAAGTCGAAATCTCTTCTCGGTGGATTCTACAACACCTCAGTAAAACTGGCATAACTTTCGTCCACAAAAGATTTTGATCTCAAATTTTGAGGTATTAAAGAAGACTCATAGATCTAACTCTGGGAGTTAGAATCACCCAATTCCGAGTCCAGAAGAGGGAGATCTGCCCTCGTGAAGCCAGAATAGAAGTTCCTCCATCAATATTGCTCGGGTCTTCCTCGGATTTCCTTGCACCGCTTACAACATCAAGATCCTTCATCATTAGGCCATAAATAGTGCGACCACGTCTTCAAAACCCAATTCAGTGCATACAACGCCTAGTCATATGTTGGGTAATTCAACTTAGCCCCACTAAGCTTTTCACTGAAATAAGCTATGGGTTTCTTGAAAACAATCCTATAAACTAAGTGTCCAAAAACAATCCTAAGATGGTCTACATGTTCATGAAAAGTTTTCCTATAAACTAGGATGTCATCAAAGTAGAAATACAATAAATTTTCCTCAGTATCGTCTTAAAACATGGTTCATAATCCTCATAAAAGTACTAGGTGCATTATTCAGTCCAAAAGACATTACTAACCATTCATATAATCCATACTTAGTTTTAAAGGCATTTTCCATTCATCCTCTTCTTTCATCCTAATTTGATGGTACCCACTTCTTAAATCAATTTTTGAAAAGAAATTAGCACCATGCAATTCATCAAGCTTATTATCAAGTCTAGGGATGAGATGGCGGTAATTAACTATTATTTGGTTGATCGCCCTGCAATCAACATACATTCTCCAAGTGCCATCCTTCTTTGGCACCAAAATGATCGGAACTACGCAAGGGCTAAGGGATTCACGCACATAGCCCTTGTCCATGAGATCTTACACTTGTCTTTGCAGCTCATTAGTCTCCTCTAGACTAGCTCTATAGGCTGCACGGTTTGGTAAAGAAGCACCAGGCACCAAATCAATTTGATGCTTAATGCCTATTATTGGTGGAAGGCATGTAGGCAACTCTTCTAGCATGATATCCTCAAATTCCTGTAAAAGATCTTGAATACCCTTTGAAGGATGCAAAATATCTTGATCAATAATAAGTATTTCTTCCCTTATAAGCATTAAGCAAAAAGAATGAGAGTTAGGGAAATAAGTACTAGACTGGGCAACTAGAGAGCGTTTTTCAACTCAACCTTTCAAACTATTTTTAGAATCTTTTTTCAGGCGTTTTCTTTTGTATTTATAGCTCCCTTAGTTTCTGACTTGCTCGCAAAATTTGGCCTAGAACACCCTTGTAATTTGGGAGATAGCCCCGCTTTAGTCTCAGGATCGCTGCATGCAGTGTCCCCCTGATTCTGATCATGTATTAAATTTTGGGGAAGAATGCCCGAGCGGAACCTAGAGAACTTCGGTCTTCTCCGAATCAGCACCGTCGGTGGGCGAGCTGTGCCGTTTGGCCTCTTTGGCTTCGGCGGCCTCTTGAGCCTCCTTGGCACGTCGCAATGCTCTTGCTTGGTCCCTACGTACCTAATCTTGCAACACTTCTTGGGGCGACAATGGTAGGAGAGAAACTCTCCCCCCGTCATGGTTAAAATAATATGTATTAAGCACGCCATCATAAATAACCCTTTTATCAAATAACCATGGTCTACCAAGCAGAATATGAGCGCATTCCATGTTAACCACATCACACATGATTTCATCTATATAAGTTCCTATGGCAACAGGGACTAAGCATTGTTGAGTTACTAAGTTAGGTCCATCTGAATCATTAATAACATTTAAACCATAACTAGTAGCTCTAGGTTGTGTTTTCAATTGTAAGTGATCAACTACTTTAGAATTAATAATGTTACAACAGATACCACTATCAATAATCATGCACAACACTTGATTTCTAACAGTACACCTACTATGAAAAATATTTTCCCTTTGATCTAATATAGGTGTTTCTTGGAAAGTTAATGTTCTCATGGTTATTAAAGTCAAAGAAAGCTCAGAATTTTCAGGTTCAATTACCTCGATGTCGTCCACTTCATAGCCTAGATTCTCCTCCTCTACTTGATTTGGAGGTATTTCTTCATCACTCACATAGCCACCATTGGTAGTTAGGAGCACTTGTTTCAGATTTGGACAATCTTTAGCTAAACGGCCACGTCCTTGATACTTGAAACATCGAATGTCTCTTGTCCTTTCCTATGTTTGGGGGGATTATTAGGACGTCTCGGGCTGTTTTACCTGGTTTTGGTGAGCTTTGAGCTCCCGTTTGTTGCATAGAAGAGTTAGAAGAAAAGGAATCGGAATTTGAGCTAGAATTAGAAGGGTACCTTTTGTTTGCATTCCAAGTGTCTTTCTTCTTTCTTTGCGGCTGATCATGGAGCAATTGGGATGAATGGACTAGTGTGTTGAGATACTTGATTTGTTGCACTTCAAGTGTGTCTCTAATAGATTGATTCAGTCCAGCCATGAATTGTGTCCTCAAGGACCTTTGAATGATGAAATCCACCTTGAAACTCAAACCTTCAAGCTCAATGAAGTACTCAGAATGTGACTTGAATCCTTGTTTGCAAGTGGCCACTCTTAGCCACATATGCTCGGTGTGTTCTTCGGGCATATACTTCTTTTTCATTACAAACTTCAGCTGGTTCCAAGTCTCAAGAGGAGAGAGATTCTTTCTAATTATGTCCTCTTTCATTCGAAATCACCAATTTCTAGCAGTCCCAACAAAGTGGATTGCAACAACAGCCACTTTTTCCCATTCTTCATAGTCCATGTGATTTAGAAAGTAGCTAGTAGATTGTTCCCACTCTAGGTATTTTTCAGGATTAAGTTCTTCATTGAAAGGCTCAATTTTGATCTTAATATCCCTTTTTCCAATATGGGGATTATGTTGGTTTTTGTTGTTGTTCAACCTCCTGACACCATAAGCTTGTGGAATTTCATCCACATACTCAGTTTCATTATAGAATTCATCATGAGGAGGATGCCATGAGGGTTTCTCATCCCCGGGAAACCCATACATCACATCATCATAATCATTGTGATGTTGTTGTTCGTGCACCGATTGAAGGGCGGCACACCACTTTTTCCCATACTACCAATGATATTATCTAGAAGCCAAAATAACAAAGTAGCAATAACAAGGATTTATGGAATGAAGATGCAATGGATAGAAGATGCAAGCAAAAATCAGCCAATAATTTCAACCAATTGTATCTCAATCAATCATGCAATAATCAATTAAAAACTCATAAAATTGTAGGAATTAATTATCAAATCATGAAATTGCAACAAACTTAACCAATCAGCCTAGAAACATGCAAAATATCCCTTGAAAATCTCCTAATTGGTTAGTTGCTTGGGGGACAAGGTAAACACAAGGAGAGTTAGGGTTAGGGTTTGCATTTTTAGGGTTAGGGTTAAGGGGCGGGGTGGTGATCTGGTAGTTGTGGACGAAAGATGGCAGGGTGGTGGTTCATGTGGTTGGGTGGAGCGACACCAATCTGGTGGTGGTCGCCAGCGGAAGTGGTGGCACAATGGTGTTTTTGTGGAGAAAATTTATATTTGGTCTCAAAAATTGTAACTTTGGGTAAAGATATGGTTTTTGGGATAAAAAACTGAATTAAATTGAACTATAAAGCGAAAAAGGTAAGAAATTTTACTTGGTCTGACACTGGAATATGATACCACTTGATACGTGATTGCCCTTGATTACTCCTTGATAATCTCGCATGTGACTCCACATGATCCCCTCTCGCCTTGTAAATCTGAATTCAAACCAATTCCACTATCAAACTCGACTTCCTTGTATGACAAGTAATCAAAACGTCAGATCAATAATGTAAGAACGAAACTAAATTGAACGAATAGAATTGAATCAAAGAGATAGTTCAATTGGAAAGGCTCGATCACTATTTCCAATTGATGAACTAGATTGATCTTTATCAATCAACTAGACCTAATCAAATTGATAAACCTATTAATCCAAATTCTGAATTTATGAACGAGAGAGAGAGAGTATGAGATGATCAACCAATTGCTTAGAACACTCGAAATCAGGTTACGTTAATTGGCCCAAAGACTAGATAAAAATCCAATTTATGGTTTTATCTAATCTCAAGTTGATTTTTTTGAATGAAATGCAAAGGTTTCTATAGGGATTACAAACTAGTGTTCCTTGGATAGCAAGACAAGCATGGCTAGCCCTAGTAAAGGTAATGTTTTCCATTTGTCTACTCTCCAAGATAACATATTATAATAGCTAAAACAACTATCCTAAGTCTCCTTATTAATTAAATCAATTAGATAACTAATTTGACTTAAAGAATAAGAAAACTAACAAACTAATCCTAACAACTCAAAAGATATCATAATAATAATAGTAAGATAATTCAACCACTAACAATATGCCTATGGCTGAAAATATCATCTAATAAGTCTTCTAGATGCTCAAAAATATATAAATACTACACGAAAGAATTTTCCTTCTTAGATTGGTCTAGTCAAAGGGTTGACTACGACCACATGTAATATTTTATCTTACCCGGTCACTTACTAAATTTAGCCCTAGATTAAGGCAAACTATTCCATGATTCTAAGATAAGGAAGTATGATAGACAAGACCTTCCATGTATAGGAATTTTGGCCCACATGGATTAAGTGATGGAATTTGGGCTTGTTTGATGTTGGATCATAGTGACCCATCTCTTCTTGTTGGACTCCTCAACCATGGCTGCCAAACGAACCAGAATGGATCTCGTCCCTTGGGCAATCTTCTTAGGTCTACTCTTTGTTATCGGTCCATCAAAAGGCACTCCAATCAAATCCTCGATGTCAGTGGGAGACATGGCTGGTTTCATTGTATTATAAGGGGCCAATATAAATTCATATACCTTTAATATTTCATATCTAAAAATGATTTTAAGAAATCCTCATTTTTATTATCCTCACAAAAAATTATTTATAAAAATTATAAATTCACCAACAAGCATGATATCGTCTTTTCATATATTTCTGATACAAGTCTTGGGTCATATACTTGTTTTAATTTGTCATTATAACTCGTTATACATATTTTTATAATCTCTTAAAAATACAATAAGGAAATGAGGGGTCGAAAATTATACCAAACGAGACAAGAGCGGAAATTGGCACGAAAAATGAGGTGAAAAGGTAAACGGGATCAAACCTCCTCCTTTTCATTGTTTTAAATCCAATTATGATGGGTTTGAAAACTTAGATGGGCCTTTGGGGAGAAGCCCAAAGAATAAGCCCAACTCCTACACTCTTCTCCTTCCTCCATCCATCTTCTTTCCCTAATTTTCTTTAGTTTTGTAGAACCCCGTAGCAGTTGTAGGGAATGATATGGCCGCATCATTGACTCGGCGGGAGCTTCGGTGGTGGCACTCGAGTGTTCGGAGGCATCGTAGGCGGCGACTAGGTAGCCGGCGGAATGAAAAAATATCAGACTTGTTTTTTCAGCGAGGGGTTTTAACGAAAAAAATAAAATTCGAATCTTAACCCACACTACTTGAGGCTTTAAACGAAAATTAAGGGGGGTTCTTGCTCTAAAATTGGGGTATTCAAATGGAGAATTTGAGTATTGAGTGTGTTCTTTTTCTTCTACTTCTTGCCTTATTTATAGAGTGAAATTGGAGGGATGAGAGGGTAAATCCAACCTTGAGAGTGTAAGGTCCAAGATAGGGGGCATATAGGTGGGCAACAAATCACAAAGACAACCCGGAGAGAGGAAAACGAGATGGGACGGGGAGACTTTCGGTGACATGGCGATTTTTGCAACTTGTTGTTAGGTGCTGAAAGCAATTAAATACAAAAACAATCCTATAAGGCTAAGAAAGAATTGAATGGCGGCGTGGTGGGTGCTCGTGTGCGTAAGTGCAAGGTCAAGGGTTTGAGTCTGGCTGCCTGCTTCCCCCATCCTCTTTCCTTCTTTCTTCCAAGATGTCTAGATGGGCATTTAATTGGGCCACTCCTTAGGCCCAACTCATTTAGGCTGAGGAAATAGAAAAAAATTGAGTGGGTCAAATACGATTTGGTATGCTCGGTTTATTTTTGCCAAAACCCATCATTATTAAATTTTAAAATTTGCAAAATTATTAGTGAAATAATTTTATTTGCAAAATTTATTTATTCTTTTGAAAGATGGACTTTCCAATTTGGAGGAAGAAAAAACAAGGCATCATTGGGAACTATCCTAAAGCACACCATGTTTTCGAAAAGCCTCCTTCGAGTGATCATAGCCGGGAGCAAGAACGATTTTCCATGTCGTATCGATCGTCCTGGTATATTAATGAATGTGCTTAACAAACTTATCTTCTTTTAATAAAAAAAAAAGTTGCACACATGTTGGTAGTTTTTTACTAGCTTGCTAAAGCCATGATCAGAAGCGAATCGATTACCCATGATCTAATTTGTAATATCCCACTATTTTTTATAAAAGAATATTCATAGAATGTTTTTTTTATAAATAGGGATTTCTTTTTTCTATATTTTTTTTGATAAGGAAAGAAAGTAGGGTGGCCACTAACAAGCTAGTGGTAGCCCTAGAGCATCCTGGCGGATGAGGGTAAGGAGGCGCGAATCTACTGCAAGTGGGATGGAGGAGACACACCTGAAAGATCCAGCGATGAAGTCCGCCTTTCTTGACGGTATTGTTGACTAAAGGAATATTGTTTGATTTCTATTCGGGTCATGATGTTTGTTTAGCCAAATTACACTTGTCCTAATCCCTCTCAAACCTCCACTTACTTATTCTTCTTTAGAATAATACATTTACTTTCCTTTTTTTTCATGATGGCCGATGTGCACTGTTCCGACACATCAGGTTCCAACAACGTCAATCTCAGAAATTGAAGACTGAAGATGTTTCCCTTCTGCATTGATTGTGTTCTAACTACTTAGTTTTACTTTTTCTTAATAGCCCTAGTAGTAATACGATCTGTATTTTTGGAGTTGCATGTACCGTTGTTTGTATTAATCAGGGACTATTTGTAAGACAATGTTTATTATGTTTCCATTGTGGCTTATGATAACTCGCTTTGTCGTAGAGATCATTTTTCCCGAGAACTTGTAACACTATCCTTAGATGTTTCTCATGAGCCGCTTCACTAGGGGAGTAGACCGAAATGTCCATGATGAATCGTACGACGATTTTTCTAAAAAAAATCATGGAAGAATTGATGCATGAGATCCATGAATGGCTAGGGCATTTATGTGGCCGAACGACATTACCACCAACTCATAGTGACCATAACGGGTATAAAATGTCCTCTTGGGGATATCCTCCTCATGAATTCCCAATTGATGGCACCCTAATCTAAGGTCGATCTTGGATAACACCTTGGAACCTCAGAGTTGATTTAACACATCGTCAATACTTGGAAAAGGATACTTGTTCTTGATGGTGACTTAATTTAGGGCTTGATAATTGATGCAAAAGCGAAGGTTCCATCCTTCTTCCTTACAAACAATGCTAGAGCTCCCCAAGGTGAGGCGCTAGGCCAAATGTATGCTTTCTCCAAGATTTCTTCTAGTTGCTTCTTCAACTCCTTCATCTCTATAGGGTCCATTCTATATGAAGCCTTCAAGATTGGATCTATTCCAGGTTTTAGATCGATTGTAAGCTCAACAACCCTATGAGGTGGGAGCCTTGACAATTCATCATGGAAGTCGTTGGGAAATGATACGTGATTGCCTCGGAATCCTCCAGGTTCTAGATCGATTGTAAGCTCAACAACCCGATCTTGCCTTGTAATGCCAACTTCAAACCTATAAAACATTCAAATCAGATTTCTTCTTGCGCAAGTAATAACAAACTGAATTGAATGAATGAAATTAAAGAACCGATCAGATTGGTAGAACAATTCAACTTAATAGTTCAAACGGATTGGCTCTAACGCTAAATCTGAATGATTAACTAGTTTGATCTTTAACAATCACAACTAGAACAATCTAATTGAATAAACCACAAATTAGATTCGAACAAGGAGAGAGAGAATTCGGATTGTATGATGATCGATCGAATGAACTTGCAAGCATAGACAACTCGTTATTTTTGGGCCCAAGAGATAGATTAAACCAATTTGGGTTTAATCTCTCTCAAGATGATTTTTATTAAGCATAAAACAAAGTATAAATAGTAGAATACAAGAGTCCTTCTTGGAGAGCAAGCAAAGACCACGGCCGGCCCTAGAGGGGTAGATTTGGCCTTTACTTGCTTCCCAAGATATAATAAAATATCTATAATAAATCTATCTAGATCTCCCTTAAATAAAATAAATCAAGGCTGATTTATTTACTTAAGGAAAATATCCTAAAATATCTAACAACTTAAAAATATCTATAACAACCAGGAGAGAGAATATTCAACCAACTAACATAAGCCTATTGATTGAATTTCTCTACATTATTTAAATAAAACACGCCTATCATAAATAAATAAAAATACTGATATTTTCTCTATTTAGAATGGTCAAGTCAAAGAGTTGACTTTGACCCATATACCAACTTATCTCACCCGGTCACTTACTAAATTCAGCCCTAAAGTAAGACAAGCCAATACATGTTTCTAAATAAAGAAATAAGTGATTTTCGGCCCATATAGTTTAATCCATGGAATCCGGGCTCAATTGATGTTGAATGCATGAGACCCACTTCATCTTGCTTGGCTCTTCTATAACCGCTCCCAATCGAACCAAGATTGCTGTTGTGCCTTGAGTAATCTACTTAGCTCGACTCCTTGTGATTGGTCCGTCAGAAGGCACTCGAATCAACTCATCGACGTCGGTAGGGGACATGGCTGGCTTCACTGCATCATTCTCCTCCACTTGAGCTCGAATCGTCTTTGATTCGACGTCGGAATCAAAATCTGGCACATAAAGAGATAGATCAGCCACATTAAACATTGGATGGACATTATACTCACCAGGCAAGTCGACATGGTAAGCATTAGGGCCGATTCTCTTAAGAATTATGAACGGTCCATCTCCACGCTGATCTAGCTTATTCTTCCTTTAATTTGGGAACTTTTCCTTCCTAAAATGCACCCAAACAAGATCACCTTCTTCAAAGATAACCTACTTTCGTCCCTTGTCAACATGGGCCTTATACTTCATGGATTTCCTCTCCAAGTGCATCTTAGTCCTCTCATGTAGCTTCTTCACAAACTCATCCCTCTTTTCAGCTTCAAAGCTCTCTTTTCCTTTGTATGGCTGAGGCGTCAAGTCCACTGGAGTGCTCGGATTCAGCCCATAAGCAACCTCAAAAGGGGTCATTTTTGTAGCTAAATGGATTGACTTGTTATAAGCAAACTCCACAAAAGGCAAAACATCTTCCCAACGTTTGAGGTTAGCTTTAAGCATAGTTCTAAGTAAAACCCCTAACGTTCTATTAGTGACTTCAGTTTGCCCATCAGTTTGTGGGTGACATGAGGTAGAAAACAGCAATTTAGTTCCCAACTTAGACTACAAACTTTTCCAAAAATAACTCAAAAACTTAGCATCACGATATCAAACAATAGAACAAGGAATGCCATGCAATCTAACAATTTCTCTAAAGAACAAATCAGCAATATGCACAGCATCATCAGTCGTGTGACATGGAATAAAGTGAGCCATTTTAGAAAAACGGTCTACTACTACAAAGATAGAATCTCGAGCTTTCCTAGTTCTAGGCAATCCAACAATGAAGTCCATAGAAATGTCCTCCCAAGGTAAACTAGGAATAGGCAAGGGCTGGTACAAGCCATGAGGGTGAAGTCTAGACTTAGCTTTAGCACATACAATACAACTCTTGACAAATCTAAGCACATAATTACTCATCTTAGGCCAATAGTAGTGTTCTTTTAATCCTTCTAAAGTCTTTTCTAAACCCCTATGTCCTCTTGATTCATGAACCTCTTTAGTTAGAAGCCTACGTATACTAGATGAAGGTATGCATAATTTTCCAACTTTGAACAAATAACCGTCATCAATAAAGTAGGAATCTATTTCTCCCCTAGACATGCAATTCTTGTAAATTTCAGCAAAGTGAGGATCACTAGCATACAACTCCTTAATCATTGCAAATCCAAGGATCTTAACATCACATTGGTTCAAGAGAACGTACCTGCGAGAAAGGGCGTCAACTACCACATTCTCTTTGCCTTTCTTATGTCTCCATAAATTCAACCCATCTTGCATGTCGCCTACTGAGTCTGGATTGGCCCTTCAAATACTTCAAGGCCTCATGATTAGAATGAATTACAAACTCCTTAGGCCACAAATAATGAGACCAAATCTTCAACACCCTAATTAAAGCATACAATTCTTTATCATAAGTAGGGTAATTCAACTCAGCCCCACTAAGCTTTTCACTAAAATAAGCTATGGGTTTCTTGTCTTGCAAGAGCACGCCTCCTATGCCATGGCCAGATGTGTCCACTTCAATCTCAAAAGCTTTGGAGAAGTCAGGGAGTTGGAGCACCGAGGCGTTGCATAACCTGTCCTTCAAAGTGTTGAAGGGGTTCTCTTGTTGCTCTCTCCATTTAAATGATGTATCCTTCTTTGTAAGCTCATGGAGAGGGGCTACAATTGTGCTAAAATCACGCACAAACCGTCTATAGAAGCCAGCCAAGCCGAGGAAAGAACGCACCATGGTTGGGGTAGTCGGCTATGGCCACTCCTTTATAGCCTTGATCTTGTCTTCATCTACCTTCAATCCACCTTTAGACACAACAAAACCAAGAAAAATGGTAGACTCCGAGCAAAAAGAACACTTTTTCAAATTAACATAAAGCTTTTCTAACCTCAAAGTGTCCAAAACAGCCCTAAGATGATCTACATGTTCATGCAAGGTTTTGCTATAGACTAAGATATCATCAAAGTAGACTACAACAAATTTACCTAAGTATCTTCTTAGAACATGGTTCACAAGCCTCATGAAAGTACTAGGTGCATTAGTTAATCCAAAAGGCATTACTAACCATTCATATAAACCATACTTAGTCTTAAAAGCTGTTTTCCATTCATCCCCTTCCCTCATTCTAATTTGATGGTACCCACTTCTTAAATCAATTTTTGAAAAGAAATTAGCACCATGAAATTCATCAAACATATCATCTAATCTAGGAATGGGATGACGGTACTTAACTGTTATTTGGTTGATCGCCCTGCAATCAACACACATTCTCCAAGTGCCATCCTTCTTTGGCACCAAAATCACCGGAATCGCGCATGGGATGAGGGATTCACGCACATAGCCTTTGTCCATGAGGTCTTTCACTTGTCTTTGAATCTCATTGGTTTCCTATGGACTTGCTCTATAGGCTGCACGGTTTGGTGAAGAAGCGTCGGGCACCAAATCGATTTGATGCTCAATGCCTCTAATTGATGGAAGGCCTTGTGGCAACTCTTCAGGCATCACATCTTCAAACTCCTGTAATAGATCATGAATACACTTTGGAAGATGTGAAATATCTTGACTTATAATTAGTATCTCTTTCCTCATAAGAAGTAAACAAAAAGAAGTAGGGAAAGAAACACTAGACTGTGCTACTAGAGAGCGCTTTTCTACACTGCATTTTAAACACTAGACTGGCTCCTTTTGCAGGCACTCTTCTTTCAGATTTATAGCTCTCTGAGTCTATGAGTTGCTCCCAAAATTTGAGCCAAAACGCTCGAGTGGTTTGGGAGATAGCCCCGTTTTCGTCTCAGGTGCACTGCCGGAAGTGTTGCTCGGCACTTTGGACGATTTTGGAGGCTTTTCCCGGCGTTCCTGGTCCCATTCAGTAGCTCCACTCGTTCTTGATGTTTTCCTAAAATTTGAGTCAGAACTCCCGGGTGGAGACTGTGAAACGCCGCTTGTGTTTGTGGTTGCGCCGGGCGCCGAGCGGTGCGGCGCTGCCTTGGCAGCAGCTTCGGCCTCTTCTTTTTCTTCCTTGGCACGCCTAAGTGCCCTAGCTTGGTCCCATCGTACCTGATCCTGTAAAACTTGTTGGGGCGACAATGGTAGAAGAGACACTCTCCTCCTGTCATAGTTAAACGAATAGGTATTAAGCATGCCATCATAAATCACTCTCCTATCGAATAACCATGGTCTACCTAGCAAGATATGAGTGCATTCCATGTTTACCACATCACACATGATATCATCAACATAATTGCCTATGGAAACATGGACTAAACACTGATGAGTAACTAAGTTAGGACCATCTGAATCATTAATGCCGTTTAGACCATAACTAGTAGCCCTAGGTTGAGTTTTTAATTGCAAGTGATCAACTACCTTAGCATTAATAATGTTACAGCAGCTACCACTATCAGTTATCATGCATAACACTTGATTCTTCACAGTACACCTAGTATGAAAAATAATTTCCCTTTGATCTAGCCTAGGTGTTTCTTGTAAAGTAAGAGTATGCATGGTTACCAAGGTTAAAGGCTGTTCGGTGCAATCTGGTTCAATGGCCTCCACGTCCTCATCTTCTTCTCCATTGCTCTCCTCCTCCACTTGATTTGGAGGTATTTCTTCATCACTCACATAGCCTCCATTGGTGGTAAGGAACACTTGCTTTTGATTTGGACAATCCTTGGCAAAATGACCTCTTCCTTGGCATTTGTAGCACACAATATCACGTGCCCTTTGCTGATTTGGAGGTGCATTGGTGGGACGTCTTTGGCCTTGAGAACCTGCTGGTTTAGGTGAGCTAAAAGCTCCCTTTTGCTGCAAAGAAGGGTTAGAAGCATAAGAAGTGGAATTTGAACTAGGATTAGAATTATACCTCTTTGGAGCATTCCAAGCTTCCTTCTTCTTCCTCTGTTGCTGCTCATATAGTAGTTGGGCTGAATGCACTAATGCATTGAGATCCTTGATTTGTTGAATCTCAAGTGTGTCTTTAATTGATTGATTCAGTCCAGCCATGAATTGGGTCCTTAGAGACCGTTGGGAATGATGAATTCCCGCTTTGAAACTCAGATCCTCTAGCTCATTGAAGTACTCAGTTGGAGACTTGGTTCCTTGTTTGCATGTTACAACTTTAAGCCTCACGTGCTCGGTGTGTTCTTCTGGCACATATTTCTTTCTCATGACAAACTTCAGCTGGCCCCAAGTTTCAATAGGTGGCAAGGCCTTTCTAATTCTATCCTCCTTCATTCGGAACCACCAATTTCTAGCGGTCCCAACAAAGTGGATAATAACAACAGCAACTTTCTCCCATTCTTCATAGCCCATGTGATCTAGAATGAAGTTTGTAGCTTGTTCCCAATCTAGATACTTCTCCAGATTGAGCTCTCCGCTGAATGGCTCTATCTTGATCTTAATATCACGCTTACCAATCTGGTTGACGTTTTCGTTAGTGTTGTTGTTGTTGGTTGGCCGTTGTACTCCATAAGCTGGTGGGATATCTTCTACAACCTCAGCTTGGTTGTAGAAATCATTAAGGGGAGGGTGCCATGGGCGCCTTTCTTGCCCGGGATAGCCATAAGTCACATCATCAAAAGGATTGTTGTATTGTTGTTGTTGTTGATGAGTGGCTTGAGGAAACCGGTTTGCTTGCTGATTATAGAATTGTTGGTGTGTAACCGGTGCTTGCCTCGTTCCCGTGCCTCTTCCTCTACCTCGGCTGGCCGTGGGGGAGTATTGAGCCGGGAGATCATGTTCTTTGTTGTAGCTAGCAAGCACACCATGCTCTTCATCTACCACTTGTTGTTTGCCTTTGTTGCTAGCTGAGGCATTATTCGGGTCACTAGTAAGCTCGATTGCAGAAGCAACTTTTTGACTTGCTTGAGATGATTCAATTAAAGTTGCAAGTTGCTCCTCAATACGCTGTATTCTCGGATTCATGGTTGCAGTTGCAACCTCAGCAGCTCGTTGTTGCCCTTCCCTTATGCTCTCACTAAAAGACAACCTAATGAAGTCGATTGCCTCCTTAGTAAGATTCAATTCAGCCGGGTTAGGCTCAGTTGGGATCACCATTGTTCCTGAAACAAGCAAGAAACGAGAGAGAGTAGTGTGTTCTAAAGCAAAATCACAAAAGCAATACCACACCTTAATCAAGCCAAAACTTGCCTCAAAGCAATCCAATCAACTAATTTAGTTTTTTGGGTTGAATTGAGGGAGTAAAGGGGTAGATATGGTGTAGATATGGTATACTAATGATAATTAAAGGAAATATGCAGTTCAAGCAAATAGCGAGTATGCAATAAGACAAGCAATACAAATTATCCCTTTATAAGCTTCTAAACACATGCAATCTCTCAATTGACTCTATGCAAGTTAATAAAGCCAAATTTAAGCATGCAATCTCTCAATTGACTCGAATCAACTCATCGACGTCGGTAGGAGACATGGCTGGCTTCACTGCATCAGGAAATTCCCTAGGAAAAGGAATTTCTTCGGTTCTAACCACTTCCTTTTCTTCTTGCTCAATGAATTACTAGATGATAGTGATGATGGTCAACATCGATGAATGGTCGGTCAACATTGATAAACGGCCGAATCAACTCGATCAACGAACAAGTCAACGACCGAGCCAACTCGGTGGGGGTGGAGGTTGGGGTTTTTTTCTATTTGCCTAATTTTTTGCCCTTGTTTAATAAATGCCTAATTATGTATTTATTATTTGCTATTTACTTAAATCATATCTTCATCAGGATAGGCTTTGCTATAGCTAGAAGAGTGGGGGCCCAGATTGTCTCTCGGCTTCCCACTAATTTTATATAATTTGTTTGACTTTTTAAGTTTTATTATAATAATAATAATAATAATAATAATAATAAAAGATGTCAATTATGTATAATATTAATTGTGGAAGAGTAAAAGGGTACAGGGAATTCAAATATTGAATTCAATTCAAAATTTTTAATATTGAATGTCAAAAAAATATAAATATACATGTAGATATGATAGGATAATTATTTTTTTATTGATTTAGAGATCTAGAAAACATAAAAACATATATTGTCTTCTTGAATTAAAAAACATTACAAGTTCTAGGTGGAATTGTATTAGATTAATAGGAATTTAATAGTCATAAAATTGCAAGCAGAAGAAGAAATAGAAAACTGATCAAAGAGATTAGAATGAAAGAGGGCACACAAATAATGGGAGTGGAGAATGTTAGGGAAGAAATACGGAATGACTTTAAGAGAAGATATATCAAAGAGTTGGTTAATCAAGCACTCACTGATGAACATTTAGAACTAATTACAGAAAAAATATCTAACGAGGAAAATGAAATACTAATAAAGCCAGTAACAAATGAATAAATTAAAAAAACCTTAATGAGTACCGGTTTTGATAAATCACCAGGACCTGATGCCATGACAATTCTACAAGAAGTATTGGGACATTGTGGGCCGGCGACCGTCTGTAATAAAAGCTATAAAAAGCTTTTTTCATTCATGAAAAATTTTAAAACAAATAAACCATACATTTATTTCACTCATCCCAAAAATTGAGAATCCTTGTGCAACAAACCATTATAAGCCCATAAGTTTATGTTCAACAATTTATAAAATTATATCAAAAATCATAACAGAGCGACTTAAAAAAATAACAGACAAACTTATTCACCCCTTGCAAGCTGCCTTTTTAAATCACCGAGCTATCCAAGACAATATACTTATATCCCATGAGGTCTTCCACTCCTTTAGGGGAAGTAAAGCAAAAGATGGATGGGTACCATAAAACTGTATATGGAAAAAGCTTACGATCGTGTTGACTGGAGTTTTCTATTCCGAGTTCTAGATAAGTTTGGATTTGATAAAAAAAAAATCATTGAATGGATTAAAGAATGTATGCACAGTGTCTTTTTCGGTCCTTGTTAATAATGGACCAATGAAACATTTCCTTCCCGAACGAAGACTAAGACAGGGTGATCCACTATCCCCATTTCTTTTTGTAATCATCGCGGAACTACTGGTAAGAAAGTTTCAAAAGGAGTGTGATACAGTCAGGAAATTGATTAGCTGCTCGATTGCACGAGGAGGCACAAGAATCCCATTCCTAGCCTTTGCGGATGACATCATAATCTTTAGCAAAGCTTCTCAGCATGCCTGCTCTAAGGTTAAGAGGATAATAGAACAATGTAGTACGGCTTCTGGTAAAAAAGTGAATTATCACAAATCAGCTTTTTAGGCAAGCAAAAATACAAGCCATCACCAAAAGCAACAAATATGACAAGTATTAGGAATCAATTCAATGACAGATTTGGAAAAATACCTAGGATGTCCAATTATCAATGGAAAAGTGAATAAAGAAACTTTTAAGGAAACAATTGGAAAAACTAAAAATCAGCTTTCTAAATGGAAGGCCAACTCACTTTCTCAAGAAGAGTGTATAGTGGTAATCCAATTCAACCTTGCAACTAAACCGAACTATATAATGTAAAGTTTTATACTTAAACGTCCATGATGAAATGGATAGAATCAACATGTGTTTTTCTAGAACAAAGATCATCATCACAAACCCCTAGTGGGATGGGATAGAATTTCTAGACCGAAGTTCCATGGAGGACTGGGCATATGAAAGACAGAACATATATATGAACAAAGCGTTACAGATGAAACTGCTATCTGAACCTGACAACATATGGGTTAAGATTGTCATGGAAAAATAAATGAAAAATGAAACACTCGTATCTTATAAAGTCAAACCAAATGCATCATGGCAATGGAAACGATTTAATAAGTCTAAGACTAGAATTTCTACAAGGACTAGTATGGTAGGTTGGAGATGGAGAAACTAGTAATTTCTGAAAAGATAATTGGATAATGAATGAACCACTACAAAACTATGCATTGCAACTAGAAAACATCGATAAGGAAATGAAAGTAAAAAAGATGAATAGAAGATTGAACATGGAAAGTAGAACAACTAAAACAATTAGTTCCAAATAAAATCGTATAACAAATTATAGCAACTCCTATTCCGAATAATTTAATCAAAGACTGACTTTATTGGGCACCAAGTAAGAATGGATGGTTCTCGACCTCATCAACAATAGAACTGATCACAAAAACTACGAATGAAAACCTGACTAAAGCTAGGTTAAAACAAATTATATGGAAAATGGAGACTAATGGTCTACCAACTAAAGCTAGGTTAAGAGAAAAACATGTCATTACACACTTGGATGTATTATCTGTAGTTGTACTAATGAAGATACCGAATATTTATTCATCAAATGCCCATATACCATCAAGATAGAAGGGAACATAAACCCAATAATATACCAAATGCTATGACAATATAATCGAACCAATAAAACGCCCAAAACGATACTACAAGAACTATACCAACACCTAGGACATAAAGAATTTGCTACCTTAGCAACGGTGTGGTGGTGTATATGGCACCAACGAAATAAGCTAGTCTTTCAACAACAACCAAATGATTTCATATTAGATTTACCCATGTATATCCGAACACAAATAGAAAATTGGAAAAGTGCTAAAAATTGGGATGAAGATGAAGAGAAAACTAAACGATTGGGACCGAAGAGACATAAGCAACGACAAAAGAACACCACATGGAGAAAACCGAATAGAAATATAATAAAAATTAACTTTGATGGCTCCAATTTATTGAATGGTCACGCCTCAGGAGGCATATAGTCATTAGAGACCATTGTGGATCAATAATCGGAATAAAAGCACAAAATTATGATAAAATTACTGCCCTTAAAGTTGAAGCGTTAGCCTTAAGAAATTGTATAATAGAAGCAAAACAAAATAATTACTCACAAATTGAACTTGAAGGTGATATCTACAAGTGATAAGAGCTGCTCAAGGACATCCCAATTTCCCTTGAGAAATTGAAATTTCTGACATCCTTGTTTCTTGAAAAGGCTTCTCTTCGATTCAGATTCTTCATGTCAATCGGGTTTCTAATGATGTGGCCGATAAAATTGCCAAATTGAGCCACAATCTCCATATTGATGCAATCAAAATTCACCCAGAACTTTCCGTTCTCATCCGTCAGGATGCTCTAGGGCACCCTCCCTGAAGGGAGTGCCTCCTAATCCTTACCTAATAAAAAATAGCAATTTATTAGGAATGAGCTCTAGTAAAATTACTCTACCTAATGTTTTATTTTAATTTTTTTTGGAATTTTTCTTAGGTACTCTTAAGTTTTTGCCTGTTGTTTTTAGTATCCAAAAACTTATTCTTCTAGGTACTCTTAAAATTTTGGTTTTTCCATTTAATGTCCCTTTTCGATTCGAAATGATTAAACTCAAGCCCATCATTGTATTCCTTATCTTTAAATTAGTAGGATTCAACTTTTAAAACACCCAAATTCATAACCGAACCATCCTAATTTGAATTTCAAAACAATCCACCATTTGGAAGAATTTGGGTAGTTGTTTAGAAATTCAAATCAGGATTATTCGGCCATGAATTTGGGTGTTTCAAGGGTGCTAATCTACTAAGTCAAGTGTAAAGAATACAATCATGGATTAGAATTTAATCAATTCGAACAAAAAGAAGCATTAATTGAAGAAGCCAAAATTTAAGAGAAACTAAGAAAAATAAGTATTTTTTCAGAATATTGAAAGAAAAAAAAACTCGAGAGTACTATCAGCACTTTCCTTTACAAACAATGTATATGAACTGTGTGAGAATGAACGAATAAAATAAGTTGTATATGAACTTCATAAAAAAATGGAAAAAAACGAACTAGTCTTAATATTGTCTAGATGGTGGTCAATATGGTATAACAGAAACAAAGCGATATTTGACGGTCAAAATGTCATCACGGATCTTTATTAGTTTAATGTTACTCAACGCAAAAATTCGGAGAAGGCCAATCAAGAACATGTAGAAAATTATAACCAACGACCGATACCAAATAACCTTAGAGGACATAGACAACAAGAGAGATGGAAAAAAAACCACGTATTGGTTGGTTCAAACTAAATGCATACACGTCTAAGAAAAAATGGAAAAACTTTGATTCGATTTGTCATTAGAAACAACAAAGGAGAAACGATGAGAATAGGCTGCGAAAAAATGGGAGAACGATCGATCCTCCAAGCTAAAACATTATCCTTATATAAAGGCCTCCAACTAGCAATTAAATTAGGAATACAAAAATTGAAAATAAAAAGTGATAATCAGATCTTAATCAAAGCCCTACGTCGTGAGAGAACCTGTCTTTGGGAAATTGAAATATTAGCAATATATTTTTTGATGATGCTAGAGGAAACGATCATTTCTCTCATCTACAAAAGCGCCAACTATGTTGCTGAAAAAATTGCAAAACTCGGCCTTGGATAAACCTCCAAGGTGTTAAACTACCACCTAGAGCTATGCACTCTCATTTGTCAGGTGGTATTGGGTAGTTTGGCCCATTTAACAAACTAGTGTAATTCCCGTACTAGTGTAAAACCTTTTTCTCTGAGAAACATTCACGTCCGAATCGTATTTTCTTCAACAATAAAAATTACAAAGTGTTGATTTGCTTTGGAGAGAAGAGTGGGCAATGATTTTTGAGATGGTGATAAGGTGAAAGTATTTTAGAAAAAATCGGAGAAATTAAAAAAAAAAAAGATTGTTTATTATCTTTTTAATTGCTAAACACTATGTCATGTCTTCAATCAATTATTTCCTCATTTTTTTACCATCTAATAAAATTTTCAAAAATAGATAAAAAGAAGAAAGAAAATAGTGGAGTTGAATCAATTAATGACAAAAGATTAATTAAACAACAGACGATAATATCATTCAAACCAATTCGCTCTAACTGAATTTATACATGAACCAAACCTCAATCTGTGCAATTAACGTTTGTAAAAGCTAAATTCGTCCAATCAAAACTAATAATGAATGAACCAAACATCTTGGTTACATATTTTGTTTTGGGAATAATGAGAATGAGATTAAAATGATTAGAGATAGTAGTTTTTAACGTATTAGTGGTGAGGGGTGGTTTATTTTTTGTGGTTAAGTGTGAGAAGAAGTGGTTTGTTGTTAATGTATTAGTGGGGAGGGTAGTTTCTAATTAGATTCCAAAACAAATGCAATTTTTATTAATTTAAATTTCTTTTCTAAAATTTGCATGTTATTTGTTGGCATTGTTGTGATCATGGCCCAATTAAAAAATTGTTAATTACTACATTTTTTTTCAACAATTGCCGCATGCCACCATTTTTAACACTAACATGGTTCAGCTTTAGTATTTTACTATAGTAGATTTCTTTTCTAAAATTTGCATATTATTTGTTGGCATTGTTGTGATCATGGCCCAATTAAAAAATTATTAATTACTATATTTTTTCAACGACTGCCACATGACACAATTTTTAACACTAACATGGGTTCAACTTTAGTACTGTACTATAGTAGATTTCTTTTCTAAAATTGGCAAATTATTTGTTGGCCTCTACGTAGAGGTAGTATTCATTAATGCTTTCCATTTTCCTCCGATTGATCAACATCCATTACAATGCTCTTGTTAATTTGGCCTTTTCCTTAGTCTGATTCCACCTCATCCACATTCATCACTTGATCATCTGCTAGAAGAAACTTGTGGCTCATCAGTTTTGTGTAGGTTAGTGGGTGGGTGTCCGAGAGTTCTTTTTTAATTCAAAATTTGGGATTATTGGTGATATAGTAATAAACAGGGGATAATCTAATTGTATGAGGTAATTGGGTGGGTAGAAGAATAAATTTTGAATTAAATAAGGATGATTGATTTTTGTTGATTACGGTTCCACTTCCATGGGAATTGAGTCTGATGAGAGGATCGATGGAGGGGATGATGGTGCAAAGAGATCGCCACGAGAATCCAAGGAATTCCGACAACAAACACCACGCAACTGACCCGTCTTCAACTGGCTGGATCTTCCTTGTCCGAACTCGGAATTGAGTGATTCCAAAACTAGAAGTTAGATCTATGAGTCTAGTTTAACCCCTAAAAATGTCAGACCTAGATGATGAGTGGATTGAAAGATATGTCGATTTTACTGAGAGGGTGCAGAAACCACCGAGATGGATGATGGATCGAAATGGGGAGAACAAGGGGATATGGATGCTTGACAACTTGGATATGATTCACCAAGCTCTAAAACAAACTAAGATGCCCAAATTGTCGGATATTACTCACCAACAACTTGAACAACGAGAATTGGACGAACGAAAATGAAGAACAAGACTTGAATTGAAATTGCAAGGAAAAGTAAGCAACAAGGTTTTTCGTCCAATCTCTAGAAATGAGGAGGAGGAGGCCGACCTTAAACCTAACACAAAGCCTTACAAAATCAACCCCCTCACTTAAGGAAATTACATAAATTAACCCGAAATCCCGAAAACTTATAAAGTGTCCTTAACCGTAGAAATGTCACTTAGAACCGTGAAGCACAATAAAACTCCAACCTTCACCGTCATTAGCCATCGGAAACTTATGAGCCATGAGCTCCTCCTTGATTTTGTCTAGTATAGACTTAGCTAGGGCTCGTGTGATGCGCCAAAGATAGGGCATGGCTCCTTGACTCGGATTCTTAGCGCCTCGAACATCGTCTTTGGTTGCTTGCCCAAGTATTGGCTCCCCTTTATCGTGCACATTGGGCTTGTCTTTAGGGATGGAATCTTCACTCAACTCATGGGGCCATGACTCGGTAGATGGAATCACATCAGAGTCCAAGCTTTATTATATTGGAATAGAACTAATGATAGTTATTCTTGTAAGTTGGTGGGTGGCATGGACTAGTTAACGTTTTGCTAACATGATCACTACAGTACTAGTACTAGCTAGCTTAACCAACTAGTATAAATCTAAAATCATTTTACTTAGGTCTTCTTGGCCTAAAATTTATAGGTTTGTTAAGTTAAAATAGATAGTTTAATGGGTTAGATTAGTTAATTAAGGAGTCTTATAATATTTCTTGTATTAGGAGAATTCTAATTACTTTTTGATTTTGGATTTGGAAGTTTATTAATTTGTACTATAAGGTTTAATAGTATTGAACGATATTCGGTAATATTATTTAGGAAATAACCTCATTTGGTTGGACCTTTGATCTACTATTGTTGGGAATTCGCCGTTCAAGGTAAGTCGCCTAGACTTACTTAGTTATCAATTTTGATGTGTGCTAGATGTGTAGATATGGCGTATAGAACTGTATTTTGGGATTCATTCCTATATATTATATGTGTATATTTGAAAACAATTCGTTATTTTGGAAAAATATAATAGATGAATACTATTTTGTACTTTATTTGGATTTCTATACATTGGCAGCTAACCGATACCACTACGATCAGGGACAGTCGAAAAGGCGGAGACATCCCTGAATTAGTTGTATGTCAAGGAGGGGCCCTTCAAAATTATAATAAAATGTTTTGGCGAGTGCTCCCGAGGAGGCTTATCTAGGGGTAAGAAGGTGAATGATGAGGGTGTGAGTGGTTCGGATAAACGGTGGAGGTCGACGTCCACTACACTGTGTAAGGCTGGAGGATGTCATGCTTGTTTAATAATTATGTCGACTGAGAATTGATTAGTTGCGATAGACCTTTTATTGAGACAAAAAGTGATTGAGGTGATACTTAAGTGAAATGATGTGCTATTATTAGTATGTATCGTATGGTTATAAGTATTATTATGTGCGTCTTATAATTATAAGTATTGTTGTACGTTTGTTGTTGTGGTGAATATATTATATGTGAACTATTATATTACTAGTCTTATTATGTAATTGAATAAATCGATTTTGCTTTTGCATGTTGCATTTACTATTCAGTGCATATTAGAATTGTTAGCTTACCCTTAGGGGTGTTGTTTTTCTTTTAGGTAATCACTCTGAAATGAATAATGCTCCAAGGAATCTTCTCCAAGTTGATGGTGAGCTAGATCGACGTGGCATGTCTTAGGATGAAGTTGGATAATGTTTTGTAGGACCTAATGTCCTAGGAGGCTATGTTGTTTAGTTAAGTTAGATGTTTGTAAATATTTGCTGCAATTTAGGAGATCAGAAATGTGGGTTGTGGTTGGGTTGTCTGATGCTTACATGACTTCGTTGTTACTTTTCAAGAGACATAAGTTGGATATTTTTCTTGTATTTCTCGCCGTGCCTTTGTTGCAAGGTGCCACATTGTGAGATTGTTGTAAGATTAGCCTAGGTGGACCCATGTGAGGTCCACAACCAAGTGACATTCTGGTATTTAAAACCGGGGTGTTACAGATTGGTATGAGAGCCTAGATTGACAACAAGGGCACAAGGAACCTAACAATAAAAGTATGAGAGGTCCAACTTAAATGAAAACTCAAATGGAGGTTTCCTTTTTTTTAAAACATATTTTTAAAGGTTGGGCATACTGCATAGTCGGGTAGAAAGACACGTCGACAAGAGCCACCATCGGATGAGAAGTAATATTGTAAGCATTTTCTTATGTACTTTGTTTAGTATCGCTTAGGCTTAATATAGTACTCACAGATTAGTTTTGTCACCACCAAAGAAGACTACTAATGATGTTAGAGGAAGAGGGAGACCCCGAGGCCGAGGACGTGGCCGTGGAAGGGGTAGAGAAGGCACGAATATAGCTTCAACTAATCTCCCTATCGAAGAAGTTGCAGAAACTGAAGGTCCAATATTGGGTGTTAAACAAGGACAATCTGAAGCTTCCGTTGCAAATAACTCTCGGAGACTTGAATCACAATTTGTGGAAGAAGATATTGCCTCTATTGTTGGAGCTAGGCCAAGGGTTAATCCAGAAGTACTTAGGCCAGCTAATGTGCCCCCCGAACCTTATAATATCCGTAGTTTTTATGGATATTTTTGAAAATTTTCCGAGCATCTTTCCAAGACCCGTTCAATCAATCTCGTTACTAATACGATCGGATTAATGAAAATTGTTCCCAGAAAATTGTGGGTGACAGAATAAAATCATTGGAACGGTTTTTTAACCTATATAAATTTTAGGATTACTTCCATTAAAGAAGTACCTTGATCGGGTGAGATCCGTTTAATTAAGGGATTTTTCTTTTGGTACCCCTGGGTTTTTGACATTTCCTTTTGATACCCATGTAAATAAATTATTCCTTTTGGTACCCTTGTAGTTTTAAAAAAGATCTAACCTTAAGCTTTAATATACTAAAATCAAATTCCATCCAGTTTTTTAACTTTTCCGTTTATCAATTCATAAAAAATAAAAATAAAAATCCTACAATTCCATCAGAAAACTAATCCGAGTGATAGATCTAATCCTAAAATCAATCCATCAGAAAGAAGCTTTTGGATTCTTCTATCGCTACGCTGACGACTCTACCCAACGAAGCTCACAATTAACTTGTTCATCATTTCCTTACCAGTCAGAAAAATCTTGTTTCGGAATTTCTGATCGAAGATGTGGAACAAAGCGTACCATAATAATGACTTGGAAGCCGAAGCGAGCAGCCCGTTGTACCCAATGATGCTGGAGTCGCCGGAGCTCCGGTGGGCCTTCATCCGCAAGATCTACTCCATCATCACTATTCAGCTTCTCGTCACCATCGTCGTTGCTTTCGTCGTCGTTACCGTCCGCCCGATCGCCAACTTCTTTGTATCATCCAGCGCCGGCCTCGTCGTTTACATCGTCCCAATCATCACCCCTTCATAGGTAAATGACGATTTAGACCATTTCGCTCCGATCGTCGAATTAGGGATTTTTTGCTTCGTGATGAATTGTGCTTAATTGAAGAAATTGGAAGAAATGAAATGAATTGAAATTGGATACTGGTTCGTTCCCGATTTTCGGATTAGGTCTTTTTTCCCCTTTCTGATGGATTATTGTAGGGTTTTTTTATGAATAGTTAACGGAAAAACTGGATGGAATTTGATATTAGTATATTTAAGGTTACGGTTAGATTTTTTATAAAATTATAGGGGCACCAAAAGGAATAACTTTTTTCTGGGTACCAAAAGGAAATGTCAAAAGCTTAGGGGTACCAAAAGGAAAATCCCTTTAATTAATTATGTACCTATTAAGGTTATACTCTAAAACGGAAGTCTTAAAATTAAAAGTAGCAAAATAAAATCATTCACATTGATTTTATTAGTCTACATAATTTTTAGGACGTTTTCTATAAAAGGAGTATTATAATCTGAGGTATATAATTTTACCACGCGAATACATGTCCCGTTCCAATCTGGATATACTCTTACCGTTTTCAATGGAAGTCTATCCATTTTGACTTGCATGTTACATATTCCCTTTGTATACCACTACTCTAAGTTTACTTGCTGCCCACGTATCCTTGTTGCCGACGTATCATTCTCTATATATATATGTGTTTGCGGCCTGGGCTTTGATATTACACTTCACTTTTGATCACATTTCTACTCAACCAATCAAAACACTCACACCAAATTGAATTCACAAATTTGTGAATTGAACCAAACTGAGAAGGATGGGGCCACTTTGCCCATCTCCTTCGTTATTAAATTCAAAATTCCCTCTGTTCAATTTCTTGTTTTTCTCGCCTTCGTTCGAACGCAAGCCAGGCAGGCCATTGGCTCCGGCCTTCGTTCAAGCGCACCAACACCACTAGCAACTACCACCGCTATGTCGGTCCGCTCCGCTCAGCCACCGAGATGGTAGATCACGAGGCCACCGGAGAAGGCCACGTGAATAGCCACCGTAAACGACACCATACTTGTTTTTGGAGCCTCTGTCGAACCTCTAGGAGCCGTTACGCTGCCTGCCATTTACGCCGTTAGGATCGTGACGTTGTCATGATTCCATAGGATCAATCCGTTCTTGAAATCGACGTCTGAAATTTCCATGACGTCAACATTTGGTAACGAACTTACGACCCCTTTATACGTTCCGTTGGTCCATATTAAATTCTGAGAATTTAACACCACGTACATATGATATAAATGAACACTTTTCATTTATAAGAAAGTACCAAAAACAGGACGTTATGCTGTCAAAATCTTAGCCTAAGTAACGACGTTATAAAGGTTATATATAACTTTTTATATATATAAGAAAAATACGTCGTTACGTTGCTCGTATCGAGAAGACATTAAAAATTGAATAAATAGTGAAGGGGTTGATTCATATGTCTTTTTGAATGTTGTTATATTTATTCTTATCAGGAAAGCTATAAGGAATTCAACTTAATTGCCTTGTTCAGTTCTAAGCTCGTTTTTCAAGGCAAGTGGGTGGTTCACCCTTTTCTGAACTTGATATCTTTAAACTCTGTTTTAGATATCATTATTTTTGGAATAATCGATAATCAGGAACTTGTGTTCCGTTATTATCTTTATGTTGGGAATACTTGCTTGCTAAATAAATGAATTGGGTTTATTTACTGCTTAGATTTAACGGCTGTTTATTATTTCTTATTATTCGTACTGATAGTACTGTTTAGGGATGTTGATCGTGCTCTTATGTGATTGGAGATTCTCCTTTGAGATCTCTTTGTTGTGGATAGGTTTAGAACTAGGGATCTCGGGGATATGCCTTGAGAGTCTCTCTATAACAACGTGTTGGGAGGTATACTTTGGTATCTGCGCCCGACATTGGTCATGACCTACTTTCTCAACAATTCGTGAGAAAGTAAAGCACTTTGAGTGCTTAAGGAATTTTATTCCTTTATGTTGTTCGTATAAGTCTCACTGGTTGAGCATTGATATTTAAAAATCTATAATTGTAATGCAAAGTTTTATGACTAATAAAAGACTAGTGCCTCGGGCATAGTAATGATAATTTGCAGGGTGGTAAAGTACAACTTGGAAACGCCACTCTGGCTCCACGCTATGAAAGTTCCCATTTTCCACACTAGAGATGCACAACATGTATGCTATGAGGGTGGTTATGGATCTAATTAGTCGATGGATGCACCTTTTCAAAATAAATGTGTGTTAATAATATTCCCAACAAATATCCAAACACATTATCGCTCTTAGGAACTACTTTTGGTGGTTTCCTAATTTTCAAGCCATTAATCGGTTTACCACATATTCAGAGTATTGACGTCCTATTCTTTATAATCCTTTGGACTATTATACCTTTACCCATTTGAATTTGGGTTATGTTAAAATAGGTCATGGCCTTGTCTTCGTGAACGTAAAAACATTCTCCTATTTTCTTAGTCTCTTGGAAGACTAATACCCTTGCTTCTTCCCGGTTCTGTCCGGTTGGTATTTCCGTCTTCTGTGGAAATATCAGGTTTTAGGAAGAAGACTGAAGAAGTTCAAGCTTGAAGACCACAGAAGGATAGAAAATAAAGGAAGGAAGCTTTGGAAGACGTGCTGTCTCCACACAGGCGTTTCCAAGATTTTAAAAGTAATTCCAGAAACAACGATTCATGATTATGTATTCCGCTGTAAACTCTTGTAACCATGTTATTGAATAAAAGACAATCTGTTTTATCAGATTATGTTAGTTAAACATGTCTTTATTCATTTATGATGACTTAAGCCTCAACGGCCTTGGAGGGAAAAGTCCGAGTTCGCCGGCGGTAACATCCCATTATAAGTCTATAAAATGGGGGTGTTACAAACCTGAGATGCAGGCGCCAAACCTGAGATACCACCAGGCATCCCGAGACCTGAATGTTCTAGAAGGGGTATGGAGTTGGGAGGAGGTCTACGGGAGCCCAAACCAGATAAGTGGCTTGGAGAGTTTAAGAAGACAGGAGTACCAAACTTCACTGGAGCTTTAGGTACTAATGTGGAACAATGGTTGAGAAAGGTCACTTCTGCATTAGATTCAATCCAAGTGCCAGAGGAGAGGAGGATGTCCTTAGTGAAAAGTTTATTACAAGAAGGTGCATTCGACTGGTGGAATCTAAAGCATGATCATGAAAAAGTCTTGACCTTTGGAAAATTTGGAGAAAAGATTCGAGAATATTACTCTCCTGAGCCCGTGAGGAGTGCAAGAGAAGCTGCATTCCGAGATGCTGGACCGGAGAATATTCCGGTGACTAAAACAATTCAAAATTTTCAAAGGGAGTTAGCAGGTGTACCTGACGCTGCACCTATTGAAAAACTTCGGATATCTACTTTTCTAAAGTGGTTACAACCGCAGCTGCGTGCCTATGTCTCTAGACTACAACTTAAAATCTTAACTGAAGTGCAAAACTTAGAATTGGCATATGCTCTAGCTAGTCCCAGACCTGGGCCATTTGATGATAATCCAGGAGAAAGTAATAGACAGAAGACAACGTCATCAAGCTTTAAGAAGGATGGACGACCTAGTGAGTTTCAACAAAAGGGACAAGTTAGTCAATTTCAGGGCCATCTAGGTCAATCACAACAAGGTCGTACATTTGGCAGTCCAAGGCAGTGCTACAATTGTGCAAGTACTGAGCATGCTAAGAGTAGTTGCACGAAACCACCAATTACTTATTTTTCTTGTGGAAGAGAGGGACATCGTTCAAAATTCTGCTTTAATAAGGGAGTAGCTTCGTCCCAGGGATCATCTCCAAGGACTGGTAAATTTGTGGCTCATCGCCCTGTACCACCACAACAAAATCAACCACCATCGCAGAGTCGTGGTAGAGGTCGCGGTAATGTGATTACTAATTCGGGTGCTACTCAGTCTTGAGTGTTTGAGATGAAGCGAAATGATGCTTTGAATGCTCCCACTGTGACAGGTACGATTTGGATTCAGTCTAAACCTGTACACATTCTGTTTGATACTGGTGTCATGCATTCATTTATGTCATCTGCATGTGCACATAGATTGTAATTGACCTATAGTAGTAGTGCCTCTTTTCTTGTTAGACTGCCAGACGGTAGTAAGATTAATGGTGATAAAGAGATCATGCAATTGCAGATCGGAAATAAGGACCGGTTAGCGGATTTCATAGTAGTACAATTAGCATCCGATGATGATGTAATTTTGGGAATGGATTGGATGAGGCAATATCGGGCAGTGTTGGATATTCATAGTGGAACCGTAACAGTAACTGCATATGATGGTTCTAAACATGTATGTCAAGAATCAAGGAAGGAGAAGGATGGGGTAATAATTAGTGCAATGAAGGCGGCTAAGTTGATAAAGAATGGATGTGTAGGCTATTAGTTCTATGTTTTACAAGAGGATAAAGAAATTCCGAGAGTTAAAGATATTCCAATAGTATGAGAGTTTGAAGATGTCTTTCTTGAGGAGTTACCAGGGCTACCACCTCAACGAGAGGTAGACTTCAACATTGACTTGGAGCCCGATACAAGACCAATATCGCGAGCTCCTTATCGCATGGCTCCAATGGAGATGCAAGAGTTGAAGAATCAATTGGAGGAGTTGTTAGAAAAGGGATATGTGCGCCCTAATGTGTCACCTTGTGGACCTCCAATTTTGTTTGTAAAGAAGAAAGACGGGTCTTTGAGATTGTGCATTGACTATCGAGAGTTGAATCGGGTCACCATCAAGAATAAGTACCCATTACCACGAATTGATGATTTACTAGATCAACTACAAGGAGTCGTGGTATTCTCTAAGATCGATCTACGATCTGGGTATCATCAGTTGAGAATCCGAGAGGAAGACATTCCAAAGACAGTATTTCATACAAGATATGGGCATTACGAGTGTTGAAGTCCAAAATAAACCGCGCTATAAACGGGATTATAATAAATACTAACTCTCGGGAATTCGTACAACCAAACGGTTTTCGTACGTAGATTATTCCTCCTTCCCACCCTCCAGCTGATTGTTTTGTAATCCTCATTACAATTAAAGCCATTTGGACTTTATACCATAAATAGCGCGATCTCACTCGGAGATCAAGCACATCGAATCTAGGTACAGGAAAAGATTCCTAACATGGAGAGGTTTTTCGATCCTTATTCCATTTCACTTCTTTCCTATTTATAAGGTTTTACACGGTTACATTCTCAAGACTCTTTTATCCTCTCTTAATATTAACGATTTTACCTAACGGTTATTTCGCGCACCATCACAACCCCTTGGCTTGGTGTCCTTGTTCCACGAAGGCAACAAGACAACAAACGGGTGCGCATGCTTATCGATTTTCGGTTTTGAGTATTGCGATCTAAACTCGAGATTAGGTAGAGTTCGTGCACATTTTTTGAGAGTTGGGACCTCGTCCATTTAGAGAGTTAGCGAATCTCGTTTTCTTATAGAGTTAGGACCTCGTCCTTTTGAGAGTTAGCGAACCTCGTTCTCTTAGAGAGCTAGGACCTCGTCCTTTAAAAGTTAGCGAACCTCGTTCGCTTAGAGAGTTAGGACCTCGTCCTTTTGAGAGTTAGCGAACCTCGTTCGCTTAGAGAGCTAGGACCTCGTCCTTTGAGAGTTAGCGAGCCTTGTTCGCTTAGAGAGTTAGGACCTCGTCCTTTTGAGAGTTAGCGAATCTCGTTCTCTTAGAGAGTTAGGACCTCGTCCTTTTGAGAGTTAGCGAACGAGCCGCTTAGAAGACCTCGTCCTTTTGAGAGTTAGCGAACCTCGTACGCTTAGAGAGTTAGGACCTTGTTCTTTTGAGAGTTAGGACCTCGTCCTCTTAGAGAGTTAGCGAACCTCGTTCGCTTAGAGAGTTAGGACCTCGTCCTTTGAGAGTTAGCGAACCTCGTTCACTTAGAGAGTTAGGACCTCATCCTTTTGAGAATTGGCGAACCTCATTCGCTTAGAAAGTTAGGACCTTGTCCTTCGAGAGTTAGCGAACCTCGTTCTCTTAGAGAGTTAGGACCTCGTCCTTTGAGAGTTAGCGAACCTCATTCGCTTAGAGATTTGGGACCTCGTCCTTTTGAGAGTTAGCGAACCTCGTTCGCTTAGAGAGTTAGGACCTCGTCCTTTGAGAGTTAGCGAACCTCGTTCGCTTAGAGAGTTAGGACCTCGTCCTTTGAGAGTTAGCGAACCTCGTTCGCTAAGAGAGTTAGGACCTCGTCCTTTGAGAGTTAGGGAACCTAGTTTGCTTAAAGAGTCAGGACCTCGTCCCTTAGCTTGTCAGGACCTCGTCCCTTAGCTTGTTAGGACCTCGTCCCTTAGATTGTCAAGACCTCATCCCTTAGATTTTCAAGACCTCGTCCCTTAGATTGTCAGGACCTCGTCCCTTAGATTGTCAGGACCTCGTCCCTTAGATTGTCAGGACCTTGTCCCTTAGATTGTCCGAACCTCGTCATTAGATTGTCAGGACCTCGTCCCTTAGATTGTTAGGACCTCGTCCCTTAGATTGTCATCGCCAACCCTGCGCACGCCAAGGCTAACCCCGTGGCGCCGCACAGAGACTGCGGCCAAGCCCACGCACGCCAGGGCTAACCCCGTGGCGCCGCACAAAGACTGTGGCTAAGCCTGCGCACGCCAAGGGTGAACCCCATGGAGCCGCACAAAGACTGCGGCTAAGCCTGCGCACGCCAGAGGCGAACCCCCTGGCGCCGCACAAAGACTGCGGCTAACTAAAGAGGGAAGAGGAGGCACTTACTTGATTATTACCCGAGAGTAGGTCGGATAAGGAGAGCACTTTCCGCAGACGACGCCGGTGTTGAAGCCCAAAATAAACCGTGCTATAAACGGGATTATAATAAATACTAACTCTCGGGAATTCGTACAACCAAACGGTTTTCGTACGTAGATTATTCCTCCTTCCCGCACTCCATCTGATTGTTTTGTAATCCTCATTACAATTAAATCCATTTGGACTTTATACCGTAAATAGCGCGATCTCACTCGGAGATCAAACACATCGAATCTAGGTACAGGAAAAGATTCCTAACCCGGAGAGGCTTTTCGATCCTTATTCCATTTCTCTTCTTTCCTATTTATAAGGTTTTACACGGTTAACTTTATTCAAAGACCGATGTGGGAAGCCAAATATATTAACTTTCTAACATAGATTATTTATATCATTAACCCATTTATTGTCTTGGCAGCAGGTTACATACATATTGATACATAGTTTGGTGGGCTTTTTAGTACTTTTGCCAATGGATCGTCACATTTACCCTTGTTTAATGGGCCAAGTTCATATACATACGTATATGTGAGGTATTTGCCTTTTAACACCTTTCCTTTGAAGTGAAACACTACATTTGGATTAATTTAGTGTACTTATCACAACATAAAGAACTTGGTGTTTGACCGAATCCAATCCACACGTTTGAATATGTATAGAGAGTATGACTTAGATCATTGGCACGCTTCTTATATAGGCACATATGCATATATTTATCATAGCCATGCAACGAATTTAAGCAGATGCATTCTCAAGACTCTTTTATCCTCTCTTAATATTAACGATTTTACCTAACGGTTATTTCGCGCACCATCAACGAGTTTGTGTTGATGCCCTTCGGATTGACAAATGCCCCAGTTGTATTCATGGAATTGATGACCATATCTTTATTGATTATTTAGATCGGTTTGTCGTAGTTTTGATAGATGACATCTTGGTACATTCACGAGGTCATGAGGAGCATGCTGATCATCTGAGAACAGTTTTGGGAGTTTTGAGACAACAATAATTGTTCCCAAAATTATCAAGTGTGAATTTTGGATGCCTAGGGTAACCTTTTTAGGACATGCATGTGGTGTCTGCTAGAGGAGTAATGGTAGATCCAATGAAGATCGAGGCTGTGGCAGCTTGGGAACCTGCAAGAAATGTGAAGGAGGTACATAGCTTCTTGGGTTTGGCTGGGTACTATAGACGGTTTGTAGAGGGATCTTCTCGTCTAGCCCAACTATTAACCAATCTGTTACGTAAAACAACAAAATTTGAGTGGTCAAATGCATGTCAGAAAAGTTTTGATGAGTTGAAGAATAGGCTGACTTCGGCTCCGATCTTAGCTCTTCCTCAAGGGAATGAAGGTTATGTAATATATACCGATGCTTCAAAACTGGGAATAGGTTGTGTCCTAATGCAGAATGGTAAAGTAATTGCTTATGCTTCAAGGCAGTTAAAGTCGAACGAACAGAATTACCCAGCACATGATCTAGAGTTAGCAGTTGTGGTTCATGCATTCAAGATTTGGTGTCGCTATCTATATGGAGCAACCTGTCAAATTCTGACAGATCATACGAGTCTCAAGTACATCTTCACTCAGCGAGAGCTTAATATGAGACAATGTAGGTAGCTGAAACTGATTAAAGATTATAACTTAGAGATCCTTTAACACCCGGGAAAAGCAAATGTTGTTGCTGATGCACTTAGCCGGAAATCATCTCATGAACAAATATTGTGTCACTTGATTGCTCAACCATCTTTGCAAAAGGACTTGATGAAAAATGAGATTGAAGTATGGATTCAAAGATACCAAGGTCAGTTTTGTACCTTAGAATACCAACCTAGTCTAATAGAAGAGATTCATAAAAAGCAGGAGACTTGCTCAAAGATTCAAGATATTTGTCAGAAAGTATATCGAGGTGAAGCACCGTGATTTGAAATTCAAGGAGATGGAATTCTGAGAATTCATGGAAGAGTATGTGTGCCCCAAGATCACGAGTTAAGACAGAAAATACTTCAAGAAGCTCATTCTGCGCTCTATTCAATCCACCCAGGAGCTAGTAAGATGTACAAGGATCTAAGACAATATTACTGGTGGGATGGCATGAAGCCTGATGTAGCGAAATATGTGGCAAAATGTCAAGTATGTCAGCAGGTGAAGATAGAGCACCAAAGACCAAGTGGAATGCTCTAACCACTTTCCATTCCAAAATGGAAGTGGGAGGACATTTCCATGGATTTTGTTATCGGACTACAGATTAGTAGAGGACATGATACAATATCGGTGCTTGTAGATAGACTGATAATGACTGCTCGTTTTCTACCCATTAGAGTGACTTGGCCGGTGAGTAAACTAGTAGAGGTGTTCTCAAAACAAATAGTGAGATTGCATGGAGTGCCCAAGATAATTGTGTCTGATCGTGATGGACGTTTCACCTCTAACTTCTGGAAGCAAATACATAAAGCCTTAGGCACAACGCTACATTTCACGATTGCTTACCACCAGCAGTCAGATGGCCAGTCTGAGAGAATGATACATACATTGAAGGATATGTTAAGGTCATGTGTGCTAGATTGGGGAGGAGATTAGTCTGACTATTTGGAGCTAGTGGAATTTGCCTATAATAACAATTGGCATTCCTCAATCCAAATGGCACCCTATGAGGCTTTATATGGACGGAGATGTATGACACCTCTATGCTGGGACGATCCATCAGATGTTGTTGATGGAAGGCCTCAGATGATCCAAGAAACCATAGAGAAAGTGGCTTTGATCCGAGAGCGCATGTTGACTGCGCAAAGCCGCCTAAAATCCTACGCGGACAAGAGGTGACGACCTTTGGAATTTGAGGTAGGAGCCCATGTTTGGTTGAGAGTGTTGCCGACTCACGGAGTTAGGAGATTTCGAGTGAAAGGGAAGTTGAGTCCTCGGTACATCGGGCCGTTTGAGATTCTCAAGAGGGTAGGTGAAGTAGCCTACAAGCCGGCATTGTCACCATCCTTGGATGGAGTTCATTACGTATTTCATGTGTCGTAGTTAAGGCAGTATGTGCCTGAACCTAGTCATAAACTCAATTATGAGGAGTTGAAGATTGAACCTGACCATACCTTTGTGGGGCAACCAACAATAGTTCTAGATCGTCGCATGAAGAAGTTAAGGAACAAAAAGATTCCATTATTGTTGATTCAGTGCTCTCGACGAGGAGTCAAGGAAGCCACTTGGGAAATGGAAGGTAGTATAGAAAAGAACTACCCTGACCTTTACCCTAGTTTGATAGCGAGGAGGAATTAGATGTTTAACAGATTAGTCTTTCGATACATCATTTTAGAATATATTTCTTTTTTATTTGGAATTATGTGAGCTTGATGAATTTTTTGTGGTTGTTATTTGTGCTTATGTGATTTTAGTACTTATCATCCAATATGGTCATGTCTAAATCATGTTTGCACTCATATAAGTTTCAAGGAAGAAACTTTATTTTAAGGAGGGGTAAACGTAATACTCGGATAATCTTTTCGGAAAAAGTTTCAAAACCTAGTTAATTTTTATAACTATTAAAGATTATTTTTATTAATTGATCATTAGGGTTTCGACCCTAGCCTTTTAGTAAAATTATTTTGGAAGAATAATTATGCGATCTCTAGAATATATCTATATATATATATGATATATATATATATATCTATATATGTTACATAAAAAAATATATGAACTAATGTATATTTAAGTGGAGAGTTGTAATAGCATTTTATGTTCGTATTTAGTTATTATATTAACATGACTTAAGCCTTCAATTGAAGGTGATAAAGATTACACCTTGTTTTTAGTTCCTATCTTCAACTACGTGGATTACTTCTTGGGAAATTCCGGTTGGTACCCTCGAGTTTTTGGCTTTTCCGAGTGGTGCCCTGAAAAAAAACTTGTCCGAGTGGTACCCCTGAACTTTTGCAAAAGTCCGGCCGGTGCCCTTACTTGTAAATTTTCGAAAGTTTATAGCTAAATTAGTATGTTTTCTAATGTAAAAATATATTTTTTGTATTTAATTAAATTAAAACACAATTTTAATTTAATAACAATGAAAATAAATTATATTAAAATTTTAATGTAACTCGAGAGTACCATATTGAAAGTTATATTAGTTTTTGTCAAAAAAATTCAAAATTATTACATAAAACCTACATGAAAAATATGTAATATACTATTTATTTTAATGTAAATATTGTAATTTTAAACTTTAAAATTTTAAATTATACAACATATAATCTACTTGACAAATATATATAAAATATTTTTAATTTAATATTTATATGATTTATTTTAACTGTTATTAAACTAAAATTTTGTTTTAATTTAATTAAATACAAAAATATATTTTTTTCATTAGAAAACATACTAATTTAGTTATAAACTAACGAAAATTTATAACTAAGGGCACCGGCCAGACTTTTGTAAAAGTTGTACCACCCGGAATAAGTTTTTTTTCAGGGTACCACTCGGAAAAGCCAAAAACTCAAGGGTACCAATCGGAATTTCCCTTACTTCTTTTGTAAGTCTTCACATCATTATCATCTTCCATTCTTCATTGGTATATTTATTTTTGTGCATTATTAACCTCTCTATAAACCATTCCTTACCACCTCTACGTGTTGGACTACTTCGACTCTTTGCTTTCCATTTTCCTCCGATTGATCAACATCCATTACAATACTCTTGTTAATTTGGCCTTTTCCTTAGTCTGATTCCACCTCATCCACGTTCATCACTTGATCATCTGCCAGAAGGAACTTGTGGCTCATCGGTTTTGTGCAGGTTAGTGGGTGGGTGTCCTAGAGTTCTTTTTTTTGGTTCAATATTTGGGATTATTGGTGATATAGTAATAAACAGGAGATAATCTAATTGTATGAGGTAATTAGGTGGGTAGAAGAATAAATTTTGAATTAAAAGAGTAGATTGATTTTTGTCGATTACGGTTCCACTTCCATAGGAATTAAGTCCAAGCTTTATTAAATTGGAATAGATCTAATGATAGTTATTCTTGTAAGTTGGTGGGTGGCATGGACTAGTTAATGTTTTGCTAGCATGATCACTACAGTATTAGTACTAGCTAGCTTAACCAACTAGTATAAATCTAAAATCGTTTTACTAAGGTCCTCTGGGCCTAAAATTTAGAGGTTTGTTAAGTTAAATTAGATAGTTTAATGGGTTAGATTAGTTAATTAAGGAGTCTTATAATATTTCTTGTATTAGGAGAATTCTGATTACTTTTTGATTTTGGAATTGGGAGTTTATTAATTTGTACAATAAGGTTTAATAGTATTGAACGATATTCATTAATATTATTTAGGAAATAACCTCGTTTGGTTGGACCTTTGTTCTACTATTGTTGGGAATTCGTCGTTCAAGGTAACTCGCCTAGACTTACTTAGTTATCAATTTTGATGTGTGCTGGATGTGTAGATATGATGTGTAGATCCGTATTTTGGGATTCATTCTTATATATTATATGTGTCTATTTGAAAATAATTCATTATTTTGGAAAAAATATAATAGATGAATATTATTCTGTACTTTATTCGGATTTCTATACTTTGGCACCTAACCGATACGGATACGATCTGGGATAGTCGGAAAGGCGGAGACATCCCTGTCTTAGTTGTATGTCAGGAGGGCCCCTTCAAAATTAAAATAAAATGTTTTGGCGAGTGCTCCCGAGGAGGCTTGACCAGGGGTAAGAAGGTGAATGATGAGGGTGTGAGTGGTTTGGATAAAAGGTGGAGGTCGCCGTCCACTACATTGTGTAAGGCTGGAGGATGCATGGGTTATTTAATAAATTATGTCGATTGAGAATTGATGAGTTTTGATTGAACTATTATTGAGACGAAAAGTGATTGAGGTGATACTTAAGTGAAATGATGTGCTATTGTTAGTATGCATTGTATGGTTATAAGTATTATTATGTGCATCTTATAGTTATAAGTATTGTTGTGCGTTTGTTGTTGTGGTGAATATATTATATGTGAACTATTATATTACTAGTCTTATTATCTAATTGAATAAATTGATTTTGCTTTTGCATGTTGCATTTACTATTCAGTGCATATTGGAATTTTAGCTAACCATTCGCGGTGTTGTTGTTCTTTTAGGTAATCACTCTGAAATGAATAATGCTCCAAGGAATCTTCTTCAAGTTGACGGTGAGCCAGATCAACGTGGCATGTCTTAGGATGAAGTTGGGTAACGTTTTGTAGGACTGAATGTCCTAGGAGGCTATGTTGTTTAATTAAGTTAGATGTTTGTAAATATTTGTTGGAGTTTAGGAGATCAGAAATGTGGGTTGTGGTTGGGTTGTCCGATGCATACATGACTTCGTTGTTACTTTTCAAGAGACAAAAGTTGGATGTTTTTCTTGTATTTCTCGGCGTGCCTTTGTTGCAAGGTCCCACATTGTGAGATTGTTGTCAGATTAGTTTGGGTGGACCTAAGTGAGGTCCATAACCAAGTGAAGTTCTGGTATTTAAAATCGGAGTGTTACACTTCTTGAGGCCATTAGTCGTGGCATTTCCCGGATCCAGATTGAAGGCGATAATTTGCATCTAGTCAAGGCCGTTCTTGGTGATTGGCGCTGCCCGTGGGAGATTGAGCTGCTATGTTCGGACATTCGCTGCTTGCTTGCCCGGTTTCAGGATTGGAGCATTTCTCATGTCATTCAGGAGCTCAATTCTGTGGCGGACTTCATCGCTGGATCTTTTAGACATGTTTTCTCTACCCCGCTCGCAACTGACTCGGGTTTATTTACCCTCATCCGGTAGGATGCTCTAGGGTGACCACTAGCTAGTTAGCGGCCACCGTAACCTCTTTCCTTACCCAAAACAAAATGACAAATGAAGGCCGCCCCGTCAGAATTGTAGGGCGCCAAGGAAATTATAGCGATAAAACCTATCGATTTAACTAGTAGCGGAAATTTATACCGGTACATAATTTTTTTTAAATATCTGGTCAAAGGTGCAGATTCCCGCGTGGGAATCTACACCAGTAGCGGTAGCGGAAATCTCTACCGCTATTGCGTAATCTGCATTTTGCAGATTACGCGTTGACCAAGGCGGGGCAGCGTGGCAGTAATTTGGCGGAAGAGACCCGACTCACCCTCATTTACTCCGCCTCCTCTAATTTCCTCAGCTGCACTCCTTCTTCCTCATTTACTCGTACTTCTTCTTCCACTTCAATCCTCCGTTTTTGCCTATTCCATCCTCCATTCAATCTTCCATCCTCCATTGAACATCATCAAAAATGAATTTATTGGTAAGAATTTTAAATATATATAATTTCAATTTGATTTTTATTGTTATTGAAATTTAATTTTAATTGTTTAGTGTTTATATTTAATTATTGGTTTGTTAATTTTTGTATAGAATCGCATTCGTGGAAAATCGACGACGCCACCTCTGCCTACTTCTAGCTCGCGTAGAGGACGGGATGCACCTCAAGTAATTAATTTGAATGAGGGGTTTGACAAGGAAAAATGTAGGTGGCCCAAGCGCTAGTGAGGCGATTGAAACCACAGCTCTAAAAGCAATGAGACTGTCCAAAACCCATACACCCCACACACCACGTACACTCCGTATGTTAGCCCCATGGAATGTCTAGGTACGTATTTTTTTTGCGTGATTTAGGTTTCAATTATTAGTTTTAATTATCGTAGTTGTAAATTTTAGAATTTTTTAGAATATTAATTTTAGTTTTTTAGAATTTTTTACGTAATTTTTTAGAATATTAGTTGTGATTTACGTAATATTAGTTTTATTTTTTTAGAATTATTTCGATTATTTTATATCGTAATATTAGAATATTATTAGTTTTAATTATGTTGTGATATTTAAGGTCCAATTATTAGAATATTTTATATCGTAATATTAGAATATAATTAGTTTAATTTTTTTAGAATTATTGTGCATAATGTATGTTATTATTACATATTGTGTTAATAATTTATGTTAGTAGTGTAATATAAATATAAAATAAGTACAGATTTAGACGACCTTTCTTCGATACGAAATTATCTGTCCAGAAGTGGTAATAATTTTGATATTACCCCCGACCTATTCGCGGACACTACCCCTCTCACTGGTAGAGGCTCGACCTATGTGGCAGGTCCGTCCATACATGAGGGTTACCAATTTCCCTTACAGTACCCGAAGTCCCAGTACTTGGCCTCCCAGTACCCAGACACTCAGTACATGTCCTCCCAGTACTCGTCGGCCTCCCACTATCCGTCGACCTCCTATTACCCATCGGCCTCCCAGTACCCCCAGCTCCCAATACCCGTCCACTTTCGAATACCCTAGCTCCCAATACCAATGTGAGCCGTCCATGCCACTTACGCTCTACACGGCCCCAGAGGGTTATCATATGCCGCCCCAGACCCCCTATACAAAACATGTACCAAGATAATCTTGATCTCGAAGAAGTTGACATGAATAACCCAAGTTACGATCTCCCCGTGCATCCCGAAGGTGGATATGGTGGCGGCCTTGTCGACACCTCTTTACTTTGTCACTATCTCAACCATAAGGCACATTATATTTGGGACCACCCACATTTAATCACGACATATAACTTTTTAAATTTTGTTAAAATATTTTTTAATTGTGTTACTATCATTCAAAACTTATATATTTTTGCTATGTGATTAGTGGGCGCACTCATTGAAACTCCAACATCGGGATGGAGAACTAAAGTTCTTACAAAAGTTGCCCAAGGACAATCTAGAGGCGAATTGGCTAACCCTTTTGAATTAAAGTCGCTTGGGCCATTTCAAGGATTGGAGATTCAATGAACACAATGAGGCGTTGGTCACTTCATTTGTAGAGATATGGCATCCGGAAACGAATAGTTTTCATTTTCCGTGGGGAGATATTTCCATCACATTACACGATGTCATGAAGATAATGAACCTGCCAATTGGTGGCATAAAGGTGAGATCGGGTCAGAGCGGTCATGACGATAACAGCATACGACAGTGATTGGCCTTGATGCTACGCGTCACTATAGTAGATTTGAATAGGCAAATTTCCAATGGTGTCATCAACATCCATGTGCTCAAGCGGCGACTAACTCAGTTGATCAGTCAGGGAGGGGACCCGCACACCATCGCATCTTTGTACTTGTTTTTATTGCTTGGGTCCACTCTATTCTTGGACAAGTCTGATTCAGCGGTGTCATACAAATTAATACACCTTCTCGTAGACCACGGGGTGACCTCTTCATATTCATGGGGGTTGCTACTTTGGCGTGGTTGTACAAGCAACTGGGTTTTGCATCCCGCACACATGCTAAGCAAATGAGTGAGTGTCCGTACCTCCTCCTTGTAAGTTTTCAATTCCTCTATTTATTTATCTAAAATGCATTCCTATTTATATGGTTTAATTTATGTAATATGGTTATCTTTTGTGCAGTTGTGGATATGGAAGTATTTTTCGAGGTTTAAGGGTCGGATGAGCAGGATACCGGGTGCTTGTGTGACCAACTTTGATTTAGAAGCAAGTCGGAACAGAGAAGTGGAACATGTGTTGGGTATACGGGAACAATTAGATGCACTGGACATGAACCAGGTGTATTGGATGCCGTGGGGCCAAGGCCTCGAATTTACTAGGGATGAGCTTAAGGAGTCACGGTGCAAGGGTTTGCTCACTTACAATGTGATCACGCCAAGGAGTAAGTCAGCTCCTCTGGAGGTACATTAACAACAACGGATTGAGTGACTTTTGTACTCCAATCTGACCAGTCCACAATAGACGAAGTCGTGCCTCATACTCTGCTACAGTCGTCGAGTAAAATATTTCCCACACTTTGTTTCCAAACCACTCCGCAGACCCCGCTAAACCCATTCACCAAAGCGTATGCGTTGCGATTCCGTTGGATATGCACCCAGCACAACAGGTGCTCGGCATTGGGAAACAAGACCGCAACGACGTTAACCTCGGCAATATCACGATCAGTGACAACAACTTTTAGCATTTTTCCAACCATTTCGAACACCTCCCACAACTGATAAAACACTCATTCGTAGTGATCATAGGTCTCTCTTGCCATAAATGCAAACCCATTGCTAAAAGTGTGCTCGGTGCAAATAAACCCTACCATCTCACTCAAGGGCATGTTGTACCTGTAATGTTAATTAATTTGAATAAGTTAATATGCAAAACTTAATATGCAAAGTAAAGACACTTTTATTATAAATACTTACATGTTCGTTTTGTATGTCGCATCCATAATCACAACATACAGAAATAACTCCAGTAGATTCAACGACTTGGGATGGGTAAAGAAAAAGTCGATAATCTCGTTGCTCCCTCCTCGACTTGATAATCGAGATAGTACCCATTTGACTTTAAGAAATGGAGTGAGAAGTGAGTTACTGTCATTGAACTCATCTCTTTCTTCAGTATCTCATGCCAAAAAGTGTATAATTGTCTCATCGATGTTGTCATGTCCGGCCACTTTTGGCGTCAGTATGTCATAACAAACTTCGGCTCACCATGTGCAATGGTTAATAGCCTTGCATTCTCCTTTAGCTCATTGGTCAGGCGGCCAACAAAAGGATACCCCTCCAAACAACTAGAAAGGTCGTGATTGTGGCGACCGCATTTCACGCTTAGCCGCCAACGATGGATCCTCCTGTCCCGTTGTCCAACCAACTCGAACGGGCATCCCATCTTCCTACTACGTGGGTTTTCCCTTAGATTATCACAAACATGTAAGGTCTGGAAAATAGCGCCAGATTTCCCCTTCTTCTTTGGCTTGTACTCACCAGCCAGTACACATGCTAAAAGGACCCTCATTTCCCAAGAATTTTTAATGGTCAACACCATGTTCAAATTCCGTCCTATTCCTCTAGCCCATAACATTACGTTTCGATCCGGCCACTCATTATCAGATTCAAAGTGGGTAGAAAAATCAGGAAACTGTAAACAATTGATTAAAAAATTTAGAGCATTAAAACATTAATTGCATATAACAAATGTTTAATTATAACGCTTATAAAGTTATGATTATATAGTTATAAAACAATTACAAAATATTAAAAATAAATCATTTCTACACAGCTAAATTATAAAATATTAAAACTAGCAACTTCTAATCAACTAATTTAACAATTATAACAACTATAAAAAACCTAATAATTACTAAATAACTATATTTAACTAATAAATAATTATTAAATAATAAAACTAACACTCGGATTTACATACTACATCTTCATTTTGATATCCACTATAAGGCATTCCGTCTACACCATTGTCTTCATCCACGTGTTCTTCGTTTAGATTAATCGAATTAGAACTAGAATGCCTATGCCCTCTAAAATAGGACCAAAAACTCGACATTATTCTAGCTCGGACTTCTGGTGAAATTTGAGACGGCGAAAGAATTTGCGCGTGTGCACCGGCGTCTTCTCGGTTACATAGCGCGTTTCACCCCGTATGGCCTAAGTGGCGGTAGCAATTACCGCTACCGGTTCCTGTTTTTACCATACCGGTAGCGGTCACCCCTACCGGTACCAATAGAGATAAAAATTTTTTACCCGGTTCTCGATTTAAAAAAGATACTACAACTTTACACAAAGTTGGATGGGAGCCTAGCAACTAACTAGGCTCCGACTCCCTTATTCAAGGCAAAACACAAGCGCTGAAAAATAAATGAATGAATATTAGAGTTAGCCGTGTTATTATGAGCTGCCCGTGCGACCCTAGATAAAAACTCAAGGGCATCGCTCCCTAGCTCTCCAAAAGTAGAGAAGGCAAAAGCAAAACTATACCCATTGTCCGTGCACTTCAATTCATACTTTCTCTTCTTTCGGACAACAGCATTAGAAACAACAACTCCATGGACATAAGCATCAACTCCAGCCCCCACGAAGGGAGAGACACATGTGACATCTAAGCAGACGTTCCTCCCTCTGTCCCAAGAGTAAACCAGAAGATCTGCAGGTAGAAGATCTCCACCTTCCTCGGACAGAAATCCAAGAGGTACGTCCTTTTGCACAACGACACCAGCCTGAGTACAAATATCACCCAACACATCCCGGACTAGGTTATGGCGAAACTTAAGACCAATATCATTCCCACAGTGGACGGCATGATCGCCAAAACAATTTATGATTTTAGAAGAGCAACAAGGGCAAGTAAACCATGTTGGATACATAGGAATAGCAAGGCGATAACACAAAACACACCTGAATTGTTTTGGGTTCATCGTCTGCCCTAAACCTTCAATAGGAAGGGTTCTCAAGAAGTCCAAAGAGTGTGCTGACCTGTTGCTGATGAGGATAGCCTTTTCCCTAGCACTCGGGTTGTACAGACTCACCAAATTCTTCTCTATCATATCAAAGTACACTGTAGCCAATTTTTTCATAAAAGGGGGCTGGTACATCACGACAGAGAACAAGAGGATCGAAGTTGCACAAATATCGAAGGTTGTTCAAGGCTAAATCACAGGCATGCCCTATATCCAAGGTATTACACTGGCGAAGCAATCTTTTCTGGAGCTCAAGAGACTGCAGACGCGAAGCAACAAATGAATAGATGGAAGCATCATGAGCGGTATACACCCCGAAACCACCAAGCCGAAAGGGAAGAGTGACATAATGCCATTGCCAATCACCAAAGCTAGCTCCCCCAACAACAATGATCTCCTCAAGAATCTTCCTTAAGGCATTGTCGAAGGTGAAGGAGCAGACCCGAGCATTTGTGGGGGACAAGTCCAAAGAGAAAAGTACAATCGGCCTACCCTCACACGGTTACGAAGGAGAAGAAGCCCCGAATGGGGGTCATTAAGTCCAACAACAACCTCCATCAAACTAATAGTTTTGGAAACCCTGTCTCCGATCAAGCGACTGCAAAAATCAATGTTCAAGCTGACAGGTCCGCCAAGAAGCTTGACACCATCTAACGGGTGGGATATACTAGGAGGAAAAAGCACAGGATCATAGCTCCTCGAATCTGGGTTCGGCCAAAAGATTTCATATTTCTCAACATTCAAATGTAACCCCAATGCCGGTCCTTTAGTAGTGATCAAATGCAAGGCTTCCGATACCACAACAGTGTCTCCAATAATGGTGCCGTCATCTAAGTACCAAGCCATGAAATCCAAGTTGCACTTATCATTGATCAGATGCACAAGAAGATGTAAGGTAAGTGCAAAAAGCAAAGGCCCTAAAGGGTCACCTTGTTGAACCCCTTGAGAAGATAGCAAAATAGACGCATCATAGTACAACCTCGTCGGACGCGCATAACAGAATTCAACCCAAGGAGAAAGAGAAGGACAACGACGTCGGACCTCCCTAAGCATCGTACTTCGGTCCAAAAGGTTAAAGGTAGTACTAAAATCAACCAAAAGCATAGACATGTTATTTGCATCTCCTTTGGCCTCAATCAACATGTTGACCGCATGAAGGATAGCCTCACTGCCATTAGGCACACCCACACCGAACTGAAAATCCTCCAAGTACTTGCCAACCTCTTTACCAACCGTGACAACCGCAACCTTGGAGACAAGTCTTCTCCATACCGCCCCAACAGCAATGGGCCGAATCCCACCCCTAGGCTTGAGCAAAGGCGTAAGCGGGGCACTAGCAATAAACTCACCCAATGCAGCAGGACATTTACCAGCAAGTAAAAGATTAACCACAACAGTAATAGAGGTGGCTAAATCATTCGCAACCGCAACGACAGCCTTTCCAAGAGCGTCAACAAAATGTTGAGCCTGAAAACCATCACGCCCACAAGATGTTCCTTTGGGAAAACTTCTAATCCTACTTAAAACAGCTTCCTTAGTGGCAGAAACCGCCGTAACATCAGCACAAAAGGGAGGCAGGTTAGGACACGGAGCACGGTGGTGCTTCTCAACCACAAGATCCTTATCAAGAGATGGACGTGGGATACATTGGATATAAAAAAGGGATCACTGACAACCCCTTTACATTGAGGACCGGAAACATCAAAACCGTCAACATGCTTGCAACTCTTAGATAAAGCATGGTTGCAAAGTATGTTCCAAGGCAGAAAAAAGACTAGAGTCACTGCCTATAAGCAACTTGTACCTATCAATAGCAGAACCATCAACCAAATGCACAAGCTTGAAATGTTGGACAAGAGAACTGACCTTCAAACCACGACCTCCACCATTTCTGCACTTATCATGATCCCGAAAGGGACACTGAAAAAAAACCCCATTGCAAAGCACCTCCACAAGCCAACAAAAGCAACAACCACAACCAAAACACCAGCAGAACACAAGAACTAACCAGCAACAACCCAGACAACCAGCAAAACACAACCAGCAGTAAAAAAAAACAGAACCAGCAAAACTACAAGAAACAACCACAACCAGCAGAAAAAACAAACAACGTAGAAAGAAGAAGATCACAAGCACAAACCAAACTTCAAACAACAAGGATTCAGCAGACCACAAGAACACCACGAACCCCGACGTAGAAAGGTAGTAATTTGACCCGACGTAGCCAAAAACAACGTAGATCGAACCAACACAACAACAAACATACCATCACGCACAAACAAAGTTGCGCCAGCGAAGAAACGAACGCAGCCAACACCACAACAAACGACGACAACTAGCTGATCGACACCAACATCGAAAAGCAAAGAGCCCTAACTATCGAAAAGCAAAGGACGACGATCAAACATCGGCACAGGAGGTCATCGGGGGACAGCAAAGAGCCCTAATAATTTTTTTTTAAATCTTAGCGGTAGATTTTACAGCTAACATAAATCGTGGGCGTCCTACAACTCTGAACTTAGCGCCTAAGTTTGCAAAAAAAAAAATATAGTAGATTTCTACCTTATCAAAAAAAAAATTCGCTTCATTTTTTCTAGGAAGTAGGAAGTAGTGCCCAAACCATAAACGCCCATTGAAGGCAAAAGCTGAAGCCAACAAAAAAAAAACTGAAGCCAAAAACCCTACGGAAGAGACGAGGTTCAAAAGTTTGGGAAAAGAAAGAGAAGAGATGGAGAATGATGACGATTTGAAGAAGCTTCTTATTTCAATCAAATTATCGGAAGTACGTTTGCTCACATTTGCCTACGATTTCAATCTCTATTTCCGATTTCTTCTTCAAATTCATATTGATGCTCTACCTCCATTTATCCATCCCCCCCTACCTAAAATCACTTGCAACTGGTGGATTCTGGACACTACATTCGTATTACCTAAAATCACTTGCAACTTTGAATTTTATCAAAGTAAAGCTTTTATAAAATTGTTATAATTTGGACTTATAGGTTGTTTGAATTAGAACATGTTCATTTTCATGTTAGACATACAATGCTTCGAATGACAAGTTATGAATGAGAATGCATTATCCTATGATACAAGATAGAAGTTTGTTTTCGTACTCACAATGTCTCATTGGTTTTGAACTATGAGATTCTATAAGTCTATATCCTGTTGCTTCCATGTATTATAGAAATAGTCCTTGAAAAGAAAGAGAAATCATCAATTTACAACATACTCCAGGTTCAAGGTTCAAATAATTGATTGGAAGAAGGGGGTTGCCTCATTAAGTTCGGGGCCTGATTTTGTGTCCTCTCAATGTGATCAAGCTTTTGAGTTGTCAATTGTCACTGCTTGCTGTTATGTCATATTGACGATCATATGTGACCTTGTTGATATGTACTGCTGAACTTTGACATGTTATAGGTTGTTGAGGATCGTATTCAATTGCTTACACAGCTTGGGGCTTTTCAACTGCTAAAGGAATCAGATCTGGCTTCAGTGCTTGAATGTCTTACAGTATCTAATTTTGGTTTCGTCTATTTTTCGTGTTGTGCAATCAATCACTTCTCATCATCTAGTGTTCTGAATGCAGTATCAATTTTTAACATCATTAGGCAGACAGACACTGAATATGTCAGTCTTTTGTAATGTGCACTGTTCAGTGCCTTTTTACATGAGTTTCAAGATCCCCGCTTATGAGTGCTCATAGATGGAGACATGCACAACTTTTTTCCAAGTAACACCGACCACTTAAAATAAACTTTCTGATTAGTTACCTTTCAATATCCATGATTTCTCTCACAAAATGTAGATAATGTCAGTTGCAAAGGCATTTATAGACTAGTGAAGTTTTCAGGATGTTGAAACACTTCACAGTTGGTAGCCTAGTTACTCCTTATCTCTAAGCTAGTGATTGATTTGAAGCCATGCTTGGATAAATAAATTGGTTTTAGGAAACAATGATGGTAAAAAGAAGGCAACACTGGCTATCTACTTGCATTGATCATTTTCTGTTCAATATGAAGATTTTTTTCACTTCTATGTTTACCTCTGCTATCTGTGAACTGTTTCTGTGGATTGTATAGTCCTTGACAGAAGATTGGGCACTATGGGATGATTTTACATGTTTGGATTTATCCCAGTGCACACTGAACAAAACAGTATTGCATGTTGCTGCAATTTACCTCAAATCAGAGACAACTGCGTGTCTAATATTTTTCCTATCTCTGGGGGCTAAGGTGTGCATTTCATTTATGATTCATTGGTGTTGTGAACTTGTGTTAATCAACTTCTCTCTTAATACATCATCTATTACTTTTTAGGCTAGTCTATGGTGTGGAAAACATCTGAAGATGACACTCACACCAACTGGTGAGTCAGAAGATGAGGAACATGGCAGCCTTTTCTATCAGGTATTCATAATTGCGTGCTAGTATTCTAGGCTTTTTTGCTCTTAGTATCATCATCATCATCATTGACCCAGTGAGGCTCCACTACAGCGGAATCTGGGGGGTCAAGATAGGGGTACCCCTGCCCAAGGGAAAGGGGGTACGCCCGGATAGACCCAAGAAAAACTGAAATTCAGCTATGTGACAGATTTATGAGTTCTATCTAATGTAAATATTTATCAATCTATTGCATTTGTTCATTCGTTAAGTTATAGTTCTTGATCTTTCTGTTCAACTTTCATTTTACACATTGGAGGAAACTGGTTCTCCAGTTTCATCTAAGTGACTTGCAAGGATTTGTTACATATATGGTTACCATTCCTTGCCTTCATGATGTCTTCTGTTTTTCGATCAATAAATTATATAGGCCTATAAAAATGTTTAAAATAAAGGTGGGTTTAGAGCTTATTACAAAATTACTGTTAAGTTTTTGCAGGTCACAAGCTTTTGATTCCTTAGAGCATGCACAATGCAGTCTCTAAACTACTTAGGTGGCATATCATATTAAAAAAAAAAAATTCACTTTATGTTTAGCTATGAGTTTATGGGGGTGATGGTTTTCTAACTCCTACTAGAAACCTCAAGACACCCCCCTCCTCATCTATTTCTTTTTCCCCTTAATTTTCATGGGAAAAAATATATATTTTTTTTCAAAAACATTATCCATCCTATATTACTATACTAATAGATACTTATATTTTAGACTTTTAATAAAATTTGTATAAGAAGAAAAGTTTTTATAGATCAAGGGGAGGGGGGAGTTGTTGGTAGTTGTTGAAAAAGATAAATGAATTGCTTAATTATTCGGCAAAGATAGAATGGGTTAAAATCCCAAACAGGGGTTTATGTGATGCATATGACCTTATGATTGTCTCTTATTTTTGTAACCATAAATCTTGTGTATTGTTTGTTATAATGCTTCTATTCTGAGCATTTGTGGTTGCTTTTGAGATTCTTGACTGTGCTGATGCATAAAATTGTCTCTGTTGTTGCAAGCTGGTGATTCTTTTTAATCAAAATTCCATTTTTTCTGCAGTTGATTTTGGAGCTATTGGAATTTTCTGTTGTTTGCTTCTCAAGAGGCAGCACAAGCCCCTTATTTGATGATGAGGTGCTGAAAGATACTCTTGAGAAATTCATTCTGGAAGTATTGAACTTAGTAAAGGAGTTAATTGCAGAGATTAAGGTATATCACCTGTGGATTTTTTTTTTGAAATGGTTGTGTATTCGAATGTACTCAAACAACATTTGACAGAGTCTAGCGTAGGATTGTGTGGCTTAATGAAATGGAGCATGCTGGCAAGATTGAAATGTAGAAACTTGTTCACTCGCTCATAGGTTTTAGCTGTTTCATGTAATCATGTGAGTTAGGCAAACAATCGATTGACTTGCATCCTTATCTCGTTTGTAGTGAAAAGCTTTATTCACCCTTTTGTGAAAGAATAAAGCAAGTGGTTAACAGCTTAGCTTCCTAATTCATGGATTGTGTAATGAGTTTGTATTGGTTGACTTTATGCTGCCAATTAGAATGCTTGCTGATTCCATGTTGCAACAATGCACATTGAATTTCCTGCATCAATAATGTGAAGTGCATGACTGTTTATAATCAGTCTAAAGGTTGTATTCTCCCTGATTGCTTGAAAAAATGACAGAAATTGTTCTTTGCACATGTGCAGAATTGGACAACTTATGATTTGAAATACTCTCAGTAACAAATTAGTATGTGCAATTCTTGTGTTTGACAGAGAAATGTTTATTGAAGAAACTACTATAGCTTGCTAATATCAACTTATTTTTACATCCTCAGAGGACATCATTTGCTTCAGAATTACTAAAAGCATCCCAGTCAGTTCTTGATGCTGTTACGAAGCTTTGCAGGGTATCTGCCATGGCAGTCAACTGGGACTCCTGTGATGATAAAGAGGAGAGTATAGAGTCTTCTAAAATTGCTCATGTAACTAACATAACCAAGAATACAATTGAGAAATTGTGTGAATTAGGCATTCTTGCAGCCAACAGTGGTGGTAGTCTGGTGACAATTCTTAACTTGTCATGGAAAAGTGTTGTTTCCTTGCTTCAACTAGGAAAAGGGGCATTAGCAGGAAAAGTGAATGTTGCTGATATAATCAGATCATTAATTGCACTGGTAAATCAGTCTTTCAAACTTGCAGCTGAAGCATGGTGTTCCATGGAGGAAAATATAACTATTAGTGAAGCTAAGAGGACATTCCTTCCAATAAAATTCTACCTCATCAATGCCATTAGAATATGTTCCCAGTATCCATCTCTGGCATTTGTTGTAAGCAGGGATGTAGCTGCATGTGTATTGATGATCTCTACATTTGAAGTTATACTCAGCGAACATGATGTGTTGAAAAATGTAGTTGAAGCCTTGGAGGAACATCTGAAGCCCACAGCTGTTCATTTACTAAATTCATTGCTAAGTGCAGCACAAATGGATAGAAAGGAAAAGCTCCAAATTCTTGACTGGTTGTTTATTAGTGAAAGTGATTTGTTCTCTGACCGTGATAATCATATCAGTAATATTTATACTGTTCTTAGGAAAACATCATTCTATACTTATGAAGCTATTCCAAGTACAGGAGTGCCATTAATTGGTCGTGTTGCATTGTTCATTGACCTTCTAAGAGTTTCTCCTCAGCTGGAAGAGGATGTAGTACTTGGGATCAGTAGAAAGCTTGATTGGTTTTTGGTCACTCTAACTAAGGAAGAGGTATACTCTTATGTTCTGGCTCTGCAAATTCCAGCATCATGTGCAAATGGGAATGCTTCTGTTGTTTGCTGGCAACCTTTGTTTTCTTGTCTTTTGAATGCTATGAAAGTCTTCATGATATCAATCTCTTCACATGTAGCTTGGAGTGAATTTCAAACTTTCGTCCTTGAGAATTTCTTCCACAGTCATTTTCTCTGCCAGGAAATCATCATGGAGCTTTGGTCATTCATTGTGCGTCACACTGAGGCAGATATTGTAAATATTCTGATAGACAAGCTTTGCTCTTTGTATAAGTCAGTTGCATCTTCAGATTCATTTCTGTCTCCGGATTCTCCTCTGAGGAAAATGGCTAGATCATTGCAGATGTTGCTTTCTTCTAGCACAGAACATGTGGTGGATCAAGTTTATAGCTTTGTCACAGGTGATGAGAGACCTCATCTCTCCATGTTGATGTTGGCAGCTCTCTTGATGGAAGGATTTCATATCAGCACATTGTCAACTAATGTGAGAAAGATTGCTTTAGATAGAATCATGAGGGACTATATCCACTTTATTGAAAAAATCAGTGAAAGTTCAATGAATTCTTGCTTTTCAGATGTATTTGGCATACAAGTCTTTATTCTTTCAGCAGCCCTGCATTCTTTGTGAGTTTACTCATCCCCTTCAATCATATATAACCTTTTCATCTTTAATTTTGAACTGAAAGTAAGTTAAACCTGATCTTAATGCTTATATTAGTCCACTCTTTTGACTAACAATTTATGCATTACATATTTACTAGTTAAATTCTGACAAGATTTCCTGAAAAGCTTTCATGCCCCCTTCTAGTAGTTGTTCCGAGTCTGCTTCTATTTTGCTTCTTTTTCTCCCCCCTGCAACAAACTTATACTACATCATCATCATCATCAACCCAGTGAGGCTCTGCTACAGCGGAATCTGGGGGGTCAAGATGGGGGTACCCTTGCGTAAGGGAAAGGGGGTACGCCCGATAGACCCAAGAAAAACTGAAATTAAGCTATGTGACAATAATAACTGAATTTAGTTAGAATGCACCAAATTTGATATATGGACTAAATCCATCTCAAAGACGGTGTATAAAAGCCAATGAGCATGAGGATGCGCCCCATCAACACACTTATACAGTTTTTTTTGTAGTATAAGTTATACTACAAAAAAAAGAATTCTTTCTTTTTGTGCATTAGAATCTTTCTTTCTTTCTTGCTTTAGAATCTTTCTATTTATGGATAACTTTGTAAAATTCCACCATCCTTCCTGAACTTCCACGTTGCCACCTCTGCCTAATAAACAACTATGCACTTTGTATTCAGTCACTGGATGTTCTAATTCAATTTTTTTTAAAATTTTTTTACTTCCTTCGTGACATGTGGGTAGAGGCCATATTCTGCTGATTAATATATATAATTCAAAAAATGTGCAGGCAAGTCAGAACATCTGATATAGACGCACAAACACTTAAGTTTGTAGTTTTTGTTATACAGAGCTATCGAAATTCAACAAACAGTTTAAAAAGCACACAATGTTGTAGGCTCTTAAGCAACACACTGCAGATAGTTTCTTACGCAAAGCACTTGTATGGATCTGACAAAATGGAAGAAGTCATCTTAGAGCTCCAAAAGATGTTTATCTCTGGACCACCACTAGTCATGGACGCTGCTGAGCTGTGTAAATGCAAATCTGGTCTAACGTTTTTCATGTCAGGGCTAGCGTGTGTGGAAATGGCAGAATGTGATGGAAATGCAAAGAGCATGGCTATTTGGTACTTGTACCATATGTTACTGAAAGAGAGGCACTGGGCTCTTGTCCATCTATCAACCTCCTCATTCGGTCATTTTGCTGCTCGTACTACTTGCAACCAGCTGTGGAGATTTGTTCCCCGAGACGCGGCTCTTGCTTTTGATATCGAGTCTGGAACGGATGCCAAAGAAGAGAGGTTCATGACTGAACTAAAGGCGTTTCTTGAGAAGGAGACTGCTCTTCTTACTTTTACAAGCTCTGAGCAGCTGAGACTAGCTGTCAATGAAGCAAGGGCTCTCGAGGAAACGAATGCAAAGGCCAGCTTATTATGCCAACAAGAGTTGCTGCCGAACAAACGGCGGAAACTTCCTGATGGGTTTTGCCAGGGGATGGAGCTGTTGCAAAGCGGCTTGAGACTTATGCAGAATCATGAAATTCGTGCTGAGCTTCCTGATGAGATTTCAGCACATTTTGCTTGTCTTGAAGCTACAATTAATTGCTTAGCTGGGCTGGCTAGAGGAGGTTGAAGATTGAAAACACAATAATTTCGTACTGCGTGGATTATTCATGTACTGGTTGGTGGTGGTGGTGGTGGTTGGTGATGAGCCTGGAATTTGCAGAATCAAAACCGTCCAGCAATCCAGTATTTAACCCTCTTCGTTCCCCCTTCTCTTGCATGCATTTCTGCAATTTGCGACAATTCTGTATATTCTTATTTTTGATACTGTATAGGTAGTTGGAATAGCGTTAAAAATTTATATTCGGAGTGCTCATTTTAAGTGTTTTTTGGCGGATTTTGGAAATTAGTACACATGTTACTAAGCTTGTCTCAATCAAAGAACTATTGTACATCTTAGTTCTACTAAAAAACGTGTTACTAAAAAGTGATTGGAAAAAAAAGGCAAAGTAGATCTTGCTCCGCTCTGGCCCAAAAGCCAAAACCCGTTGGATCTTGAGGTTAGAGACAAAAGAACAACAAAAGACATGTATTATGAAACAGAGGGAGTAGTGACTGGTCTCTTATTGCTGGATCGAGGGCCTTACTAAGCATGTACTGGTCTTCAAAGCCGATTGTTGGGTATGGATCTCGATCATTGCAAAAGCTAGGTTGCACCTTTCTTTTTCTTTTTCTTTTTTTTTTGGGTAGAAGGAGAGTCAACACTCAACAATCTCCATCTCCTTAAGGGGGGGTTTATTAATAAGAAAAAAGGGCAAAATAGTCAATAAGCGGGGGACACTCCTACCCCTAATATCATCCATTAACAGTAAGAGAATCTCCTCAGGCGGAGCAAGCAATACATGAAATCCTACAAGATAACTAAAAGCAAAGGAAGCGATGCGATCAACTACAACTTTAATCTCGCGATAGATGTGACGGAACTAGATGCTCCAATCCCTACGAAGGAAGCCATGACATTGAGAAACCAAGCAATAAAGCAAATGACTCTTATGAACTCCTGCATTAATAAGATTTATGACAAGTTAGGAATCCGACTCCAAAATGACTTGCCTGAAACCCGTTCTTTTTATCTTCAACTATGTTTCTTTATAGTGTTCTTAATGTTTCTCAGGTGCTTGCATTGACTAATCATTCTGCCATTTTGGATAAAAGTGAACTCATGGATTATTCAGGTAAGTTCCAAGTACTTATGGTTAGATGTTGATCTTAACTACCTTATGCCCCTTGTTTCATCATCATTCATCATTGACCCAGTGAGGCTCCGCTAGAGCGGAATCTGGGGGGTCAAGATAGGGGTACCCCTGCCCAAGGGAAAGGGGGTACGCCCGGATAGACCCAAGAAAAACTGAAATTCAACTATGTGACAATAATAACTGAATTTAGTTAGAATGCACCAAATTGATAATAGTGTAAAACATGCACGGTTTATTTAGGAGAGAAATATGTTGTTGCTTTTGTTGTCTTCCATTACCCAAAATTGTATTGCTCTATTTTAGTGCCTAAGAGATAATATTTTTGACAACCTTGACCTGATAACCTATAGTCTTTAAAGTTTACTACGGATTCAATTGAAAGAGCTTGTGATGTGAATCTACTTGGTCTACGACAAGGATGCTCGTCATATCGATGCCATGCATCGCGACCCGAAGTGGCGCACCCTGATTTGGCACGATGCACGTCGTCACGACAATGCTTGTCTTCAAACTACTTTACAAATGGAGGGTATTACATTGAACTTCTTCTTGGAACATATATTCTACTAAGCCATGCCGTCTTTTGGTCACACCCGTGCTTGGCCAAGTTGCTTAGATCCTCCTGGCGCCACCCTCCACCTTGGCTCGGTGCCTTACATTGGCGTGCCCGTATATCGACTCGCCCACGCCTCAAATCTCGGGGTCTTGCAACAACCAATGATCCTACTATGCCTATGCTTCAATGTGCCACAAGATGCTTTGGCCTTGATCTCTTGTTGCTTACGTGTCGTGCCCCACCTTGGTCATGCCACGCACACGCCTACCTCGGTGGCAACGTTGCTAGTTTACCTTTGCATTTAAGGATACATCTAGAACACTTAATCAAGTGGGATGTTTTCAATGATCCATTCAATACAGTCTTTCCAAGTTCCTCTTCACTAAATAAACACCAAGTAATGGGATGCCATTCTGAAGCCACTAGAAGACTATCCTTTCACCTTTCTTTAGAAGTCCTTTCATATTGTTTCTAATTGCTATTTAAGTTGGTTTATTTTTGTTGATGAAGGAGGACGTTTTTGGCTGAATGAAAGAGTTTATTTTCTTGTAGTTAATATGAATTTGGGTGAGTTATATCCTAGATTCAAACTGAGCTTTGTGAGTAATATCAATGTTTAAGATCAATTATTAGTTCAAGATGAGTCATATCCTTGTATTATTCGACTCGTTTGGCTAAGAATTGGTGTGTCATATCCAATCCCTAGATCAAACACATATCCCTCCCATCCATGCCATTCCATCCCTCATAATTCCTCCATTAAACATCTCCCAAAACTCCACAAAAACTATTAAACAAATAGTAAGCAAAACTAGCACAACCACAACATTGACAACAAGTTTTCTATGGAGTTCTTCAAAGTTGGATTCCTTGGACTTGCTCGGCACCGAAGTTATCAATATCCTAGAGAGGTTCCACTCTAATATTCGGGAATATTTTAATATTGTCATCCTATTTTTACGCTCTTTGAATTTCGTGTTGAGATTACTTAGCTTATAAGTAATCTCGGCTAAATAATAATATTTAATATTCTATTTTGAATTTTAGAAAATTATATTTTAAAAAGTTTTTAACTTAAAAGTAATTAATAATTATTTTAGGATAAAGTTTGTAGTAAAGGAGATTTGAGGCTGAAAAGTGTAATTTTCATAAAGTTTTACCGACTCATTTGGCCGACTTCGGCATATATATATATATATGTGTGTGTGTGTGTGTGTGTGTGTGTGTGTTCTTTGGACCTCTTTCCATTCAAGTACGTAAACACAAAAAGAAAAGAGAGAGAGGGGAAAAGAAAAAAAAGAGAAAATGAGAGATTTTGATGTTTTTATTGGATCTGGTACGAGATTTCTTCTATCGGGTTCTAATCTTGAAGTACAAGCGTGGTTTGGTAAGTTTTAATTAGTTAATGGTTTATTTAGATTTTACTAATTTTCCCAAATCTAGATCTATAGTTGCTTTTGATTCAGAAATCGATCGATGTATAGTTCTCAAAGGATGTTTTCGATATTGGATTTATATTCGATAAAAGATTTCAGAGTAATTTTATGGTTTTTCTTTGTAATGATATTAGGGGGACCTTTGATCCATTTTTACAGAAAGATTTGAACTAGAAAAATGTTCTTTTATATATCTAGTATATTCTTGTCAAGTTTTATAAGATTTGGATTTATACAAAAGAAGTTATAAAGCATCTTGGCTTTTCGTTGTTTTTGGGGTTAGAGTTTGTAAGAGTTAAAATGCTATTATTATTCATTGAGGTATATATATGTATATAGGAGCGTGAGTCTAAGGTCGTGACCAGAGATCAGGGAAAGAGACAGACTATCTGTCTCAAGATAGGGTTCTACTTTGCGTGTTAGTTAGTGTTTGTTGGCCACAAGAATTCGTCTTCAAGGTAAGTCGTTTACGACTTGCTCAGTTTCCATTCAATACTTGTTAGACTTCATGGTGTGCTTGTAGGATTGGTTTTGGGGAACTAGTCCCTAACTGATTGTTTTATGAAAAAGGTTTACTTGTGTATAATATGTGTGAAAAGGATTTCATTGAGCTTTCATCGAATGTGAAGCTTTCGAATATTTTCTCTGTGTTGGTACCGTTCTCGACATGGCCATGTGCGTAGTCCTCTGGGTTGAAGTGACGGCTACGTATGGTTATGTGACAGAGAATCGTGCCCCTTCAAAAGTAAAGCTATCTGTATTTTGGGCAAGTGCTCCCGAGGAGGCTTGACCCGGGTTTAGATGGATGGAATTGTGAAGGGTGGGAGGTCGCGCCTCGGCACTTGGGGCGTAGGGTTGAAAAGCGCCATGGAATGGAACGGTGAGAGAATGGTTGTATTGTTCTGCTTGGACTTGTATGTATGTATGTGTATGGAAGTTTGATATGTAGTTTGTGTTTATGATCTATGGAAAGCAAGTATGGATTTAGAACCGATATATGTTGTAATCATGCGAACCTTGTTGGAGTGTGTGTTAGATACTTCATTGGTTTTTAAACGTCTTACTAGTACCGTATGGATTCTAATTTGTAATAGAATGGTAGTTGACCCTTCGGGGACTTGTTTTATTTTAGTTTCAGGTAAAGACAAGGGACCCATGATGGAACCTCGGCCGAATAATGGAACAGATCGTTGAAGGCCTTGTCATTAGGTAGGGTTCGGTTGGGAGAATGATGGTTTACTTGTTGGTATCTTTTGAATAATGTGTTGTTTTGGTAAAGAAAGGGTAGGGGTATGCTAATGAAATGTTTCTAAGTGGTGTTGTAAGTTATGTTGTTTGGGTTTCATGCATGTTTTCTGTACTTGGATTTTATAAAAATAGGTTGGATGTTTTATTCATGTTTTCTCGTCGTGCCCGAGTTGCAAGATCCAAGTGAACTCGTTCTCAAACTAGCCTAGGTAGTACCTAGTGAGGTCTACTACCGAGTAGCGCCCGGTGTAAAGACGAGGTGTTACAAATTGGTATCAGAGCGAGGTTGACAACAAGGGCACATGGAACTAAACAACGAGTGTACTCGAGGTCCAACCTAAAACTAAAACCGGCCGGTTATTTCAATTTATTTCAATGGGGTAGTCATATTGCATTTACAGGGTAGATGACACGCCTCGACTCTGTCGTCATCAGCCGAAGGACCTCATGTAGACTAGTAAGTTATTTTGTTAACTTTAGTTAAAGATAGTTTAAATAGTAAAACATCCGTTTACAGATGGCTCCACAAACTAGAGTTGGAGCAACTAAAGCAGGAAGGAAAGGTAGTGGTAGAGGACGTGGTAGGGGCCGTGTTGGAATCAGAGAAGAGGCTCCTGCCGTGGGAGAGCCACACAACCTTCCTCCTCAAGAGGAGGTTGTTGAGAATGTTGGACCTGCAGTGACTGATCATCAAAGGGGAAATGTTTCGGTTGTTGGGAACGGGCTCCCTGCTAATAGAGTCAACGATAGGGCAGATGGGGAAGTACGTGGGCCAGCTCAGGTGCCACCAGTTGAGTTACCACCAGAGACGACTGCTGTTATCCGAGCTACACTTGCCGAGCTATTACAAAATCTGGTAGGTACTGGATTTTTGCCTAATCATAATGCAACTAATTATGGCTATCAAGGGGCTGAGGTTAGGGCACCAAGACCAGTTTTTGCACAACCGGTTCAGTCAGGGAGACCACCACGTATTCCAAGGCCAGTAGCGGCTGATGGCATGGCTGAGCAAGGAAGGGGATATCGCGAGCCTCTTCCTGATAAGTGGCTTGCTGAATTTAGGAAGACTGGGGTACCGAACTTTACTGGGGCTCTAGAAGCTGATGTTGAGCAGTGGTTAAGGAAAGTGGCATCTGCTCTCGACTCTATCTAGGCACCGGAGGAAAGAAGGATGTCTCTAGTTCAGAGTTTGTTACAGGAGGATGCATTTGATTGGTGGGAGTTGAGTCGTTATCATCAGGTAAATGTTACTTTTGAGGAATTTCAAGAGAGGATTCGAGATAACTATTGTCCTGAGGTCGTGAGAATGGCTCGTGAGACTGCTTTTCGGGATGCAGGGCCTGAGAACATTATCGTAGGTGAGACTATCCAAAAGTTTCAACGAGGTTTGGCAGCGGTGTCCAATGCCGCTCCTACAGAGAATCTGCGGATTGCAACCTTTCTTAAGCGGTTGCAACCCCAACTGCGTGCATACGTATCTGGACATCGACTCAAGACTTTGAAGGAGGTTCAAGATTCTGTTTTAGCTTATTCTATGTCCACCTTGGGGCCAAAACAATTGAATGTACAAGCTAGTAGAAATAAGAAGCAGAGGTTGTTTGCTCCATCAGACTCTAGGAGAGATAATCGTTCGGGTGTGTCTCAACAACACCGATCCGGATTTCAGTCACAAGGTCGTCAAGACCAACCTCAACAAAGTCAGTTTACTGGAGGGTTGAGGGAGTGCTTCAACTGTGGAGACACTAGTCATATGAGGAATCAGTGTCGGAAACCAGTTCGTAATTGTTTTATATGTGGGAAGCCAGGCCACTTACAAAAATATTGTAAGGTTGGAACACCCTCACAGGGATCTTCGCCAGGGTCGGTGAACCAAGGGATTCGTCGTCAGTTCCAACAGACTCAACATGCACCAAGCCAGAGTAGAGGTCGTGGTGCGGGAGCTAGCACTACCGGGGGCAACCAACCTCGGGTATTTGAGATGAGAAGGCCTGATTCCTTGAATGCTCCGACTGCCACAGGTACGATTTGGATTAAGTCTAAACCTATGCATATCTTGTTTGATACGGGTGCTACGCACTCTTTTGTGTCCTCTGCATGCGTTGATAGACTAGGGTTGACTTGCTCGGAGGGTACATCCTCTATGGTGGGATTGCCCGATGGTAGTAAGGTGAGAGGAAATAGAGAAATACTTCATTGCCCTATTAGGATTGGGGGTAGGGATTGGTTTGCAGACTTTATTGTGATACAGTTATCGCCTAGTGATGATGTTATTTTGGGGATGGACTGGATGAAACGTTATAAAGCAGTATTAGATGCACATAGGGGTACAGTCACTGTGACTGCAGATGATGGGACAATACATGTATGTCAAGATCCAGAGCAGGAGGGTCCAGGATCAGTGATCAGTATGGTGAAAGCCGCTAAGTTGCTTAATGATGGGTGTGTGGGTTATTGGTGTTATGTTCTACAAGGAGACAAGAAAGGACCGTGTATTCAAGATATACCAGTAGTTTGTGAGTTTGAAGACGTTTTTCCAGAGGAACTTCCAGGGCTGCCTCCTCAACAAGAGGTGGACTTTAATATTGAATTAGAGCCAGGAACAAGACCAATCTCAAAAGCCCCGTATCGTATGGCTCCAATGGAGATGCAAGAGCTGAAGGCTCAGTTGGAGGAGTTACTAAAGAAGGGATATATATGTCCAAGTGCATCACCGTGGGGAGCTCCAGTTTTGTTTGTGAGAAAGAAAGATGGTTCCCTACGTTTATGTATTGATTACCGGGAGCTAAACCGAGTTACTATTAAGAATAAGTACCCTTTGCCTCGTATTGATGACTTGTTAGACTAGTTGCAAGGGGCTATTGTGTTTTCAAAGGTGGACCTAAGATCGGGCTATCATCAATTGAGGATTCGGGAAGGGGATATTCCCAAGACGGCTTTCCGAACAAGATATAGACACTACGAGTTTGTAGTAATGCCGTTTGGATTGACTAATGCACCTGCGGTGTTCATGGAGTTAATGAATCGGGTGTTTATAGACTACTTGGATAAATTTGTGGTTGTCTTTATTGATGATATACTGATTTATTCTCAAAGCCCTGAGGAGCATGCAAAGCACCTTAGATTAGTTTTGGAAGTGTTAAGACACCACCGATTATTTGCTAAACTATCCAAATGTGAGTTCTGGCTACCAGAAGTTACTTTCTTGGGTCATGTTGTATCCGTTAAGGGAGTCATGGTAGACCCCTTAAATATTGAAGCTGTGAAGGTTTGGGAACCCCCAAAGAATGTAAAGGAGGTACGGAGTTTCTTAGGATTGGCAGGGTACTACAAGAGGTTTGAGGACGGGTTTTCACGAATAGCCCAACCACTTACCAAGTTGCTGAAAAAGACCACTCGTTTTGACTAGAATGATGCTTGTCAAAGGGGCTTCGATGAGTTGAAGGAGAAGTTGACTTCAGCTCCAATACTTGCTTTTCCTCAAGGGAATGAAGGCTTTGTGATTTTCAGTGATGCCTCAAAAGTAGGCTTAGGTTGTGTATTAATGCAGAATGACAGGGTGATTGCATATGCTTACAGGCAGTTGAAACCAAACGAGTTAAATTATCCAACCCATGATTTAGAGCTGGCAGCAGTGATTCATGCTCTAAAGATATGGCGTCATTACTTGTATGGAAGTACATGTAAAGTGATGTCAGACCATAAGAGCCTTAAGTACATTTTTACTCAGAGAGAATTGAACATGAGACAACGAAGATGGCTTGAATTACTGAAAGATTATGATTTAGAGATCTTGTATCATCCCGGAAAGGCGAATGTAGTTGCTGATGCTCTTAGCAGAAAAACGCCGCGAGAACATATGTTGTGTCACTTGACTGCCCAACCAGAGTTACAAAGAGAACTGATAAGGTATGAGATTGAGGTACAGATTCAACACTATCAAGGTAGACTAGGCCGTATGGAGTGTCAGCCAACCTTAATTGAGGAAATACGACATAAGAAGGAGACTTGTTTGATGATTCAAGAGTTGAGGCAGAAAGTGAGTCGTGGAGAGGCATCTGCTTTTAAAGAACATGTTGATGGTACTTTGAGATTGAATGGTCGAATTTGTGTACCACAAGATGAGGAGTTGAGACAAAAGATATTACGAGAGGCTCACGCTACTCCTTATTCAATCCACCCGGGAGCTAGTAAGATGTACAAGGACTTGAAGCAATATTACTGGTGGGATGGAATGAAGCCTGATGTAGCGAAATTTGTAGCAAAGTGTCAGGTGTGCCAACAAGTAAAAATAGAGCACCAAAGACCAGGTGGAATGCTCGAACCACTTCCAGTTCCAGAATGGAAGTGAGAGGACATTTCCATGGATTTTGTTACCGGACTGGGGATTAGTAGAGTACATGATACAATATGGGTTGTCGTGGACAGACTGACTAAGACTGCTCGTTTTCTGCCCATTAGAGAGACTTGGCTAGTGAGTAAACTAGTAGAGGTGTTCATGAAACAAATAGTGAGATTACATGGAGTGCCCAAAACAATTGTTTCTAATCGTGATGGGCGGTTTACCTCCAATTTTTTGGCAAAAAGTGCATAAAGCTTTAGGCACCAAGTTACATTTCACGACTCCTTACCACCCGCAGTCAGACGGCCAATCCGAGAGGACAATTCAAACACTAGAAGATATGTTGAGATCATGTGTGTTGGATTGGGGAGGAAACTGGTCAGATTACTTCGAGTTAGTTGAGTTTGCATATAATAATAGTTGGCACTCTTCGATTCAAATGGCACCATATGAGGCTTTATATGGGAGGAGATGTAGGACACCTTTATGTTGGGATGATCCATCAGATGTTGTAGATGGAATGCCTCAGATGATTCAAGAAATAGTTGAAAGGGTGGCATTGATTCGAGAACGTATGTTGACAGCACAAAGTCGTCAAAAATCTTATGCAGATAAGAGGCGACGACCATTGGAATTCGAGGTAGGAGCACATGTATGGGTGAGAGTATCGCCGACTCGTGGGGTTAGAAGATTTGGAGTGAAGGGAAAGTTGAGTCCTCGGTACATCGGGCCATTTGAAATTCTCGAGACGGTAGGCGAGGTAGCCTACATGTTGGCACTACCACCAACTTTAGAAGGAGTTCATTCTGTTTTTCATGTGTCGCAGTTGAGGCAGTATGTGCCTGATCCTAGTCATAGGCTCAACTATGAAGAGTTGGAAATTGAGCCAGATCATACTTTCCAAGAACAGCCAATAGCAATCTTAGGTAGACGGTTGAAAAAGCTGCGAAATAAAGAGATACCCCTCGTGCTGATTCAGTGGTCCCGACGAGGAGTTGAGGAGGCAACTTGGGAGATTGAGACGAGAATAAGTGAGAGCTATCCAGAGTTGTACCTAGTTTTAGTTGAGACGTTTGAGAATAGGTGTTAGGGGGTGATCGAGGGTTATGGTTATGGGTAGTTGTAGCTATTTGTGTGCTTTGTTTAACTTGATCAACCTTGTGTGTTTGACTTGTATGGTTGTTGTTTGTGAAAAACTAAAGGTATATAATTTGCGTGTTGTTTGGTCCGTGTCAAGGATTTTAAGTAAGTGTTATGAGTTTGTTTTCATATATGTCTGGAAGTTTCGGGACGAAATTTTCTTTAAGGGGGGTAGAATGTAATATTCGGGAATATTTTAATATTGTTATCCTATTTTTACGCTCTTTGAATTTCGTGTTGGGATTACTTAGCTTATAAGTAATCTCGGCTAAATAATAATATTTAATATCTATTTTGAATTTTAGAAAATTATATTTTAAAAGGTTTTTAACTTAAAAGTAATTAATAATTATTTTAGGGTAAAGTTTATAGTAAAGGAGATTTGAGGGTGAAAAGTGTAATTTTCATAAAGTTTTACAGACTCATTTGGTCGACTTCGGCATATATATATATGTGTGTTCTTTGGAACTCTTTCCATTCAAGTACGTAAACACAAAAAGAAAAGAGAGAGAGGGGAAAAGAAAAAAAAAAGAGAAAAGGAGAGATTTTGATGTTTTATTGGATTTGGTACGAGATTTCTTCTATCGGGTTCTAATCTTGAAGTACAAGCGTGGTTTGGTAAGTTTTAATTAGTTAATGGTTTATTTAGATTTTACTAATTTTCCCAGATCTAGATCTATAGTTGCTTTTGATTCAGAAATCAATCGATTTATAGTTCTCAAAGGGTGTTTTCGATATTGGATTTATATTCGATAAAAGATTTTAGAGTAACTTTAGGGTTTTGCTTTGTAATGATATTAGGGGGACCTTTGATCCATTTTTACAGAAAGATTTGAAGTAGAAAAATGTTCTTTTATATATCTAGTATATTCTTGTCAAGTTTTATAAGATTTGGATTTATACAAAAGAAGTTATAAAGCATCCTGGCTTTTCGTTGTTTTTGGGGTTAGAGTTTGTAAGAGTTAAAATGCTATTATTATTCATTGAGGTATATATATGTATATAGGAGCGTGAGTCTAAGGTCGTGACCAGAGATCAGGGAAAGAGACAGACTATTTGTCTCAAGACAGGGTTCTACTTTGTGTGTTAGTTAGTGTTTGTTGGCCTCAAGAATTCGTCTTCAAGGTAAGTCGTTTACGACTTGCTCAGTTTCCATTCAATACTTGTTAGACTTCATGGTGTGCTTGTAGGATTGGTTTTGGGGAACTAGTCCCTAACTGATTGTTTTATGAAAAAGGTTTACTTGTGTATGATATGTATGAAAAGGATTTCATTGAGCTTTCATCGAATGTGAAGCTTTCGAATATTTTCTCTGTGTTGGTACCGTTCTCGACATGGCCATGTGCGTAGTCCTCTGGGTTGAAGTGACGGCTACGTATGGTTATGTGATAGAGAATCGTGCCCCTTCAAAAGTAAAGCAATCTGTGTTTTGGGCAAGTGCTCCCGAGGAGGCTTGACCTGGGGTTAGATGGATGGAATTGTGAAGGGTGGGAGGTCGTGCCTCGGCACCTGGGGTGTAGGGTTGAAAAGCGCCATGGAATGGAACGGTGAGAGAATGGTTGTATTGTTCTGCTTGGACTTGTATGTATGTGTGGAAGTTTGATATGTGGTTTGTGTTTATGATCTATGGAAACTAAGTATGGATTTAGAACTGATATATGTTGTAATCATGCGAACCTTGATGGAGTGTGTGCTAGATACTTCATTGGTTTTTAAACGTCTTACTAGTACCGTATGGATTCTAATTTGTAATAGAATGGTAGCTGACCCTTCAGGGACTTGTTTTATTTTAGTTTCAGGTAAAAACAAGGGACCCATGATGGAACCTCGGCCGAATAATGGAACAGATCATTGAAGGCCGTGTCATTAGGTAGGGTTCGGTTGGGAGAATGATGGTTTACTTGTTGGTATCTTTTGAATAATGTGTTGTTTTTGTAAAGAAAGGGTAGGGGTATGTTAATGAAATGTTTCTAAGTGGTGCTGTAAGTTATGTTGTTTGGGTTTCATGGATGTTTTTTGTACTTGGATTTTATAAAAATAGGTTGGTTGTTTTATTCATGTTTTCTCGTCGTGCCCGAGTTGCAAGATCCAAGTGAACTCGTTGTCAAACTAGCCTAGGTAGTACCTAGTGAGGTCTACTACCGAGTAGCGCCCGGTGTAAAGACGGGGTGTTACATCCACATCATTTGGTATCAGAGCCTGGCCTTGCTAGTTCCCACACGAATCCATTCGTAATCAAAAACAACAGAAATCCACAAGGAGGTTCTTTGTTCGGAAGTCCTCTGTGATACCTCAGAAGAAGTGCAATAACTTTCAGATTCCACAACTTCAAATGCTCAAATTTGGAGGCTAGAAACTAGACTTGTAGATCTAAATCTGGGATTTTTAATCACCCAATTTAGAGGTCGGAGTTGAGAGAAACACCACAAACACGACCAAGCAAAATTATGGAAGCAGAATTACCGAGAAGGTCTCTCAAGTTGTTAAAAAAAAGAATGAGATTCTTCCATGACTTGGAACAACTCATAACTATCAATTTCCCCACAGAAATGATGCATATATTTCAATAGGAGTGCTTTTTTGAAGGGCCAACTCATTATTATGAACCTTTGCAAGAAAGGGATGAGCCACTTTTTGAAGAGGAAGTTGTAGAGCCCTCACCACCGACTATAAGAACGAAGTGTCCAACCACCATTGTCCGTAGTTCACTATATTCATTGGCTACTCCATGGTTAGATGCATATCCAAGACTTGCAATATTCATTCCCTGGAGTCTGTTGGCAGAAGAAGATAACACGGTGAGCTTGGTAGTACTACGCTCAAGTGGACGACGCTCAGGATTCGAGGTCGAATCCTTTTTAAGGGAGGGATAATGATGTGAATCTACTTGGTCTACTACACGGTTGCTCGTCATATCGATGACATGCATCGCGACCCGAAGTGGCGCACCCCAATTTGGCACGATGCACGTCGTCGGACCAATGCTTGTCTTCAAACTACTTTACAAATGGAGGGTATTACATTGGACTTCATCTTGGAACATGTATTCTACCAAGACATGCCTCCTTTTGGTCATACCCGTTCTTGGCCAAGTTGCTTAGATCCTCCTGGTGCCAGCCTCCACCTTGGCTCAGTGCCTTACGTTGGCGTGCCGGTATAATGACTTGCCCACGCCTCAAATCTCGGGGTCTTGCAACAACCTATGTTCCTGCTATGCCTATGCTTCGATGTGCCACGAAATACCTTGGCTTTGATCTCTTGGTGCTTACGTGTTGTGTCCCACCATGGTCATGTCGCGCACACGTTGATAAGGTATTTTCGTGGTCGTTAATACCTACCAAAGAATCCTAACTTAATCAAACTTAGTAGAATGGTAAGTAAGGGTCGATCCCACAGAGACTCGTGTATTTATGTTATTACTTAGATGCCAAGTAACCTAGATGGGTGGTTTTAGTGAATGATTATCTAATATAAGATGCAAATTGAAAACTAACTATGAATGCAAAGCTGATTGTAAATATATGAGAAAAGTATGTTCAACTAGTTACATCCATCATAAATATGCTGATTGATCATTGATTCTCTTGATTCTCAATTCACATGAATAATCTATCGTGGATTATTATCCAAAACTTTATATTTAGTTGAAAGAACTAACACAATGAACAGCCCTAATCATCTAACAACCTACAACAACGCCTAGATTCAATTAAACGAAAACTTTATGTTCAAAATATCGATAGAAACAAATGCTCAACGCAAACAGCTAATCAAGTTATATGTGGTTTATTCCCTTCTACAACTGAATAGCCCGAACGGGTCTAAACAATTATAGTTCCTACTTTATCTAATCAATCCCGAACGGACATTAATCAGATTAGTTATAAATTAACCTAGAAATTCTATTAGGTGATCAAGCTAACAAAACACTATAATAACTTTGATTCAATTAAGCACATAGAATATATAAACCTATTCAAGTTGTTGAGAATCAATCAAACCTCACAATAATATGCAATCTATAATTTCACTAACTAGTCAAACACAAAAGATTTTAGCAATGCATGATTGAATTAAAGAAAAACTTACAAAAGGTTCAAAGGTTGCTCTTTTGAGAAAACTCTCTCAAAAACAAACCTAGCCTCCAAATTTTGATCCAAGTTATGAAAAGATAGAAAACTAACAAGAGTCTTAAAGTATCTCAACATATCCTCCAAAGCCATACAAACAAACACAATCTCGGACATATAACCAAACAAGCCCAAACATTGGCCAAAGACACCTCGGCATGAAATTCCGAATTGCGCGGGTTGATTTCTAAAAACGTGGCCGCGATTTCACCTGCTACCCCACGCTTTTCCTCTCGGTTCAGAATTTAGGTGACACTTCAGAGGCTGTTTTGACACCATTCGAGTTGGAATTTTGACTTAGAGTACAAATATGAACTGTAGCACTTCGAGTTAGCTTTTCAGTGATACCAAATTCAGATCTATCCAACCACTATAGCTCCTAAACCAAGCATTGTAAGATAGAGGTGTCAAAACAAGACTCCAATGCATAGCCCGAGTTTAAGCGTTTTTATCCCTCAAGCTCTTAGGCCTTAGCTCTTCTAATCTTCACTTATATCACTATAAGCTTCATCAAACTCTGCCACAATCATCTAAGATCCTTCCCGTCCATGCTTATTTACCTAAATATTTTCAAAACCGAACAAAACAAGCGCAAAACCCGAATTTCCTAGAAAACCTAAAAACCTAAGAACTAGACTAAACTTAGCTAAAACCATGCAAAATAATCATAAATATGCATCCTAAGCTATACCTAAATGCAAGCTATCAAATTCCCCCATGCTTAACCCTTGCTTGTCCTCAAGCAAGACATAAATCCAAATCACACCACATCAATGCAATTTTGCATCTATCTCATAATCAAACGAGCAATTCAACATAAAATTAAAACCTAACCAAGACTTCATAGCATGCATTACATCAAGCATAGAGAAAAGACTACTTATCCATTCTAGACCTCACCAAGATAATGTGTTTTGCTCTCACTCTCGAGTGTTTAAGGACGTGTTTCACTCAAAATCAACCAAGAAAAACTAGACTACCTTAAGCTTGCAACAACGTCCTAATTCTCCACCGATGTGGACCAAATACACAACAAAAATCATGAGGTCTTTTAAAGGATGTTATGAGGCCAAGGTCAAGAGAAATTTGGAAGGGATCATATTTAGTCATGTGGTGCTAAATTCGGGATAAAGAACTAATTCTAAACCCAAAACCAACACACTTTCACTTAAGACACCCAAACTTCTTCACCAACTCCTTACATTTTCATTCAAGCTCTTTATTTCTTCCTTCTTTTTCCACTTTTTTTCACTTTTTTGCCACTTTTTCTTTGCACTTAATTTTCCCCTTCATATTTTGTTCACTTTGCACACTATAGTTGTTTTTCCTCTTTTCCACCTTTTCCTTCAACCTCCCCCATACTTATACCAAACTCCCACAAAACAAAAACACAACCTAAAGTCCTAAATCCCGGATGGGTCAAGATTAATAGGTTAGGAAAATTTTGTGGAGCTATAAAAATAGCATTAAAGCTTAAAGAAATGAGGTGTCAAAACATGGATCTTGTAAGGTAGGAAGGAAAATAATAAGCTATAAAGAAACATTGTCTCAATCATATTAATGTCATGCATTCAATCATATAAAACAGTCTTGAAAAAGAGTCTAAACACAAGTTCTAGAGCTAGAAAATCATGGTGATACACTCAAGAATATAGAGAACAAATAATCATGAAATGCCAAATAAATCTCACAAGGCAAATTGTGTCTAGAACTTCAGAATGAATCTAAAACTCAAGCTATTATACACACTCAGTCCTATAGTCAAAGTAAGTAATCAAAGATCATGCTCATATCATAGAAACTTCAGCAAATCATGCAAATCATGGGTTAGGACTCATACTTAGCATAGAAACACAAGAGGTAGTAAACAATGGGGAAATAAGAACCTAAATGCAATATTTTTGTATTTTTTTTAAAAAAATTTGATTTTATTTTTATTTTTTTCAAGATTTTAATCAATGCAAGCAAAAATTTTAAACATGCCTAATCTAATGCAACTAAATGCAATGCAAACAAGTATTTCCCTTCCCCCATGCTTAAAACATACTTTGTCCCCAAAGTATAGTAAAAAAAAAAGAGAAGAGAAACACTCACAAAGGTCTAGCTATCTGGGTAGTGCAATGGGAAATCCGACGGTGGTGGGTAACTAGTAAAACACAAAAGATTTTAGCAATGCATGATTGAATTAAAGAAAAACTTACAAAAGGTTCAAAGGTTGCTCTTTTGAGAAAACTCTCTCAAAAACAAACCTAGCCTCCAAATTTTGATCCAAGTTATGAAAAGATAGAAAACTAACAAGAGTCTTAAAGTATCTCAACATATCATCCAAAGCCATACAAATAAACACAATCTCGGACACATAACCTGATGCAGTGAAGCCTTCCATGTCTCCAACCGACGTCGATGAGTTGATTCGAGTGCCTTCTGACGGACCAATTACAAGAAGTCGAGCTAAGAAGATTGCTCAAGGCACAACAACAATCTTGGTTCGATTGGCAGCTGTTCTTGAAGAGCCAACCAAGCCTAAGTGGGTCTCGTGCATTCGACATCAATTGAGCTCGGATTCCATGGGTTAATTCAAGAGGGCCGAAATTCACCTATTTCCTTATTTAGAAACATGTATTAGTTTGTCTCACTTTAGGGCTGAATCTAGTAGGTGACCGGGTGAGATAAATTGGTACATGGGTCAAAGTCAATCCTTTGACTTGACCATTCTAAGTAAGATAAAATATCTTCTATTATTTTAATATAGGCGTGTTTTGTTTTTTAAATAATGTAGAGAAATCAACCAATAGGCTTATGTTAGTTGGTTGATCTTCTCTCTCTTGGTTGTTAGAGATATTTTTAGTTTGTTTTAGATATTTTGAGTTTGTTAGGATATTTCCTTAAATAAATAAATAAATCAGCCATGATTAATTTTATTTAAGGGGATCTAGATAGATATTATTATAGATATTTTATTATATCTTGGGAAGCAAGATAAGGAGATCAAATCCCCTTCTCTAGGGCCGACCATATGCTCCTCCTTATTCCCCAAGTAATAGCTTTGTATTCTCTATTTATACTTTGCAATTTCCATTCAATAAAATCAGCTTGAGATTAGATAAACCCTAAGAAAGGTTTATCTAGTCCTTGGGCTCAAAAATCACGTGTGTGTCTACCATTGCAATCTCGAGATCGTCATCACCATAGCAACCGAATTCTCTCTCTCTTGTTCTTAGTTTGATTGATTGATAAGTTATTCATCTAGTTTAGTTCTAGATCGATTGTTAAAGATTGATTCTAGTTCATGAACTGAATTTAGCGTTCGAGCCAATTCAGTTGAACTATCTAATTGAATTTTCCTATCAACTTCGAACCATCTCATTCATCATCATTCGAATCAGTTTTTGTTACTTGCATCACAAGTTTCTCACATTGAAAGCATTATAGGTTGGAATCTGGATTTACAAGGCAAGATCGGGATCATGTGGGTCATCTACGAGGTTTCTACGGAGGATTCCGGGGCAATCACGTATCAAGTGGTATCATAATCCAGCGTCTCGCCAAGTAAAATTTTCTTTCCTTAATTTGCTTTCTAGTTGATTTAATTCAGTTTTTGATCCCAAAGCTTGAACCTTTAACCAAGTTACAATTTTTGAGATCCAAAGGCTGAATTTTCCCCACAACCACCACCTTTTTCCGCCACCACCACCACGAACCACCACTAGCCACCACGATCTGGTGTCGCACTCCCCTGCCGCACCACCCACCACCATTGGCCGAACCTAACCCCACCAACCCCACCACCAACGGACCACCCTAACCCTAAATCGCCTACCCCCACCCTTGTAACCCTAACCCTAATTGGCGGCTAGACCCATTCGAACCCCAACCCTAATTCACAAACCCTAGCCCTAATTAGGTAACCCTAGTTCGAACCCTACCAACCATAAACCCTAGAGCCGAACCCTAACCCCCCAAACCCTAATCCAGCCGAGACCTCCTCAAACCCTAATCTCTTATTTGTTCCTTGCCCTCCAAGCAATCACCCATTTAGGAGATTTTTAAGGGATTTGTTGCATGCTTTTGGTTGAATTGGTTGAGTTGTGTTGCAATATAGATTAGCTTTTGTCTTCCTACAATTTTTATGAGTTTTTATTTCATGTTGCATGATCAATAGAGATTCATATTGCATTGTTGATAATTGCTGATTTTTATCATTGCATCCCATATACTCGGCCTTACCCTTTTCTTCTTTGTTAATTTGGCTTCTAGTTGGTTTCATTGGTAGTGTAAAGTCACTTAGATAAAAAAAAAATCAGCCTAGTTGTTTTCGTTTTTTTACCCTTGCATTCAGTTGTTGCATTGCTTTGCTTGTTTCTCAATTCTAGCACAAGAGTAGTTTGTGCATAAATTCAAAAAAAAAAACAGAAAAGCAAAAGTGATCTACCCCAACTAGTTTTAAGCCATTTTCAACACTAGTGACTACTTGCTTAAAAATAGTTAAGTAGAAATCACTTTGAAGAAAAAGAGTGACAAAACAAAAGTCACTTTAAGCCTACCATATTTCTGTCCTTGCATGCTTAAATTTGGCTTTATTAACTTGCATAGAGTAAATTGAGAGATTGCATGTGTTTTAGAGCTCATAGAGGGATTATTTGCATTGCTTGTCTTATTGCATACTTGCCATTTGCTTAAGCTGCACATTTCCTTTATTTATCATTAGTATACCATATCTAATCCATATCTATCCATTTACTCCCTCAATTCAACCCAAAAAACTGAATTAAGTTGATTGGATTGCTTTGAGGCAAGTTTTGGCTTGATCAAGGTGTGGTATTGCTTGTTGTGATTTGCTTTAGAACACACTACTCTCTCTACTTTCTTGCTTATTTCAGGAACAATGGTGATCCCGAATGAGCCTAACCCGGCTGAACTGAACCTTTCTAAGGAGGCAATCGATTTCATCAGGTTGTCTATTAGTGATAGTGTACGTGATGGTCAAGCTCGAGATGTGGAGTTGGCCACAGCTGCATTGACTCCACAATTGCGGCGTCTAGAGGAGCAACTTGCCACTTTGATTGAGTCATCGCAAGGAAGTCATAAGGTTGCCCCTGCAATAGAGCTTACAAGTGACCTAAATCAAGCCTCAATTAGCGACAAAGGCAAGCAACAAGCAGTTGATGAAGAGCATGATGTGCTTGCTAGCTACAAAGATCAAGATCCCCCGGCTCATTATTCCCCCACGGCAGGCCGAGGCAGAGGACGAGGCTTTGGGACGAGGACTCCACCGGTTACTCATCAACAATTCTATAATCAGCCAACAAACCGGTATCCTCAAGCCACTCATCATCAACAACAACATTACAACAATCTTTATGATGATGTGACTTATGGCTACACCGGGGAAGAAAGGCGCCCATGGCATCCTCCCCTTGATGATTTCTACAACCAAGCTGAGGTTGTAGAGGATATTCCACCAGCTTATGGAGTACAAAGGCCGAACAACAACAACACCACTAACCAAACCGTAAATCAGATTGGTAAGCGTGATATAAAGATCAAGATAGAGCCATTCAGTGGAGAGCTCAATCCAGAGAAGTATCTAGAGTGGGAGCAAGCTACAAACTTCATTCTAGATCACATGGGCTATGAAGAATGGGAGAAAGTTGTTGTTGTTGTTATCCACTTTGTTGGGAGCGCTAGAAATTGGTGGTTCAAAATGAAGGAGGATCGAATTAGAAAGGCCTTACCACCAATTGAAACTTGGGGCCAGCTGAAGTTTGTAATGAGGAAGAAATATGTGCCTGAAGAGCATACTGAGCACATGAGATTGAAAGTTGCCACATGCAAACAAGGTACCAAGTCTCCAACGGAGTACTTCAATGAGCTAGAGGATTTGAGCTTCAAAGCGGGAATTCATCATTCCCAACGGTCTCTAAGGACCCAATTCATGGCTGGACTGAATCAAAGCATTAAAGACACATTGGAGATTCAACAAATCAAGGATCTCAATGCCTTAGTACATTCAGCCCAACTACTTTATGAGCAACAACAAAGGAAGAAGAAGGAAGCTTGGAATACACCAAAAAGGTATGTTTCTAATCCTAGTTCAAATTCCAATTCTTATTCTTCTAACTCTTCTATGCAGCAAAAGGGAGCTTCTAGCTCACCTAAACCAACAGGTTTTCAAGGCCAAAGACGTCCCAACATTGGACCTCCAAATCAGCCAAGAGCACGAGATCTAGTGTGCTATAAATGTCAAGGAAGAGGTCATTATGCCAAGGATTGTCCAAATCAGAAGCAAGTGCTACTCACCACCAATGGAGGATATGTGAGTGATGAAGATATACCTCCAAATCAAGTGGAGGAGGAGAGCAATGGACAAGAGGAGGACGACGTGGAGGCCATTGAACCAGATTGCACCGAACAGCCTCTAACTTTGGTAACCATGCGAACTCTTACTTTACAAGAAACACCTAGGTTAGATCAAAGGGAAAATATTTTTCATACTAGGTGTACAGTAAAGAATCAAGTGTTATGCATGATAATTGATAGTGGTAGCTGATGTAACATTATTAATGCTAAGGTAGTTGATCACTTGCAATTAAAAACCCAACCTAGGGCTACTAGTTATGGTCTAAATGGTATTAATGATTCTGATGGTCCTAACTTAGTTACTCATCAATGCTTAGTCCGTGTTTCCATAGGCAATTATGTGGATGATATCATGTGTGATGTGGTAAACATGGAATGCACTCATATCTTGTTAGGTAGACCATGGTTATTCGATAGGAGAGTTATATATGATGGCATGCTTAATACCTATTCGTTTAACTATGACGGGAGGAGAGTTAATTTCTCTTCTACCACTGTCGCCCCAACAAGTTTTACAAGACCAGGTATGCAGAGACCAAGCTAGGGCACTTAGGCGTGCCAAGGAAGAGAAAGAGGAGGCTGAATCGGCGGCCAAGGTTAAGGCCCGGCGCTCGGCGCCCGACGCACCAACAAAGACTAGCGGCGTTTCCCAGTCTCCACCCGGGCATTCTGGCTCAAATTTTAGGAAAACATCAAGCACGAGTGGAGCTACTGATTGGGACGAAAAACGCCCAGAAAAAGTCCCTAAATCGTCAAAAGTGCCGAGCAACACTTCCAGCGGTGCATCTGAGATGAAAACGGGGCTATCTCCCAAACCACTCGGGCGTTTTCCCTCAAATTTTGGGAACAATTCAGAGACTCAGAGAGCTACAGATATGGAAAAAGAACGCCTACAGAAAGAGCCAAAAATCGGCTTAAAAGGCAGTGTAGAAAAGCGCTCTCTAGTCACTCAGTCTAGTGTTTCTTTCCCTAACTCTTTTTGCTTACTTCTTATGAGGAAAGACATACTTATTATTAGTCAAGATATTTCACATATTCCAAAGTGTATTCAAGCTCTATTACAGGAATTTGAAGATGTGATGCCTGAAGAGTTGCCACAAGGCCTTCCACCAATTAGAGGCATTGAGCATCAAATTGATTTGGTACCCGGCACTTCTTTACCAAACCGTGCAACCTATAGAGCAAGTCCAGAGGAGACCGCTGAGCTTCAAAGACAAGTGCAAGATCTCATGGACAAAGGCTATGTGCGTGAATCCCTCAACACATGCGCGGTTCCGGTGATTTTGGTGCCAAAGAAGGATGGCACTTGTAGAATGTGTGTTGATTGCAGGGCGATCAACCAAATAACAGTTAAGTACCGTCATCCCATTCCTAGATTAGATGATATGCTTGATGAATTGCATGGTGCTAATTTCTTTTCTAAGATTGATTTAAGAAGTGGGTACCATCAGATTAGGATGAGGGAAGGGGATGAATGGAAAACTGCCTTTAAAACTAAGTATGGTTTATATGAATGGTTAGTAATGCCTTTTGGATTAACTAATGCACCTAGTACTTTCATGAGGCTTATGAACCATGTTCTAAGAAGATACTTAGGTAAATTTTTTGTAGTCTACTTTGATGATATCTTAGTCTATAGCAAAACCTTGCATGAACATGTAGACCATCTTAGGGCTGTTTTGGACACTTTAAGGTTAGAAAAGCTTTATGTTAACTTGAAAAAGTGTTTATTTTGCTCGGAGTCTACCATTTTTCTTGGTTTTGTTGTGTCTAAAGGTGGATTGAAGGTAGATGAAGACAAGATCAAGGCAATCAAGGAGTGGCCCCAGTCGACTACGCCAACCATGGTGCGCTCGTTTCTCGGCTTGGCTGGCTTCTACAGGAGATTTGTGCGTGATTTTAGCACAATTGCAGCCCCTCTCCATGAGCTTACAAAGAAGGATTCAGCATTCAAATGGAGAGAGCAACAAGAGAACGCCTTCAACACTTTGAAGGACAGATTATGCCACGCCCCAGTGCTCCAACTCCCTGATTTCTCCAAAGCATTTGAGATAGAGGTGGACGCTTCTGGCCATGGAATAGGAGGCGTGCTCTTGCAAGACAAGAAACCCATAGCTTATTTTAGTGAGAAGCTTAGTGGGGCTGAGTTGAATTACCCTACTTATGATAAAGAGTTGTATGCTTTAATTAGGGTTTTGAAAACTTGGTCTCATTATTTGTGGCCTAAAGAGTTTGTAATCCATTCTGATCATGAGGCCTTGAAGTATTTGAAAGGCCAATCCAGACTCAGCAGGCGACATGCAAGATGGGTTGAATTTATGGAGACCTTCCCTTATGTTGTAAAGCATAAGAAAGGCAAAGAGAATGTGGTAGCTGACGCCCTTTCTCGCAGGTATGTTCTCTTGAACCAATGTGATGTTAAGATCCTTGGATTTGCAATGATTAAGGAATTGTATGCTAGTGATCCTCACTTTGCTGAAATTTATAAGAATTGCATGTCTAGGGGAGAAATAGATACCTACTTTATTGATGATGGATACTTGTTTAAAGCTGGTAAATTGTGCATTCCTTCATCTAGTATACGTAGGCTTCTAACTAAAGAGGTTCATGAATCAAGAGGACATAGGGGTTTAGAAAAGACTTTAGAAGGATTAAAAGAACACTACTTTTGGCCTAAAATGAGTAACTATGTACTTAGATTTGTCAAGAGTTGTGTTGTTTGTGCTAAAGCTAAGTCTAGACTTAATTCCCATGGTTTGTACCAGCCTTTGCCTATTCCTAGTTCACCTTGGGAGGACATTTCTATGGACTTCATTGTAGGATTGCCTAGAACTAGGAAGGGTAGAGATTCTATCTTTGTAGTGGTAGACCGTTTTTCAAAAATGGCTCATTTTATTCCTTGTCACACGACTGATGATGTTGTGCATGTTGCTGATTTGTTCTTTAGAGAAGTTGTTAGATTGCATGGCATTCCTTGTTCTATTGTTTCATATCGTGATGCTAAGTTTTTGAGTTATTTTTGGAAAAGTCGGTGGTCTAAGTTGGGAACTAAATTGCTATTTTCTACCTCATGTCATCCACAAACTGATGGGCAAACTGAAGTTACTAACAGAACGTTAGGGGTTTTACTTAGAACTATGCTTAAAGCTAACCTCAAACGTTGGGAAGATGTTTTGCCTTTTGTGGAGTTTGCTTATAACAGGTCAATCCATTCAGCTACAAAAATGACCCCTTTTGAGGTTGTTTATGGGCTGAATACGAGGACTCTGGTGGATTTGACGCCTCAGCCATACAAGGGAAAAGAGAGTTTTGAAGCTGACAAGCGGGCTGAGTTTGTGAAGAAGCTACATGAGAGGACAAAGATGCACTTGGAGAGGAAATCCATGAAGTACAAGGCCCATGCTGATAAGGGTCGGAAACAGGTTATCTTTGAAGAAGGAGATCTTGTTTGGGTGCATCTAAGGAAGGAAAGGTTCCCAAATCAAAGGAAGAACAAGTTAGATCAGAGAGGAGATGGACCATTTCGTATCATCAGAAGAATCGGAACTAATGCATATCATGTTGACATGCCTGGTGAGTATGGTGTCCATCCGACTTTTAATGTGGCTGATCTATCTCCTTATGTGCCAGATTTTGATTCCGACGTCGAATCAGAGACGATTCGAGCTCAATTGGAGGAGAATGATGCAGTGAAGCCTGCCATGTCTCCAACCGACGTCGATGAGTTGATTCGAGTGCCTTCTGACGGACCAATTACAAGAAGTCGAGCTAAGAAGATTGCTCAAGGCACAACATCAATCTTGGTTGGATTGGCAGCTGTTCTTGAAGAGCCAACCAAGCCTAAGTGGGTCTCGTGCATTCGACATCAATTGAGCCCGGATTCCATGGATTAATTCAAGAGGGCCGAAATTCACCTATTTCCTTATTTAGAAACATGTATTAGTTTGTCTCACTTTAGGGCTGAATTTAGTAGGTGACCGGGTGAGATAAATTGGTACATGGGTCAAAGTCAATCCTTTGACTTGACCATTCTAAGTAAGAGAAAATATCTTCTATTATTTGAATATAGGCGTGTTTTGTTTTTTAAATAATGTAGAGAAATCAGCCAATAGGCTTATGTTAGTTGGTTGATCTTCTCTCTCTTGGTTGTTAGAGATATTTTTAGTTTGTTTTAGATATTTTGAGTTTGTTAGGATATTTCCTTAAATAAATAAATCAGCCATGATTTATTTTATTTAAGGGGATCTAGATAGATATTATTATAGATATTTTATTATATCTTGGGAAGCAAGATAAGGAAATCAAATCCCCTTCTCTAGGGCCGGCCATATGCTCCTCCTTGTTCCCCAAGTAATAGCTTTGTATTCTCTATTTATACTTTGCAATTTCCATTCAATAAATTCAGCTTGAGATTAGATAAACCCTAAGAAAGGTTTATCTAGTCCTTGGGCTCAAAAATCACGTGTATGTCTAGCATTGCAATCTCGAGATCATCATCACCATAGCAATCGAATTCTCTCTCTCTTGTTATTAGTTTGATTGATTGATAAGTTATTCATCTAGTTTAGTTCTAGATCGATTGTTAAAGATTGATTCTAGTTCATCAACTGAATTTAGCGTTCGAGCCAATTCAGTTGAACTATCTAATTGAATTTTCCTATCAACTTCGAACCATCTCATTCATCATCATTCGAATCAGTTTTTGTTACTTGCATAACAAGTTTCTCACATTATTGAAAGCATTATAGGTTGGAATCTGGATTTACAAGGCAAGATCGGGATCGTGTGGGTCATATACGAGGTTTCTACGGAGGATTCCGGGGCAATCACGTATCATAACCAAACAAGCCCAAAAGCAAAGCCCAAACATTGGCCCTATACACCTCCGCGTGAAATTCCGAATTGCGCGGGTTGACTTCTAAAAACGCGACCGCGCTTTCACCTGCTACCCCGCGCTTTTCCTCCCGGTTCAGGATTTAGGTGACACTTCAGAGGCTGTTTTGACCCCCTTCGAGTTGGAGTTTTGACTCGGAGTAAAAATATGAATTTTATATCTTCGAGTTAGCTTTCCAGTGATACCAAATTCAGCTCCATACGACCACTATAGATCCCAAACCAAGAATTTCAAGGTAGAGTTGTCAAAACATGACTCCAATGCGTAGCCCGAGTTTAAGCGTTTTTATCCCTCAAGCTCTTAGGCCTTAGCTCTTATAATCTTCACTGGTATCACTATAAGATTAATCAAACTCCACCACAATCATCTAATATCCTTCCCGTCCATGCTTGTTTACCTAAAGATCTGTAAAACCGAACAAAACAAGCGCAAAACCCGAATTTCCTAGAAAACCTAAAAACCTGAGAACTAGACTAAACTAAGCTAAAACCATGCAAAATAATAATAAATATGCATCCTAATATATACCTAAATGCAAGCTATATGCCTACCTCGGTGGCAACGTTGCTAGTTTGCCTTTGAATTTAAAGATACATCTAGAACACTTAATCAAGTGGGATGTTTTCAATGATCCATTCAACAAAACCTTTACAGGTTTCTCTTCACTAAATAAACACCAAGTAATGGGATGCCATTATGAAGCCACTTGAAGACTACCCTTTCACCTTTCTTTAGAAGTCCTTTCATATTGTTTCTAATTGCTATTTAAGTTGGTTTATTTTTATTGATGAAGGAGGACGTTTTTGGCTGAATGAAAGAGTTTATTTTCTTATAGTTAATATGAATTTGGGTGAGTTATATCCTAGATTGAAACCGAGCTTTGTGAGTAACATCAAAGTTCAAGATCATTGATTATATCAAGATGAGTCATATCCTTGTATTATTCGACTTGTTTGGCTAGAATTAGTGTGTCATATCCAATCCCTAGATCAAACACTTATCCCTCTAGTCCATTCCATTCCATCCCTCAAAATTCCTCCATCAAACATCCCCCAAAGCAAAACCAGCACAACCACAACATCAACTACAAGTTTTCTATGGAGTTCTTCAAGGTTGGATTCCTTGGACTTGCTGGGCACCGAACTTATCAAGATCCTAAAGAAGGTTGTAAATGGAGGAGCCATCTAAAGTACAGAAGCTAAGAAAGAAGCGGGTATACTTGTCAAAAAAAATTCTCTCTTTTCATTTGTTACATTGTGTTTATCTTTTAATAAATGTATATTTAATTGTTTTAATGTTGTATATTGGACAGGAAAAAAGAAAGATGGATAGTCCAAATCCTACTGTATTAGGAAAACGGCCTAAGAAGGCTTGAATTGCAGTGGTAAGCCCTTTCCATGAAAGAATGATCAATATCTTCTTTGATTTCAGAGAAGAGGAAAAGCACATGTGGGAGTTTGCAATTCAACCACTTGGGCTGGAAAAGGATAGTTGGCAGAGAAGAGTAAGTTTTCTATTCAAATACTTATTGTGTTCTTTTCCCTTTATGATAAGAAAAAGTGCAACATAAAATGTGTAAAGTGCATCATAAAATGTGAAAAGTGTATTCTAGATATAGGGTAATACTAGACAAGTATAAAAAGTGCACTATTAAGTGTAAAAAGTGCATTATTAAATGTGAAAAGTGCATTCTTAAGTATCATTGAATTAAATAATCACACTACTAATGGTTTGGGTTAAATTGGATCTAGTTGAGTAGTAACATTAAGAAATGAGAGAATTCTACGGTTTGATCAGGATACTTGATTCTCAATGGATTGCACTGCAGGAATGATTTTATGTTCTTTGTAAATAGTCAGTTTCATAAAGTAAGGTTGTAATTATGGAATGTGTTTGGTACTAATTAAGGTTGTAATTATTGCATTTATATATATAAAACTAGTAATTTACAACCATGTCCTTTTAAATCTCATTTCTATTGTTTGTTTAGTGTGTTACTGACATTAAAAAGCCAGCCTTCATCATTCTTAAAAGTGCATTATTAAGTGTCAAAATTGCATTATAAAGTGCGAAAAGTACATTGCTAAGTATGAAAAGTGCAAATGCTAGGCTTTGTATTTTCTCATCTACAAAATCTAATGTGTGTGTTTTTCCTATGTATAGAGTTGGTGTTCAAAGGTGGAGAATTTACTGCCACAAGAGTAAATTTCTCTACCATGTCAGAAGACTTGGATATCTGTGTTATGGATTCTTTCACTACGTATGTCAATGACATGGAGAGATGGAAGAGCAACGAGAAGCCTTCGAGATTGATTGGGAAAGTCTATAATACTGTAAGTATTTCAATGATTAAATGTGCATGTTATAGTTGTTATTTTTATTGTAATTTGACTTTAAAGAAACTCCATTTAAACAGTATGAAGATGCTACCAAAGAGGAATTCAATGACGGAATGGACTTGGCTTTGGACATTGTTGAGGGAAGGCTATGAAGAAGATCGACTTGGTAATTTTTTTAAAAAATTTAAGTAAACTGTTTCACTGTAATTCTGTAGTACTTGAAAAACTAACAAAGCTTTTCTCTCCACTTGTAGGTATTGATTCCCGTCATTTTGAATAATGAAACTTATGTTGTATTAAGTTTCAATTTGAAGATCAATGGGATGATAGAGTTTCTGCACAACTCAACAAAGAAGGAAGAAATTGGATAGTTCTATAAATTCAAGTTTTTCAACCTGGTAAGCTTTTTAAATCATGCCAAATAGATAAATCTAGTTTTGGAAATAGGAAAAGTGCATCGTAAATCAGAAAAAGTGCATCATAGAGTATAAAGAGTGCACCATAGAGTAGAAAAAGTTTCTTCCAAATTGTATATAGAAAAGTGCACCATGAAGTACTAAAAGTGCATTTTAGACTGTGAAAAGTGCATTCATAAATATAATTATTAAATTGTATAAATTATTCTTTTTTTACAATCGGGATTAATGTTTTCTAAAAATATTAAATGTTGTAATTTTATATCTTGCAAACGACCAAGGTTATCAAATATCTCAAAAAGTAGAAACTCTCTGCAAAAGCTGGTAGACTTGAAGAATATAATGGGATAGACGAGCAGAAGCTCGAGTGGGATGACCCAAAAAGTGATGTCAACGATGGAATATATGCTATGCGTCATTTGGAGACGTATATGGGTCCACCGAAAAAAATAGATGAGGGTTTGGGGGGGATTCAGAATAGTCAAATCCGCAGGGCCATGACTGTGCTAAGGAAGAAGTATGCCTATGCCATCATCAACTCAGAATGTAATGAAGTGAAGAGAACGATGATAGAGAGGTTAAAGAAATTTGTTGCACAGAAGGTTAGAAAGTAGCCATGGATGATAAGGTTAGAAGGTTAGAAATTTGTTGAACATTTTAGGTAGCTATGGTAGGACTTTAAGAGGATGATAAGTAGGGTGCTTATTGCTATGCTCTCTGGATTGAACTTTTAAGGCATGGATATTGTAACAGTACCTTGGGTTCTATTCTAAAGACCATGTGAGGTCATCTTTTATGTGTTGTTTGGATAATTGAATGAGACTATTCAGAACAACTGAAAGCATACTTCTTACGACCATTGTCACTGGTAACAACTTTGTTTTGAAGTTTTTTTCTTTTATGATAGGGCTGCATATGTTTGACTGATCTTACTTAGATAGTAGCTTATTAGTAGTTTTACGTATGAAATTCCACAGCTTTCTTGGGATGATTTGGGGGTTTATCAAGTAATTGAGTTTGTGGTAATGGTTGGTTTGGATTTATGGTTGGTTCTTGTTCCATGATCATGAATTGTTGTTCATCAGCTCAATAATCAATTGTTATGAGTATGTTGAGTTGATTTTCAGCCTCTTATTTTCTTTTCTTAGGTATTGTTGTTGTTGTTCGCTTGTGGAAAACTATCAAGGGTACTTCAGAAGGGTGGAAATATGTTGCTTGGTTTGTTGCTTATTTTTTCCCTGGGATTGTTTTCTAGTCTTTGGCTAGGAAGATTATACTAATTTTTAATGCAAGTGAAGAAATCTTCTACGGCATTGCTTAATGGCAAGGAAGTGGATCCCAACTCTTTTCATTTTAAGTTAGAACTGAGGAGAACCAAACTTCAGCATGGTGTGGGATTTTTAATATTTTATATAAGCTTACTGAATGAAAACTGGGAACTTCCTAAATCATCCATGGCAAAAGTTTTCCCTCAAAAACAAGGAAGTTGGTGATTCAATGAATTTAGTTTGATGATCTTTTATGTACCTCCATGACATGTTGGAAGGATTGGTCTTGGTTGGCTGCAAGAGAAACTAACATGATTATTCCTGCTGCAACACTTGAGGGCCAAAACTAAACCAGCTTGTGATTACACATGCTAATTCAGCCAGGCGCTCATCCATATTTTCCATTTCTTCATCAGCTGCTGCATCCTTTAATTAGAACCTGCATATTTGATTTCACTCTTATATTAATTCTGAACGGGCTTCTTAGTATAGGAAAAGTAAAGAAGTCTTGACGAAATGGAATGAGAAAACTGTGTAGTTGGATAGAGCTTAACAGTGAAGTACATGATGGCCAGATCGATGGAAGGGATGATGGTGCAAAGAGATCGCCACGAGAATCCAAGGAATTCCGACAACAAACACCACGCAACTGACCCGTCTTCAACTAGATGGATCTTCCTCGTCCGAACTCGGAATTGAGTGATTCCAATTCGAGAAGTTAGATCTCTGAGTCTAGTTTAATCTCTCAAAATTTCAGACCTAGATGATGAGTGGATTGAAAGATATGTCTATTTTACTGAGGGGGTGCAGAAACCACCGAGATGGATGATGGATCGAAATGGGAAGAACAAGGGGATATGGATGCTTGACAACTTGGATATGACTCACCAAGCTCTCGAACAAACTAGGATGCCCGAGATTGTCGGATATTACTCACCAACAACTTGAACAACGAGAATTGAACGAACGAAAAAAAAGAACAAGTACTTGAATTGAAAGATGCAAGGAAAGTAAGCAACAAGGTTTTTCGTCCAATCTCCCGAAATGAGGAGGAGGAGGCCGACCTTAAACCTAACACAAAGCCTTACAAAATCAACCCCCTCACTTAAGGAAATTACATAAATTAACCCGAAATCCCGAAAACTTATAAAGTGTCCTTAACCGTAGAAATGTCACTTAGAACTTTGAAGCACAATAAAACTCCAACCTTCACCGTCATTAGCCTTCGGAAACTTATGAGCCATGAGCTCCTCCTTGATTTTGTCTAGTATAGACTTAGCTAGGGCTCGTGTGATGCGCCCAAGATAGGGCATGGCTCCTTGACTCGGCTTCTTAGCGCCTCGAACATCGTCTTTGGTTGCTTGTCCAAGTATTGGCTCCTCTTTATCGTGCACATTGGGCTTGTCTTTAGGGATGGAATCTTCACTCAACTCATGGGGCCATGACTCGGTAGATTGAATCACATCATCCTCCTCCCCTTCAAAAAGATTCGTCCTCGAATCTATCAAGCCTTGTGATCTCAACAAAGAAGGTAGGGCTTCTAGCTCCCTTGGTGTGGCATTCTCCATGACAAAGACATCCTTCCTGGCCTCCACAAGAAAGGGAATGTAATCACCGCTTGGAGTGACTAAAACAGCCTTGTCCTCCTCATGGAGCAAGAAGGGCAAACATGAAGGAATCATAGGAAATGCATCCATCCATGGTGTCGCCAACGAGTTCATGGAGCTAGGAGTGATGGTAGGACGATGCTTGATTTTAGGAGACAATTCCACAACTTCCTCCTCTTCTTGCAATGTGTGCATCAATTCTATTGGACACTTGATGGTAATGAGTTGTTCCAATCCATGGAAAGGAGTCTCTCTTTTTGGTTGCTCTGTGTCACTCATCACTCTTTGTTGGAAGGAAGTCTCCTCTCCTTTACAAGGGGTCGTCCTCGAACCTTTATCCTCTTCTCGTGTCTCCTTGATCTTCACCACTTGAGGCACTTGTGTCCTCTCGTCCAGCCCTAGGATTCGGCGCTCCAAGGCATCCATGCGTGTCTCCATAGCTTCCAAAGATTGTTGCATGGATTGTTGGAAGGATTGCAACATGGCAGCCACCGAGTTGGAGGACTCCTCAACTTGTTCCTTATTCTTGTCATCACCTACACCTGTCATCGTAAAAACAAGACAAAGATCAAGGTATAGAGGTCACACGAATTAATCACCAAGACTTGCCCGAGATGAAAATCCGACAAGTTGCAAGTAGGAGATGACCAACAAAATGGAACAAGAAAAGCTCAAACACAACAACACAAGATGTCTCGTCTTGGTGTCGTTCCCGTATCCTAGCACCGTAACCAACAACAAGCATGTAATGATATAAAGAGGTCAAAAGAAAGCTGGATTATGGACTCAATTCCCACGTTTTTACTCAGCCAAATTCAGCAAGACACACTTAAATCAAGCACTAAAGGAAGACATTAATCAAGCAACAAATGCACCCTTTCAACTACCAACTTTTGAAGACTCTTTGGTGTTCATCTCATGGACGTTTTTTGGGCATGGCTTTCAGCCATGGCTGAGCACCAAACTCGACCAAACAACAACAATTTCAAGACAAGAAAACGTCCACAACACAAGACAACAATTCGGACAAGGCCGAACACCACAACAACAACAACGCAGCCCTAGAGAGTTCAAACCTAAAACTTGCAACAAGTGGAAATTCAAGGTCGGAACAAGATTTAGATGGCGATACCTTCACGTGGCTCTGATACCACTTGATGGCCAGATCGATGGAAGGGATGATGGTGCAAAGAGATCGCCACGAGAATCCAAGGAATTCCGACAACAAACACCACGCAACTGACCCGTCTTCAACTAGATGTATCTTCCTCGTCCGAACTCGGAATTGAGTGATTCCAATTCGAGAAGTTAGATCTCTGAGTCTAGTTTAATCTCTCAAAATTTCAGACCTAGATGATGAGTGGATTGAAAGATATGTCTATTTTACTGAGGGGGTGCAGAAACCACCGAGATGGATGATGGATCGAAATGGGAAGAACAAGGGGATATGGATGCTTGACAACTTGGATATGACTCACCAAGCTCTCGAACAAACTAGGATGCCCGAGATTGTCGGATATTACTCACCAACAACTTGAACAACGAGAATTGAACGAACGAAAAAAAAGAACAAGTACTTGAATTGAAAGATGCAAGGAAAGTAAGCAACAAGGTTTTTCGTCCAATCTCCCGAAATGAGGAGGAGGAGGCCGACCTTAAACCTAACACAAAGCCTTACAAAATCAACCCCCTCACTTAAGGAAATTACATAAATTAACCCGAAATCCCGAAAACTTATAAAGTGTCCTTAACCGTAGAAATGTCACTTAGAACTTTGAAGCACAATAAAACTCCAACCTTCACCGTCATTAGCCTTCGGAAACTTATGAGCCATGAGCTCCTCCTTGATTTTGTCTAGTATAGACTTAGCTAGGGCTCGTGTGATGCGCCCAAGATAGGGCATGGCTCCTTGACTCGGCTTCTTAGCGCCTCGAACATCGTCTTTGGTTGCTTGTCCAAGTATTGGCTCCTCTTTATCGTGCACATTGGGCTTGTCTTTAGGGATGGAATCTTCACTCAACTCATGGGGCCATGACTCGGTAGATTGAATCACATCAGTACATGTCTTTGTTGCTAAGGATAATACTCATAGAAAAGCTGATCTCATCTTTTCGGTTTTGGTTAATGTGGTTGAAGAGATGAAAGCATTGGGTCATTTGCATGATAGGACCGAGATCCTAATGGGTTCTTGACCCGTGAGTGCTTGTTACACTATGATAAAATCTCTGAGGTGGGAGTTTGTATTGATTTGGATGGTATATTGTTTCAGCATAATTTTGGGATAATTAAACTTCCAAGGAATCAACAGAGGTGTTGTTTGGCTTCTGGTTATGGACACAATGTTTACAGAAGTTCCTTGTGTACAAATAAAACTGCTTCTCTCTCCACTTTTCTACGCCTTACCTGTAAATATTGCAAGAGTGAAAAGGGGGACTCGGAAACTATTATACATAATTTTTGTAGTTCTACACTTCTTATTGCAGGATGCACTGCAACAGTAGCATTCTTCTTTGGGCACTGGACAAGTGGGTAATGCGTCTAGGATATGTTGAGTTGGCTCATGTCAATTGTTTGTACTTGCTTTTTTGTTTTTCCATGTATTTTCAACTTGAATAATTTATCACAGACCGATCAAAGTGAAATGGAACAGGATGTACCACATTGACTCTACTTTTTATTTATCTATATGATGAATCAAGGATAGAGATACAAATTCGTATATTCCTTGCATATAATGATCAATCTATGAAACAATCATGTCAATTTACAACTACTGAAAAATTGAATGAAGTGCTATACAAATCACATAGGTCGCATAAGCAAGCCAAACCCTTTTGAAAACAATGACGCTCCAGGAGGACAAAAGCCAATAACAGACTGTCGGTTCCTAATTACAAAATTAAAAAGCCACCCAAAAAAAGTTATTCGTAGATTCTTCACATGAAACATAGCTAGGTAATTGCCTTCACTATCATAAATGTATGTCCAAAATTATATGGTTAGCTAAACATTGATGTCATTGCTTCTTGGTCTAGTATAACTGAACTCAGAAGCACTCGAGACATTACATTCCTGCTGCTACACTTTTTATGGATCTTATTTGTCCAGTGATTTGGTTCCAATGAAATACACAAAAAATGCATTAGGAGTTGTAGAAAAAGTGCATCATGAAGTAGTAAGAAGTGCATTTTAAACTTTGAAAAGTTCAATCGCAAGTAGAATGTAAAAAGTTAGAGTGCATCGATATAAAGATAAAGTGTATTAGGATACTGGTAAAAGTTCACCGATATACAATTAAAGTGCACTACAAATACTAGTAAAGTGCATCGATATAAAGCTAAAGTGCATTACATTCCTTAAGAAAATACGTAAACTGGTAATGATAAAGTGCAAAATTAATATTGATAAGGTAAAAAATGTCTAGATAGGTAAACTAAAAAATATAAAATGAATTGTTGATGGTTGCCCTGAAGAATGTAATCAACCTGGAAAAAAAAGGGACACATTAGAAGAAAGTCTCAAAACAAAAAAAAACACAACAAAAATAAATTAAAAAAATACATACATGATGTATTTGGGTCAAATTCTTCTATCTTAGCAGATTCTTCACTTTCCTCAATGTTTTCTTTACCTGCATTTGGAAAACAAAAATGTAATTTTTTGGGTTAGAATTTGAAGTCAGTGCATAGAGTGCCAAATACTGCATTACAAACTTAATAAAGTGCATCTAGTGGATAAAAAGGTTCAGTATAAAATAGAAAAAGTGCATTATATACAAGTTAAAATGCAAAGTAATATACTCACAAGTTGACCTATTGTGATTTGCATACTTCTTGCATCTGCCACATTTTCTTTTCTTCTTATTGCTGGTTTGAATTCCAGACTCCTTACCATCTAGAATTCTCTTCCCACTCCCCTTGGTCTTGGCTTGTTCTGGTGGATGGATACTTATTGTGTTTGGCAATGATATACCAACAAATTCCTCAACAATTTGTGCATTATATGAGCTAGAACTTTGCATAACCAAGCCTTTTTTCATAAGAGCTTCCTTCTTATCACTAATAAGGCACACAAAGTCCTTCAGATGCTGAGTAGTATCTCGCTCTAAAAGTCCCATGCAGCAGAAAAAATCAGAAATCAGTGTATTTGTTAGCTTTTGCCTTTCTTCCAACTCAGCACAATGATCAACCAATGAACCGCCAATACAGAAATTCGGCTTTATGCTTGCAAGTTTAGTCCACCGAGTGAGGGCAAATATGTTGGGAATGCGTGTCATGTCTAAGTTTTTAAAGACAAAAAACATGTGGCGACAAGGCATGCCAACACATTCAAAATCTCTGCATGAGCAAACCACATTGCCATCATTCTGAGTGTACACAGTTTGCACTGTAGGCCTACCAGCTTGCACAATGGTATACGTAATGGCTTCATTTTCTGGGACCATACTAGTCAAACGACAATCAAAACAAGCAGAACATATTTTTGTCTGAAACAACTTGAAGACTGTCAATGTGAAAACCTCAGTTGCATGCCTCTCTAACTCAAGTGTAGTCCTAAAATCAGGAACCATAGTGGAAGACTCGTAGTTCAGCTTCGACTGTGTATGTCTCTGAGCGTCTAATGCACTCTCAAAGTGCACTACTAGCTCCACAAGCCTGTAATTTCTATCGGTAAAATTACCAAAGAACTTATTTTGTACCTCAGATATAGAAATGGTCCTAACCAACCCACCAAACATTATATCTCTGAAGTATGCTGGGATCCAAAACTAATGAATAGCAACCATATCATGGAACCACTTTTTGTTGTCCAGTGGATAAGAATCTACTAGAGCCAACCATTTCTCCTCAAATTCAGCCGGCTTGAGAGAATAATTCCACACAATAGAATGAAGTTTCTCCTTGAAAGCTGGACCATCTGCATCAGCTTTTGTCTTCTCGGGAACCTTTTGCATGATGTGCCACATGCAAAGACGGTGACGTGCATTAGGAAATACACGTGCTATTGCAGACTTCATGGCCATATCTTGATCTGTGACTATTATTTTTGGATTATTCCACATGGCTTTCTTAAACCTCTCGAAAAGCCAAACATATGATTCAATATTTTCATTTAACAACAACCTGTCACCAAATGTAACACATCTTTTATGGTTATCCAAACCGGTAAATGGAGCAAAAACCATTTCATACCTATATGAAAAACAAAAAGAGAGTACATGTCAAAAAGTGCATTATAAACAGGTAAAAGTGCATTATAAACAGGTAAAAGTGCACCAGAAACTAATAATAATAGTGCAGAGAAAAAGGTGCAAGTATCATGGCATGAAAGTGCATTATAAACAGGTAAAAGTGCATTATAAACAAGTAAAAGTGCACCAGAAACTAATAATAGTGCATAGAAAAAGGTGCAAGTATCATGGCATGAAAGTGCTTTATAAACAGGTAAAAGTGCACCAAACTAATAATAGTGCATAGAAAAAGGTGCAAGTATCATGACATGAAAGTGCATTATGAACAGGTAAAAGTGCATTATAAACAGGTAAAAGTGCACTAGAAACTAATAATAGTGCATAAGAAAAAAAGTGAAAGTATTATGGCATGAAAGTGCATTATAAACATGTAAAAGTGCACCAGAAACTAATAATAGTGCATAAGAAAAGATATACTTGTTAGTCATGTATGTAGCATCAAAAGACACAACTTCTCCAAAGAAGGCAAAGTTTCTTTTTGAGATCGGATCAGCCCAAAACAACCTTGTCAACCGGTCTTGGGAATCCACATCGTATTCAAAGAAGAATGCATCACAAAGTTCTCTTTTTTGATGGAATTTATCAATTAACACTTGAGCGTCTGAACCAGCAAAGAATGCCAACAAATCTCTTCGGAAATTTTTGAAATAAAAAACAGAAGCCCCCACGTGCGAATAGCCACCTACAAGTTCCTTAAAAACCCTATGGCATTTTGTAGGACCGACATTGGCTTTAGAACAATAGAGGATAAACTTCTTGTGGCCCATATGCAGATTTCGATTAGACTTTAAAAACTGCGAATATCTACGCTCCACGGGCTTATGTGTATGACACTCTACAAATGTGCTCACTACATAGCCCTTTCTCCCGACAAATCTAAAAACAATTCTTGCCACACAACCAACCCGTTTCAATCTCCTTTGACGAATTCGTTCAATCCGAGTATCCTTGTAACCTTGTTTTGAACAGATCATCCACTTAGTTATGACAGTGTCATCTTTTGTATGGTGACTCCCGTGACGAACTTCGAATGCACAAGCAGATGCATATCTTTTGTAGAACTCAATACCTTTATCCAAAGTGGTGAAAAGTTGACCTTTATATGGTTTCAGCTCGGATGGACACGTGGGCAAATAGTATATCGTTACCCCTTGAGATAGCTCAATGAAATATTCACCACTGTTTATAGCTGATTCCTCATTCAGAATAGTAGTTGAAGAAGAGTTTGATGTCCCCACTACAACATAAAGGGAAATATAAAGGTGTTAGTTGAAAAATCAGTAAAAGTGCATTGCAAGTATAATAAAGTGCATTACATACTAGGAAAAGTGCATTACCTAAACTGCTAACTAAATCAGTGAAAAGTGCAATACAAAAAGATATAAAAAGTTGTAGTAAGTAGAAAAAGTGCACTACAAAATATAAAAAGTGCATTATTAACTGTGAAAAGTGCAGTAAAAATATGTTAATTCAAAGACATGATCATTTGGTCCATATCCACCTTGAAGTCCAATGTCATAACCCTTACTACCAAAATCACAATCATATTTTTGTATTATGGGGATGATTATAAAGTATAAACTATGTTCTCTATAACTAATGAAATAAGATAGGCCAAATGGTGGTAAATAACACAAAGTTTCACTTTGTGGTGTTTAATAGCACCAACTTTTAAAAAACATATATAATCACCAACTTTAAGGGTAGTGGTGTTGAGTGACACCAATTTTGAAAAAATAAAAAATACTCACCAATTTAAAAATGGTGGCATTTATCGGCATAAGATATTCTTAGACTCGGTTTGAACTTAACTCGGGTCATGTCCCGGTCCCATTTCGACGTCATCACCTTGTCAAACGGGTCGGTCAAGTCGGGTTCGAGTCCCACCATTTTGGATTCGGGTTGAATCCGGTTCGGGTCGTAACGGATCACGGGTCGTTGCGGGTTTTCGGGTGGGTTGGGTCGACCCAACTAGTCAAGAAAATCGAATTTTTTACATTTATTAAAATATTATTTTATTTAAAAATAATATTTAATAATATATTATTTTTATATATTTTAATAATAAAATATATTATAATTTTCAAAATATATTATATATATTCTGAAAATTTAACAAATCGGGTCAACCCAATGGGTTTTCAAGTTTCGACCCAACGGGTTTTGGGTCTATTGGGTTCGATTTATTTCGGGTTTCGTGTTCAAATTTTCAGGTCTTGGCCCTAAATTTTCGGGCGGTTAAGGTCGGGTTTGCGGGTCGGGCCAGCTTTTTTTTTTTTTTTGAATAGGTGAAAATTAGGCCGACTGAGTCAGCCTAGGGCATCCTTACGGATGAGGGTCTGGACCCCTCCATGGTTTATAATCTGATTGATACTACAATCATGGTGTAGCTTTGCAATCAAATCTGCCACAGAGTTGCATTCTCGAGGTATATGTTTGGTAATGACCACCTCGAAAGATTGCAACAAAATCAGGGTATCTGCAATTATCATGTCAATTGCCCATGGACTGGATCGATTTCCCTTAAGAGCATTGATCACAATTAGGCTATCGCCTTCAATTTCTATTCGCCGAAATTTTCTTCTATTAGCTTCTTGTATAGCCTCCGATAACCCCATAGCTTCTGCTTGTTCTACTGTCCAGTAGTCATTTTTCTTTGCATTTATACTTATAATGTTTCCAAATTGGTCTCGTATGACGTATGCAGCCGTTGATTTGCCATTATCTTTTTTCGACCCATCGAAATTTATTTTCACAAATCCATTTTGCGGTTTCACCCATATTTGTTTTCTATTTCTTTGCCTCATGTTTTGTTTTCTGCAAGACACGTCAATCTCTTCATTCACATTTTTTGCTTTGTTCCACCACATAATATGGTTTTGAATAAATTCCTCAACACTCCTACACTGCCCATTACTATCTTGATTAAAAACCACTTGGTTTCTCCAGAACCATATGCCCCACCAGGCGGTGAACAGATGACATAGAGTTTTTTGTGACAATGTATTCTTCAAGTTTTGGATGATCTGAGGCATGGTGTTATGGTTTCCTAAAGCGTCCCTTAGAATGCCAATGAATTGAGGGTCAATAGTATGAAGTTTTTGTTGAGTGAATGGGCAATTAATTAAAAGATGTTCATTTGTCTCATCATGCTGGCTGCATAAAGGACATTCTGAAGTGACAGCTATGTGTCTCTGTATAAGAAGATCCTTAGTAGGTAGTCCTTTCATGCAGATCTTCCACAAGAACATTTTTATTTTCGGCATTAGGTCAAGTTTCCAGATCCAATTGAATTCCCAGTCATTCATATTTAATTCATTCGATATTAAGGCAAAAGCCGACTGGGTGGAGAACCAACCATTCTTACTTGGGTGCCAGTATAGTCTATCTTGGATTTGATTTTTAGGAATTGTTATTGATAAAATACGTTCAACCCAGAAATTGGGTAGGACTTTTCTCAATTCGTCTTCGTTCCAATTCCGGTTCTTATCTATGAAATTTGCTATTGAGATATCACCTTCATTCCCAACAACATATTGACATTCTTCTCGAAGGGGGTGCTTGCTTACCCAAGCATCCTTCCAAAATCGAATCGATTTTCCATCACCAACTTGCCATATTAAGCCCTTGCTAAAATCCTCTTTTAAACTCATAAGTTTCTTCCATTGCCATGAAATGTTTTTACTGCATACATACTCTATCAGGTCTTTGTCTTTAAGGTATTTTTCTTTTACAATACGAACCCAGATATTAGCGGGCTCAACCAAAATTTTGCAAAGGAGACGCATTTGTAGCGCTTTATTCATATGTCCTGCTTTGCGTAGTCCCAGTCCTCCTTTCTTTTTGGATTTACATATCCTGTCCCATCATATCATGGGCACATACTCTCCCGATTTGTTCCAAAAAAAAATTTGATTTATGGCATCAAGCTCATTTAGCATATTTTCCGGTAGCATGAAACTTTGCATAGTGTAATAAGGTTTTGTGGCTAGCGTTGTCTTGATAAGAGTGCTTCTTCCAATTTGAGATAAGGAATTAGCCTTCCAAAGGGCCAAATGATTATCTGTTTTATGTATTAGCGACTCAAATGTGGCATGGGTAACTCTCGAATTAATGATTGGGCATCCCAAATATTTGTCTAGAGCATTTGTATTAGGAATATTTATAAAGTGCTGAAGTGCTCGCCTAGTATATGCCGGCACCCCTTTGGTTGTCTGAAAAGCCGATTTATGAAATTTTACCTTTTGCCCAGAGATTTCCGAGTATTCGTCAAGGACTGTTCGTATTTTACCGAACGTGGTAACCGAAGCAGGGGCGAAGATGATTATATCATCTGCAAATGACAAAAAAGGAACCTTAGTCCCGCCCCTGGTAATCGGAAAGCCAACTGTACGAGTTGTGTCCGTACATTCTCTTTGCAATCTTCTTGCCAAAATCTCTGATCCTAGTATAAACAGTAGAGGCGAGAGAGGATCCCCTTGGCGTAGTCCTTTTTCTGGGGTGAAAACATCTGTCGGCTTATTGTTTACAAGTACTGAGAACGATGCAGTTTTAACACATTCCTGTATCCATTTTATGAAAATAGGGCTGAAGCCGAATTTTTCCAGGATTCTAAATAAGAAATTCCAATCCACTCTATCGTAGGCTTTTTCCATATCTAATTTAATAGCAGCCCATCCAGTCTTTCCTTTCCGTTGCCAAAAAGAATGGAAAATTTCATGCGCTATAAGAACGTTGTCTTGTATGGCCCGGTTTGCAACAAACGCACCTTGGAGGGGGTGAATCAGTCTAGGTAACACTAATTTCAATCGTTCTGCAATTATTTTGCCAATAATCTTATAAATTGTGGAGCATAAACTTATTGGTCGATACTGGTTCATCGTAGACGGGTTATCACATTTTGGAATCAAAGTGATAAATGTGTGGTTTATTTCCCTTAGCAGGACACCCGAAGAAAAAAATGCCTTTACTGCTTTTATCATTGAAGGACCCACTATGTCCCAATAATTTTGGTAAAATTCCGCAATCATCCCATCAAGGCCCGGCGATTTATTCTTACCAATGCTGAAGACAACTGTCTTAATTTCGGAGTTGGTCACTCGTCTTGTTAATATGTCATTTTCTTCACCCGTTATCTCATGTTGGATCAGCGATAGCTGGCGTTCTAAAAGATTAGTGTTTATTTGAGTCTTACGGAAGCATTTTTGAAACTCAAGTCTGATTTCCTTTCTAACATTCTCTTCTCCAAGGATAAACGTCCCATCATTGGAATGAATAGAATTGAGTCGTCGAACACTTCTTCTTCTTCTAGCGCTTCTATGGAAAAATGTCGTATTTGTATCCGCATTTTTAATATGTCTTACTTTTGCTCTTTGAGCCCAATACATATTATGAAAGTTTATTAGTTGTTCTTTTTTCTTTATTAACTGACATTGTCGTCGAATTTCTGCATGTGCTCTAGTTTGCTGAGTATGACGTTGCATATCAATTAGTTGAGTTTCAACCTCTTGTAGTTGACGGAAAATGTTTCCGAAGTTATATTGGTTCCAAATTTTAGCTTTTGTCTTTAATAACCGGGTTTTCCTAGTCAGGTTAAACATGAATGAACCTGGCTCTTGTACTCGCCATGCCTGTTTGACAATATTTGTGAAATCCTTCCTTTTCATCCACATCTTTTCAAATTTAAAAGGTCGTCCTTTTTATTCTATTGTATGTGAAAAATTTATTGAAATTGGACAATGGTCAGAAAACGAGAAGTCGTGATTGCATGTAACTAGGTCTGGGTAAGGTCGTACAATTTGTTGGGAAACAAGAGCTCTGTCTAGTTTTTCGTACGAGTTTTCAATATCCACATTCGTTTTCTCCAGGTGTACTCATTTCCACAAGACCTTACATCCGATAGATCAAAATCCTTAATAAATTTCTGCATTCTGTGAAATCTTTGTCTGTTAGGTTCCTGCCCTCCCATTTTGTCAGAGGTAACCAGAATGTTGTTGAAGTCTCCCATAACAATGAAGGGTATATCCAATTTTCTTATATATGTATAAAGGTCATCCCAGAAAAGATGTTTCTCATTTTCTTTCGGGGGTGCATAAATAAAAATAATCATGAAAGAAAAGTTTCGTATTTGATCACAAAAATAGAAAGCAATGAACCTATGATGTTGGTGTCTAATCTCAAATGTCTCATTGCATAGTTGGTATTCTTTCCAAACGACACCAATACCCCCGGATCTTCTGTTTGCCGGTGACATTATAAAATTATCGAAACCCGCTTTTCTCCATTTTGTTTCTATTGGTATCCTATCTGTCTTTGTTTCCATAAAGGCTATGACATTTATTTGATTGATTTTACAAAAAGTTTCTAAGTGGGTCTAGAAATTTTTCCGACCCATACCTCGGATATTCCAAGTTGCTATTTTCATGTTAAATCAATGATTAACAACACACCATTGTCTTGGTGCATGATCGACTGAATTTTTATAAAGATGTCCATTTTACTAAAATTTCTGGGCTTCCATCCTCTCAAAGACCCATCTCCTATAATTAAGGGCTTTTTGCATTGTAATCGATTTTTCTTATCTATTTGTATCCTACTGCAAAGTCCAAGAAAGGTTATACTACTATTAAGGCCAAACATAACCATAATTTCAAGAAATTCGTTAATATCCATATCCAAGAAATAAGAGATTTGCATATCAAAATCTTGGATACTCTGCAAATTAGGTGTGTACAACCCATCTTGATGCTGGTCCACCATTCCGTTTATATGGAAAAAATTTCTTAAAAGGATATTAGCAGACGAGAGAAAATTTTCTTGTTTAATTGAGAGTCTTTGATACGACCAGTTTTCTGAATTGACAATTGAATGGTTTGGTGATGTCCTTGGTAATCGACCAAAATCATTTCTTAAGAAATTTTCCCTCATACACGTTTCATGTCTTACATTATGCGCAGAAGATAATAGCAGCATTCCTTTTGCACTAATCCAACAGAATTCATTGCTATCTTTCCAAACTTCTTTCCTATTTGTAATGTTCATAGTATTACTGGGCTCAAACAGAGCATTTTCATGCAAGTTTTCCAGGAGGAGAAGCCAACTGAACCATAATATCAGGATAATTTCAGAAAGGCACACACCATAGATAACTTCGACCTTTGAAGAGATGGTATTTCCTTCAATTCTTAAGACAGTTAGCACATCCGGATTAGCGTTTAAACTACTAAAACCCAGATAAATTCTTAAATAAATCCTTGACCCAATTATCGTATACAAGTGTAAAATAATCTGATGAGATGCCTTCTCCGCGAACGGAAATGCCTTCTCGGCAAACAGAACTGCCTTCTGGCGATACTAAAAGCCTTCTCGGCCAAAGATGTGTGACAAAGCTCAATACGTAGATCAGTTCCCATCAGAAAATAGGATCTAAAATTGTCCGAAAAATTGATCCAAAGAACAGATTTTCCAAAACCGAAAGGAAGAAGAGGGAAAAAGAAATTGACAAGATAGGAAGAAAGGACACAATACCACTCAAGAGAGATATGAGAGACAAGCTTCGAATGCTTCCAATTCCCAAGCCCTGACAGCTCTAACCACCATCTTTTGGTGAATATTTTTTATTTTTTTAAAATTGGTGCCACTAAACACAACTACCCTTAAAGTTGGTGATTATATTTGTTTTTTTTTAAACTTGGTGCTATTGAATACCACAAAGTGAAAGTTTGTGTTATTTACTACCATTTGGCCAATAAGATATAGGGTCGCATATATGCTCTCTAAACACAAATGAAAAGTGTGTTATTAAGTATGAAAAGTGCACTATTAAGTCCGAAAAGTGCATTGTTAAGTCCAAAAAGTGCAGTATTAAGTCCAAAAAGTGCAACGAGAAGAGGCATTCATTTGCTAGTATTCTCAATTGCTAGTATTGGCACATACTACGCAGGCCAATTCTAGTAGTAGATACGAGCGTAGATCAATCAAATCACACACTCTTCTACTAATTTGCTAGTATTAAATGTCGTTTTTTTGCTAGTATTACGTAGAGTTGGATTTGTGAATTCCTCTTCTACTCACACACTCTTAGATAGTTTATAAACCCTAGAATTTCAAATAACCTAACGAAATCACAAAAAGAGGAATAAAATACCACTTTCTACCATGGTTTTCATTCAATCAATGTAGGATCGGAACGAGACTCGCGAAATCACCGAATCACCGTTGATGGAACGAGACTCGCAATTGCCAAATGCAAATGTAATCGCCGTTGAGACTCGCGAAGGAATGAGAGAGCTTCAAACCAAATCACCGAAATGCATGTCGATTCGCCCTCAATCGAGAGCAGTCTTCAATTCGTCCAGTCGTCAATTCGTCCAGTCGATTCACCCCCAAAACAAAAAAGGAGAAAAAGGATTAATTAATTAGAGAGGGAAAAGAAATAATTGCCTCTGACTTTAATAAAAGGAGAAAGAACATCAGCCCTTGGATCTCCTTGATCCAAGAGCCCAGAATGCTCCTTCCGTTTCATGTTAAGAGAGTGTTTTATGAGAACCAAACTCTCTTAGTATATAATATATTAATATCTAATGTTCAATAATTTATTTTAAATTTAGATAAAATCTTTTAGATCTATCCTAATTCCTAATATATAATAGATAACATTTTTATTTTAGATAGAATATTTCCTAGATTAATCTATCTATAACTATATACTAAGAGGAGGTTAAAAAAATTATAAAACAACACATTTCGCTTTTAGATTGCACCACATCACCACTTTTATTAAAATCAATCTTTGACAAAATAATTAAGTTTAATATAAAGATAGTGTAATGTACATACAATCTTATATCACTATAATCAATGGATAGAAAACCACATTCTTAATTTAAAAAAAATAATGTTTTATTTTTGGATATGATAAATAGGAAGATTATTAAGATATTTTTTTATGCTATATATTATACAAATATTAGGTTATTTGTTTTATTTTTATATAGCATGCATATGCTAGATTTAGATAATCAAGTTTAATATAAAGATAATGTAATGTACTTACAATCTTATATCACTATAATTAAGTTTATTTTGAATAGTCTCATGTATATATAATAAATTGATAAGTTTTAATCTTATTACTTATCTATTTTCACAATTAAATAAATTATCATGTTTTGGATATTAATTTAATTCGTAATACTAATAAAATATTATTGTTTCAAATAAACAACTTTTATGGGTGGGATAGAATCTGTAGATCAAAGAAACAAGGAGTATTAGGGTTTAGAAAATCAAAACAGATGAACATGGCACTACAAATGCGTTTACTTTGGAAAATTCTTGCAGAACCTAATAATATATGGGTTAAGATGATATTTGAAAAGTATCTTAAAGAGGAGAACTTGTTTACATACTCAGGAAGTAGAAATATGTCATGGTAGTGGTCCAAATTAATGCGCTTAAAGACCAAGTTCCTCGAAGGCCTAATATGGCAGATATGGGATGGACATAGTATTCGATTCTGGAAGGACCAATGGGCAACGAACCTCCCCTTATTAAATGTATGCACTAATATACAAGACATAGGTATAAATACAACCGTCTCTCAGTTTATTGATGACAACAAGCAATGGAAGACTAGAGAGATGTCTAATTGGTTGCATGATGAATGGGTAAGAAAGATCACATTGATACTAATTTCGAAAAATGAAATTCGAGAACGGTTATATTGGCACCCGAGTAAAAATGGATGATTTTCCACTCATTCCGCATCATCATTCATATCTCACGAACATAGTATGAGAGACTGTGAATTTGATTAAATTTGGCGATTAGATGTCACGCCAAAAGTAAAATTCTTTTTATGGAAAGTCTGCACAAAAGGCCTTCCAACTAAAGATCTTTTGCTACAAAGACATGTGACTGTCACAACAGAATGTCCATTGTGTCAGAATTAACAAGAAACTACAAATCATTTGTTACTACAGTGTCCTGTGACATTAACGACTTTAGCTAAAGTTGATCCTAACAATGTAAACAACATACTCCAGATTGGACCAAATAATGATTCCATTTTGACACTTATTCAACGCCTAAAAGCACAATTGAAAGAGCTGCTTTTTATAGAATTATGTATTGCGTGGTGGAGCGTTTGGTATTACCGAAACAGATCAACTTTCAACCAACCGATAGATGGACCTACAAGAAGCATATACGAATTTATACAATCACAAATAAATATGTGGAATAAAGTGAAAACCCTCGACGGTCGACAAGAAAACCTTCCAACTGCATCCGAAACAAGAAAGAAGAAAAACGGAAAAAGAAAAACATGGACTAAACCAACGGAGGGCTTTGTAAAAATCAATTTTGACGAGTAAAAAAAGAATAATGGAATGTCAACGACGGCATATAGTATCAGGGATCATTGGGGAAGAACAATCACAATGAACGCTACTGCCAACGAAAATTGGAGTGTTATTCAGGTAGAGGCTAGAGGAATGTACGAGGCAGTTTGCGAAGCTAAGGCCAGGCACTATCGAAAATTGAAATTAAAGGAGACAACCTTATTGGCATCAATGCTTTAAAAGGAAGCAGATCATGTCCATGGCAAATCGAAATGCTAATTGTCGATACTTTAGTTATGTTGTAGTCCTTTGAGGTTATTCACATTCTCCATACTGCAACAAAGTTGCGGATTTGATCGCTGACCTTCGACATGTGGTTAGTGTTAATCAGATTCAGAACCATTCAAGGCTTCAAACCCTCATCCATAAGGATGCTCTAGGTTGAGTTTCTTAACCTAATTCTTTCCTACTCAAAAAAAATATTTATTCAAAATTTATATTTAAGCATTTATATGATTATTTTTCTCGGATAATAAATATATTTGAAAATATTTTATTATTAATATTGTATTTAAGAAAAACCCGTACAAGTTACGAGGATACATACTAATCTATTACTAATAACTAAAGTCGAAGCAATCTCTGCCACCATATTGCGCCACATCACCCATTTATTAAAATAATAGTTTTTATAGTTAATTATGCAAAAAAGTTATCTATAAGTAAACATAAAAATAAAATAATATTTGTAAAAAAATTTCTCCAAATAAACATAAAGATAAAATAATATTAGTATATTTTACCAATATAGATAAAAAAAAGGACATTATATTTATTATATTTGTAAAAGATAAATTAAAAAAATAAGAAAAATATGTACATGTGGTCATATATATATCTTTGAAATAAAAATAGCCATATAAATGATAATATCTTTGAAATATCCATCTATCTATCTATAACTATATATTAAAGCCGAACCTTTCCAAACCACCAAAACAATTCTGGTCCCACCTTATTTTTAAAAAGTAATTTTGTATTCTTATTATTTATAATTTTTTCTTTTAAATTTTCTAAAAATATATATATTTTTTTATAAACACTAACATTCTAATATATTTAATAAAAAATTAAAAGAAAGGAAAAAATTAAACATAAGATTTTTTAATATATAATGATATATTGTTATCATAATAAGGTAGGAAAAAAATTTTACTATTAATTTTTTCTATCTAAAACTAACATTACACTATGTTTTATATTTGGAAAAAATTAATTCAAAATTTATTTAAAAATAATAATAAAAAATTAGTTTATCTTTATCCTTTTATCTATTTATGTAAAAGACTAAAAATTTATCTTAAATCAAATTTATATAAAAAAAAATAAAATTTTTAAATATTTATATAATTACTTGCCTAAATTAAATTTTGATAAAAAAAATTACGTTATCTTTTCCTTTTTGGATTATTTATGTTAACATAAAAGATTTTTTATCTTTAAAAAAAATATATATTCATTATTCATTCATTTTTTATATCTTTGCTTATCAATTATGTTTTTAACTTTTTTTTGAAAAGATTTTTAAAGAATTGAATTTGATTAAAAAAGTTATAAGAATTTACATTATTTTTTGCTTTTTAATTATTTTTGTAAAACATTTATAAAATTTGATGATTCTAATTAAAAGAATTTTTATTTATACTTTTTCATAAATAAATTATCATTAAGCTATCAAACTAATATTGGATTCACCTTAACAACTTTAGTTGTACATCACATTATATTGGCTCAACTTAATGATTTTTCTAATAAATACGTTATTTTTATTTCTTATATTAAATTAAAATGCTATTTATTAAATAAATTAAGTATTAAATCCATATAGTCGTGCATGATATAATGGGTATAACGAGTTAAACCTGATTATGAAATATTGTCAAAGAAAAAGGGCAATGTAGATTATTTTATCTTTATAATCTATGTTCATCTTCAATTTTAAACTTAATAATGTAGATTTAATTTGTTTTATTTGATTTCAAAAACAAAATAATTTTTATGCATATTATAAGCAATAAATTACTTACATTAAATTTTATATTATATTTTTCTGTATTAATATCTTTTGTATAATATATCTAAAAAAATATCAAGTCATAGTCGTGCAAGGCACGACGGGTACAACTAGTTTATCCTATTTCTAAAATAAAAAATCCTATGTGACGAAATACTAGATGACTTAACGTGGAAACGTCACATAATAAAATCATATGTGGCACAACGTGGAGGCCTTATTCCTTCGTCTTTTATATATACTAGCAATTAAGCGGCGATTATAAAACGGAGACTTCATTTTAACAGTCACTAAGAAGTGTAGAGATATGGAAATGACATTTCCATAAATTTATTTAAAGGGGCATATTTTTTTTGGAAAAGGATTATGAAAATGGCATTTCCGTAAATTTATTTAAAGGGGCTTGGAAATGGAAATATGGAAATGGCATTTCCGTAAATTTATTTAAAGGAAATATGGAAATGAAATTTCCGTAAATTTATTTAAAGGGGCATGTTTTTTTTTTGGAAAAGGAATATAGAAATGGCATTTCCGTAAATTTATTTAAAGGGGCATGGTTTTTTGGAAAAGGAATATGGAAATGGCATTTACGTAAATTTATTTAAAGGGCTATGGTTTTTTTGGGATTAATTTACTTGACTTCACGCCATCCAATGTTTAAAACCTTGTTTATTACGTATACGAGCTTTCTTCACAACTAAGAAACAAACTTATCCGAGCTTGCTTACAAGCGAAGTAACTTGGACACGTTTTTCGAGACATGTAAAAATTACCTATTTACATCCCAATATCACTTCAGTCGAGCACACTTTTCAAGAATATATATTTTTTAGTCTCCCCGAGATTACTTAAGAGCTAAGCAATAACGACACGAATTTCGAGGAACATTAAAATAACAAAATTATAATTGAGAAATAATGAATTAATAACAGCCACACGATAGTAAATCAAGCGGCCGGAAAAAAACGGATTATTACAACCAAACGATAGTACAACACGCATTTTTAAGTAATTGGATGGCCGACATCGAAAGTTACGTATGCTTTTATTTACTACGTAAGTGCACCGTCCCATGGACGGGGGCTGGATGTATACATGACAAGTTCGAAGTTAAGTTTGGATATGCAAGTGCAGCATTAGTAATGTGAGGATGCACACAATTGCAGAGTGCATTTGCATGGCTTGTGGATAGTAAAGGCATGGCATAGAAGTTATGGTAGTGCATACAAAATAAGATACATAATGTAGTAATGATGGGCTTGTAATTGTATGTGGGAGATAAGGTTCGAAATGTCTGTTAATGGGTTGATATTAGTAGTCAGAGAAAATAGGCATAGACCGGTGAGAGTACAAATGCAACGCTAGAATGATTGCAGTTGTGTAGTTATGTTTAGTATAGTGAAATGTTGTATGCTATTATAAATGTTGACAAGGATTGTATGTACTTTGGAATGATGTCTACCCAATATGTCTGTTCTATTGGATCTAGCAGCTCAAAGTAGAGGATAGCACCAATAATCATGTCAACAATTGATCTCCATTATGAGTTGAGGTCTGCTTGCATTCTGCCCTTTTCCAAAGTGTATGAGACAGAGATCTCCACATTGTCTTGTGTAGTGAATAGCTTCAGCTCCTTGTTGCATATATACACAGAAGTAGGATGATGTGAACACAAATTAGCGAATACAGAGATTGATAAAACATAAATATTACATTGACTGTAAAAGTAGGCATGTTTAGTGGGCATATCAATGGAAACAAGGACTACATATGAAAACCTTAAACACTCCACTGTGGCAAAAATACATCTATAAACATAATACTTGAGTAAGACAATTATTTTTCTCTTATCTAAACATTTCTATTTAACTAAAGGTAACATAAAAAGAAAAGTTAGGACTGAATTGGAGCTGATCACCAATCAATGTAAGAAGGGATATTTGAAGGGCATTTATAAGAGAAAATAAGGAAAGCATACTCTTTGTTTGAGGAACACCACTGACAACCCATGTATTAGCTTGAATGGAAGCTTGAACTGAAAAAAAAAAGCATGAACAAAACATTTTATTGATGAGAACAGAAAACATTTGCCTTTTCAAACTTCATTTGGTTAGTAAGAATGTATTTAGTTTTCATAAAATGATGATGATATAAACTGACCCTTAGGATTTGTGAACTGAATAACTACATCATCCTGGAAAATGTTCACTTCCTCAATTGCAGGGATATTGTTCACTCCAATTCTCTTTAATATACTTTGCAGCCTTTTGTCATCTATAGTGGCGGTTTTGTGCACATCCTTCTTCTTTCTGCATTCAAGTTTGAAAATTTATCACTAAAAATAATATATACTCAATGAAATTTTAATCAAGTTCATCAGGAAAATCAATTATTCGATATACATGCACATGAGCATCCATGCAGGTTACACACACATTAAATGATCATCATTCAAGTGATTCATGCACACCAAAGACATTGAACTTTCAATTAGTCCACAACAGACCAGGACCAACTTCCAGCTCCAAGATTGAAAACCAGAATCAATTCAGAGTTCAAATGTGGCGAATCACGAATCCAGATCCACTTTGAATTCAGAAACAATAGGACCAATGAGGGATGAACACCATCAAAATAACTGTGTAGTGCACTGCAAATCTCCCAACTGCAATACCCATTCCCTGAACCACACGCAAAGCAAATTGAGTCATACAAGAAAGATGTATTTTTTACATAAAAAAATTACTAACACAAATTCAAGAAGGTAAGATTAGTAGACAGAACGAAGCGTAAACTCAAATGTAAACAGAACTGAATCTATTATTGAAGAAGAATACCTTAATCTATGTTTAACAAAACAAAGCGTCTGAGAGAGAATCGTAAACTCAAATATAGATTCCTCAACATCCTTGTCACTATAATCATCTAGGAGTGAATCCAATGAAAGTGATAGTGAACGCAACTGCAACAACCACCATGAAATTCTTTATGCAGCATTCATTATATAATAGTCCAATTAAAGAACTAAGCAACAGTAGGCAATATTTCTAATGCTATCTTCTGAATTGAATAACACCAACTCTATCAACTTTAAGCAAACAAACAACATCAAATCATTCTGTTATAGCTAAACCAATCATTATACTCACATCTTTATAATTTCTCTATATATCAAATGAACAATGGAAAAAGAAAAGCAAAATAAAACATGATGCAAATTATATACAAAGAATCCTACAAATTGTCCTATGTGTTTAAGTTGAGTCTAGGTTGAGCCAATTGGTTTCATACAAAAAGGAATCACTTAGTACATGATATGACTAAGGTACCATAGTGCTATCAAATCTTTAGAGACAAGAAAATATTACACAACCATAAAAAATGTATAAAATTAAACACTTTTAAATTGCAAAATCAATTTCAAGAAAATTAAAGAACTGATGATATGACAAAGAGCTTACCTTATTGAACAGGAAGACCTCCGTAGCCTTGAAGAGGACGTGGTGAAGAAATCGAATTATTTATCCCTAGTCCGTCGTTCCGTCCTAATTCTCTATCTGGTTCTAGATCCCGGAGAAGACTCCGGCGAATAATTCATTCTCCCGAGTCAGGCGTTCCGTCCTGATTCTCTCTGTGGTTCTAGATCCCTTTGTGGAGAAATAAAAACCACGGTTGAGATAAAGGCATCAGGAAACAAAAATTATTTGAGAACGACAAGTACAAACCGATCAATTTTGGTGACGAATTTGCAGACCTTGACGAGGACGAGAAGATATGCCGGCGGAGAAGGAACTTTCTCCCGAGTCCGTCGTTTCCACCCTGATTCTCTCTCTGGTTTTGGTTCCTTGTAGGGGTTGTTTATCAGTTGAATGAACTTGGATTTGGAGTCGAATTTATGGGCCTTGATGAGGCGGAGAAGATATGCCGACGGTGACGGGTTATTTCTCTAGATGTCGTCGTTCCGTCCAGACTCTCTTTGGTTCTGGTTATCTGGCTCAAATACAAATCAAAAACCCTAAAATTGAAGAATGAAAAGCAAACCCTAGAAATAACAAAGATTAAAGCAAGAGGTGGAAATGTGGAAAGGTGAGGGAAAGAAAGCAGGAGGTGGAACGCTGAGATAGAAAAAAAAGGCAGCCATGTAAGCAGGAGGAACTCAATCAGAAGTCGTAGTTATGGGGTAAGATCGTAGTGAGCGAAAGAATACTTCATATGGATTAGAGCGGGTCAGAGAAATGGGGAACTCAATCAGCTCAGGTCGAAAGTTAGCGAAGAAATTGCACCGAGTTTCAAATTCAGATGCACTATCATAAAAATATAGTTGAAGAAACTTTGGGTGATCATTTTCAGCCAACAGATCGGGTAAGAAATGATAAATTTGGCCCTTAAGGACAAAAGTGAACAACCCCTTTGAGTAATCTTTTTTGAAATCACCTCCCAGAAAACTAAAGGCAAAGTAATTATTATATGCCCTTGAATGAGCCCTGAAATGGTCACCTAACTCATCCCCCCTCATGAATAGATCTAGAAGCGCAAGCGGCATTTCTACTGGAGCCAACCTAATAGTCCCTCTTTTGCAACAGAATGTGTTACATTCAAACGCAAACTTAAGAGCATCACATTACACACAAGTAGTAGTCGGCGGTAAAGCCAAGGGTGAGGACAGTACTTTGCGCATACCTAAACCCTTTGGAAGTCGAATGTGCGATCTGGAGGCACGCACGGGCTTACTGGCAGGCTGGACACGAACAACACCAACAGAATCAACCTGCAGCCATGTCCAGAGCACAGACAGAAGAGTGAGACAAAGGATTGTATAAAGGGTCAGGTGAACAAAGGGACAAGGATGCCGACAAATAAATCAAATACACATTAATTCCAAACTAAAACATCACCTGGGCCAGTCGCACTGACCTTCGTGTTTCAGCAGCAGCAACACGAGCCACATTCGCAGTAGCAATTTGGAACAAGACCACTTCAACGGAGGGAAGAACCCGCATGCAAAGGCAAAATGCATACAACCAATGGGTGGAGCAATCATAAGGACACAAAGCGTACATGTGCAGTCGTGCGGCGTTGACGGCGCATACGTCTTGCACAGCGCATGGAAGGTTGTCCATCAACAACGCCGCAAGTCATAACCTAAACTCAGAAAATATACATTCACAGTAAGATTAACACATGTTAAGCGGAAATAAATATATGTATGCAAACATTTTTCAAGCACTCTGCAGAAACAAAACAATGCATCCAACACACAACATAACACACCACAGAGGTTTCAGGAACACAGAAACGGCGCACACAAGAGCACTCACAATAAAACACCAACACACCCACATCTGGACAGCAAGCACATACAAAAAGAAACCTGACAGTGGGAAATTACCTCGTCTGGAGCCAACGAATCCGGCGAAAGACCAAGAGCACCAGCACCACCAGAGTCTGGATTAGCAGCTACAACCTGAGGATTAATACAAATCACTGTAAGGAATATACATCTAGGCAAGGCACAAGGTTACAAGAAATCACTGTAAGGAATACACATCTAGACAAGGGACAAGCATGGAAGGGGGAAATAAGTACAATAGGCGACGAACCTGGTCCTCTAGCCCTGAAACAAGAGGGAAACGATGCGAAGCAGCAGCAGCATTATCAGCAACAATGATACGTGATTGCCCCGGAATCCTTTGTAGAAACCTCGTATATGACCCACACAAGTCCCCATCTTGCCAGTAACGAATGATCCAACCTGAATTTGCTTATCAATGTGAGAAATCGTGCACAACAAGTAACAAACGGAATTTGAAATGATTGAATGAGAACCGATCAGATTTGATAGATTAGTTCAACTTGATAGTTCAAACGGATTGGCTCTAACGCTAAATCCGATTGATTAACTAGTTTGATCTTTAACAATCACAACTAGAACAATCTAATTGATTAAACTAACAAACCAGATTCGAACAAAGAGAGAGAGAGAGATCGGTCGAATGATGATGATGGTGATCTAACAAACACAAGCAAACTCGAGTCTTTTTGGAGCCCAAAGACAAGATAAACCTTTCTTAGGGTTTATCTTATCTCAAGCTGATTTTTATTAATGAAATTGCAAAGTATAAATAGAGAATACAAAGCTATGGCTTGGGGAGCAAGGCAAGGTTACATGGCCGGCCCTAGGGAGTTTAAAATGCCTTATCTTGCTTCCCAAGATATAATAAAATATCTAAATAATATCTATCTAAATCCCCTTAAATAAAATAAATCATGGCTGATTTATTTATTTAAGGAAATATCCTAACAAACTCAAACTATCTAAAACAAACTAAAAATATCTCTAACAACCAAGAGAGAGAATATCAACCAACTAACATAAGCCTATTGATTGATTTCTCTACATTATTTAATTAAGTCACACGCCTATAATAAATAAATAAAAGATATTTTCTCTTATTTAGAATGGTCAAGTCAAAGGGTTGACTTTGACCCATATACCAATTTATCTCACCCGATCACTTACTAAATTCAGCCCTAAAGTGAGACAAACTAATACATGTTTCTAAATAAGGAAATAGATGATTTTCGGCCCCTTGAGTTAATCCATGGAATCCGGGCTCAATTGATGTCGAATGCACGAGACCCACTTAGGCTTGGTTGGCTCTTCAAGAACAGCTGCCAATCGAACCAAGATTGCTGTTGTGCCTTGAGCAATCTTCTTAGCTCGACTTCTTGTAATTGGTCCGTCAGAAGGCACTCGAATCAACTCATCGACGTCGGTTGGAGACATGGTAGGCTTCACTGCATCATTCTCCTCCACTTGAGCTCGAATCGTCTCTGATTCGACGTCGGAATCAAAATCTGGCACATAAAGAGATAGATCAGCCACATTAAAAGTCGGATGGACACCATACTCACCAGGCATGTCAACATGATATGCATTAGGGCCAATTCTTCTGATGATACGAAATGGTCCATCTCCTCTCTGATCTAACTTGTTCTTCCTTTGATTTGGGAACCTTTCCTTCCTTAGATGCACCCAAACAAGATCTCCTTCTTCAAAGATAACCTGTTTCCGACCCTTATCAGCATGGGCCTTGTACTTCATGGATTTCCTCTCCAAGTGCATCTTTGTCCTCTCATGTAGCTTCTTCACAAACTCAGCCCGCTTGCCAGCTTCAAAACTCTCTTTTCCCTTGTATGGCTGAGGCGTCAAATCCACCGGAGTCCTCGGATTCAGCCCATAAACGACCTCAAAAGGGGTCATCTTTGTGGCTGAATGGATTGACCTGTTATAAGCAAACTCCACAAAAGGCAAAACATCTTCCCAACGTTTGAGGTTAGCTTTAAGCATAGTTCTAAGTAAAACCCCTAACGTTCTATTAGTAACTTCAGTTTGCCCATCAGTTTGTGGATGACATGAGGTAGAAAATAGCAATTTAGTTCCCAACTTAGACCACAAACTTTTCCAAAAATAACTCAAAAACTTAGCATCACGATCTGAAACAATAGAACAAGGAATGCCATGCAATCTAACAACTTCCCCAAAGAACAAATCAGCAACATGCACAACATCATCAGTCGTGTGACAAGGAATAAAATGAGCCATTTTGGAAAAACGGTCTACCACTACAAAGATAGAGTCTCTACCCTTCCTAGTTCTAGGCAATCCTACAATGAAGTCCATATAAATGTCCTCCCAAGGTGAACTAGGAATAGGCAAAGGCTGGTACAAACCATGGGGATTAAGTCTAGACTTAGCTTTAGCACAAACAACACAACTCTTGACAAATCTAAGCACATAATTACTCATCTTAGGCCAATAGTAGTGTTCTTTTAATCCTTCTAAAGTCTTTTCTAAACCCCTATGTCTTCTTGATTCATGAACCTCTTTAGTTAGAAGCCTACGTATACTAGATGAAGGAATGCACAATTTACCAGCTTTAAACAAGTATCCATCATCAATAAAGTAGGTATCTATTTCTCCCCTAGACATGCAATTCTTATAAATTTCAGCAAAGTGAGGATCACTAGCATACAATTCCTTAATCATTGCAAATCCAAGGATCTTAACATCACATTGGTTCAAGAGAACATACCTGCGAGAAAGGGCGTCAGCTACCACATTCTATTTGCCTTTCTTATGCTTTACAACATAAGGGAAGGTCTCCATAAATTCAACCCATCTTGCATGTCGCCTGCTGAGTCTGGATTGGCCTTTCAGATACTTCAAGGCCTCATGATCAGAATGGATTACAAACTCCTTAGGCCACAAATAATGAGACCAAGTTTTCAACACCCTAATTAAAGCATACAACTCTTTATCATAAGTAGGGTAATTCAACTCAGCCCCACTAAGCTTCTCACTAAAATAAGCTATGGGTTTCTTGTCTTGCAAGAGCACGCCTCCTATGCCATGTCCAGAAGCGTCCACCTCTATCTCGAATGCCTTGGAGAAGTCAGGGAGTTGGAGCACTGGGGCGTGGCATAATCTGTCCTTCAAGGTGTTGAAGGCGTTCTCTTGTTGCTCTCTCCATTTGAATGTTGAATCCTTCTTTGTAAGCTCATGGAGAGGGGCTGCAATTGTGCTAAAATCACGCACAAATCTTCTGTAGAAGCCAGCCAAGCCGAGAAATGATCTGACCATTGTTGGTGTAGTCGGTTGGGGCCATTCTTTGATTGCCTTGATCTTGTCTTCATCTACCTTCAATCCACCTTTAGACACAACAAAACCAAGAAAAATGGTAGACTCCGAGCAAAAAGAACACTTTTTCAAATTAACATAAAGCTTTTCTAACCTCAAAGTGTCCAAAACAGCCCTAAGATGATCTACATGTTCATGCAAGGTTTTGCTATAGACTAAGATATCATCAAAGTAGACTACAACAAATTTTCCTAAGTATCTTCTTAAAACATGGTTCATAAGCCTCATGAAAGTACTAGGTGCATTAGTTAATACAAAAGGCATTACTAACCATTCATATAATCCATACTTAGTTTTAAAGGCAGTTTTCCATTCATCCCCTTCCCTCATTCTAATTTGATGGTACCCACTTCTTAAATCAATCTTTGAAAAGAAATTAGCACCAAGCAATTCATCAAGCATATCATCTAATCTAGGAATGGGATGACGGTACTTAACTGTTATTTGGTTGATCGCCCTGCAATCAACACACATTCTCCAAGTGCCATCCTTCTTTGGCACCAAAATCACCGGAACCGCGCATGGGCTGAGAGATTCACGCACATAGATTTTGTCCATGAGATCTTGCACTTGTCTTTGAAGCTCAGCGGTCTCCTCTGGACTTGCTCTATAGGCTGCACGGTTTGGTAAAGAAGCGTCGGGCACCAAATCAATTTGATGCTCAATGCCTCTAATTGATGGAAGGCCTTGTGGCAACTCTTCAGGCATCACATCTTCAAATTCCTGTAATAGAGCTTGAATACACTTTGGAAGATGTGAAATATCTTGACTAATAACAAGTATATCTTTCCTCAAAAGAAGTAAGCAAAAAGAGTTAGGGAAAGAAATACTAGACTAAGTCACTAGAGAGCGCTTTTTCACACTGCCTTTTAAGCCGATTTTTGGCTCTTTCTGTAGGCGTTCTTTTTCCAGATCTTTAGCTCTCTGAGTCTCTGAATTGCTCCCAAAATTTGAGGGAAAACGCCTGAGTGGTTTGGGAGATAGCCCCGTTTTCGTCTCAGATGCACTGCTGGAAGTGTTGCTCGGCACTTTGGACGAATTTGGGCACTTTTCTCGGCGTTTTTCATCCCAATCAGTAGCTCCACCTGTGCTTCATGTTGTCCTGAAATTTGAGCCAGAATGCCCGGGTGGATACTGGGAAACGCCGCTTGGCTTTGTTTGTGCGTCGGGCGCCAAGCGCCGGGCCGCAAGCTTGGCTGCCGAATCAGCCTCCTCTTTCTCTTCCTTGGCACGCCTAAGTGCCCTAGCTTGGTCTCTGCGTACCTGGTCCTGTAAAACTTGTTGGGGCGACAGTGGTAGAAGAGAAACTCTCCTCCCGTCATAGTTAAACGAATAGGTATTAAGCATGCCATCATATATAACTCTCCTATCGAATAACCATGGTCTACCTAACAAGATATGAGTGCATTCCATGTTTACCACATCACACATGATATCATCCACATAATTGCCTATGGAAATACGGACTAAGCATTGATGAGTAACTAAGTTAGGACCATCAGAATCGTTAATACCATTTAGACCATAACTAGTAGCCCTAGGTTGGGTTTTTAATTGCAAGTGATCAACTACCTTAGCATTAATAATGTTACAGCAGCTACCAATATCAATTATCATGCATAACACTTGATTCTTCACAGTACACCTAGTATGAAAAATATTTTCCCTTTGATCTAGCCTAGGTGTTTCTTGTAAAGTAAGAGTACGCATTGTTACCAAAGTTAGAGGCTGTTCGGTGCAATCTGGTTCAATGGCCTCTACGTCCTCCTCCTCTTGTCCATTGCTCTCCTCCTCCACTTGATTTGGAGGTATATCTTCATCACTCACATATCCTCCATTGGTGGTGAGAAGCACTTTCTTTTGATTTGGACAATCCTTGGCATAATGACCTCTTCCTTGACACTTGTAGCACACTAAATCACGTGCCCTTGGCTGGTTTGGAGGTCCATTGTTGGGACGCCTTTGGCCTTGAAAACCTGTTGGTTTAGGTGAGCTAGAAGCTCCCTTTTGCTGAATAGAAGGGTTAGAAGAATAAGAATTGGAATTTGAACTAGGATTAGAAACATACCTTTTTGGTGCATTCCAAGCTTCCTTCTTCTTCCTTTGTTGTTGCTCATAGAGTAGTTGGGCTGAATGTACTAAGGCATTGAGATCCTTGATTTGTTGAATCTCCAATGTGTCTTTAATGCTTTGATTCAGTCCAGCCATGAATTGGGTCCTTAGAGACCGTTGGGAATGATGAATTCCCGCTTTGAAGCTCAAATCCTCTAGCTCATTGAAGTACTCGGTTGGAGACTTGGTACCTTGTTTGCATGTAACAACTTTCAGTCTCATGTGCTCGGTATGCTCTTCAGGCACATATTTCTTTCTCATGACAAACTTCAGCTGGCCCCAAGTTTCAATAGGTGGTAGGGCCTTTCTGATTCTATCTTCCTTCATTCTGAACCACCAATTTCTAGCGGTCCCAACGAAGTGAATAACAACCACTGCAACTTTCTCCCATTCTTCATAGCCCATGTGATCTAGAATGAAATTTGTAGCTTGTTCCCACTCTAGATACTTTTTTGGATTGAGCTCTCCACTGAATGGCTCTATCTTGATCTTAATATCACGCTTACCAATCTAATTGATTTGTTGGTTAGTGTTGTTGTTGTTGTTCGGCCTTTGTACTCCATAAGCTGGTGGAATATCTTCTACAACCTCAGCTTGGTTATAGAAATCATCAAGGGGAGGATGCCATGGGCACCGTTCTTCCCCGGGATAACCATAAGTCACATCATCAAAAGGATTGTTGTATTGTTGTTGTTGTGGATGAGTGACTTGAGGATACCGGTTTGCTGTCTGATTATAGAGCTGTTGATGAGTAACCGGTGGAATCCTCGTCCCAAAACCTCTACCTCTGCCTCGGCCAGCCGTGGGTGAATAATGAGCCGGGGGGTCTTGATCTTTGTTGTAGCTAGCAAGCACATCATGCTCTTCATCAATTGCTTGTTGCTTGCCTTTGTCGCTAATTGAGGCTTGATTTGGGTCACTTGTAAGCTCTATTGCAGGGGCAACCTTATGACTTCCTTGAGATGACTCAATCAAAGTGGCAAGTTGCTCCTCTAGACGCCGCAATTGTGGATTTATTGCAGCCGTGGCCAACTCTACAGCTCGAGCTTGACCATCACGTACACTATCACTAATAGACAACCTGATGAAATCGATTGCCTCCTTAGAAAGGTTTAGTTCAGCCGGGTTAGGCTCATGCGGAATCACCATTGTTCCTGAAACAAGCAAGAAAGTAGAGAGAGTAGTGTGGTCTAAAGCAAATCACAACAAGCAATACCACACCTTAATCAAGCCAAAACTTGCCTCAAAGCAACCCAATCAACTTAATTCAGTTTTTGGGTTGAATTGAGGGAGTAAATGGGTAGATATGGTGTAGATATGGAATACTAATGATAAATAAAGGAAATATGCAGCTTAATCAAATGGCAAGTATGTAATAAGACAAGCTATGCAAATAATCCCTTTATGAGCTCTAAAACACATGCAATCTCTCAATTGACTCTATGCAAGTTAATAAAGCCAAATTAATCATGCAAGGACAGAAATATGGTGGCTAAAAGTGACTTTTGTTTTGTCACTATTTTTCTTCAAAGTGATTTCTACTTAACTATTTTTAAGCAAGTAGTCACTAGGGTTGAAAGTGGCTTAAAACTAGTTAGGGTAGATCACTTTTGCTTTTCTGATTTTTTTTTTTTGACTTTATGCACAATCTACTCTTGTGCTAGAATGAAGAATAACAAAGCAATGCAAAGGAATGCAAATAGGCCAAAAAAACGAAACTAGGCTAATCTGATTTTTTTTATCTAAGTGACTTTAAACTACCAATGAAACCAACTAGAAGCCAAATTAATAAAGAAGAAAAAAGGCTAGGTCGAACTTATGGAATGCAATGACAAAAATCAGCAATTATCAACAATGCAATATGAATCTCTATTGATCATGCAACATGCAATAAAAACTCATAAAAATTGTAGGAAGACAAAAGCTAATCTATATTGCAATCAAACTCAACCAATTCAACCAAAAGCATGCAACAAATCCCTTAAAATCTCCTAGATGGGTTATTACTTGGAGGGCAAGCAACAACAAGAGGATTTAGGGTTTGGTGAAGGCTCGGCTGAGGCTAGGGTTTGGGGCTCGGCTTCTAGGGTTTAGGGGAAGGTAGGGTTAGAACTAGGGTTAGGGTTTCGGATCCTAGGGTTGGCCGCCAATTTAGGGTTAGGGTTAGGGTTTGGCCGCCAATTAGGGTTAGGGTTCGAAAGGGGGGTGGGTGGCGATCTAGGGTTTGGGGTGGTCCGATTTGGATGGGGTTGGTGGGGTTGTGATCGGACGGTGGTGGTGGGTGGTGCGGCAGGGTAGTGCGACACCAGATCGTGGTGGTGGAGGGTGGTGCGAGGTGGTGGTTGGCGGAAATAGGTGGTGGTTGTGGTAAAAATTCAGGCTTTGGTTCCAAAAATTCAATCTTTGGGTAAAGGCGGGATTTTTGGGATCAAAAACTGAATCAAATCAATTAGAAAGCAAATTAAGGAAAGAAATTTTTACTTGGCGAGACGCTGGATTCTGATACCACTTGATACGTGATTGCCCCGGAATCCTCCGTAGAAACCTCGTATATGACCCACACAAGCCTCGATCTTGCCAGTAACGAATGATCCAACCTGATTTTACTTATCAATGTGAGAAATCGTGCACAACAAGTAACAAACGGAATTTGAAATGATTGAATGAGAACCGATCAGATTTGATAGATTAGTTCAACTTGATAGTTCAAACGGATTGGCTCTAATGCTAAATCCGATTGATTAACTAGTTTGATCTTTAACAATCACAACTAGAACAATCTAATTGATTAAACTAACAAACCAGATTCGAACAAAGAGAGAGAGAGATCGGTCGAATGATGATGATGGTGATCGAACAAACACAAGCAAACTCGAGTCTTTATGGAGCCCAAAGACAAGATAAACCTTTCTTAGGGTTTATCTTATCTCAAGCTGATTTTTATTAATGAAATTGCAAAGTATAAATAGAGAATACAAAGCTATGGCTTGGGGAGCAAGGCATGGTTACATGGCCGGCCCTAGGGAGTTTAAAATGCCTTATCTTGCTTCCCAAGATATAATAAAATATCTAAAATAACATCTATCTAAATCCCCTTAAATAAAATAAATCATGGCTGATTTATTTATTTAAGGAAATATCCTAACAAACTCAAAATATCTAAAACAAACTCAAAATATCTCTAACAACCAAGAGAGAGAATATCAACCAACTAACATAAGCCTATTGATTGATTTCTCTACATTATTTAATTAAGTCACACGCCTATAATAAATAAATAAAAGATATTTTCTCTTATTTAGAATGGTCAAGTCAAAGGCTTGACTTTGACCCATATACCAATTTATCTCAAACGGTCACTTACTAAATTCAGCCCTAAAGTGAGACAAACTAATACATGTTTCTAAATAAGGAAATAGATGATTTTCGGCCCCTTGAGTTAATCCATGGAATCCGGGCTCAATTGATGTCGAATGCACGAGACCCACTTAGGCTTGGTTGGCTCTTCAAGAACAGCTGCCAATCGAACCAAGATTGTTGTTGTGTCTTGAGCAATCTTCTTAGCTCGACTTCTTGTAATTGGTCCGTCAGAAGGCACTCGAATCAACTCATCGACGTCGGTTGGAGACATGGCAGGCTTCACTGCATCAAACAATCTAAAGCACACATAGATTAATCGTATAAAGCACACCCACCAAACATCGAGAGAGACATGAGTGTGGGCAAAATAAGGCGAAGTAAAATACTTGTGCATTGTTGCGGCGTTTCCGGCGTACGACCGGTGGAGGAATCACAGACGGAGCATGGCCAAGAACCAACGCATGGCCACAATAAGAAACAAGACCCTTCGTGGGCACAACCTACAAGGAAAACATAAGGCACGAAGCGCAGCCAGAATATGAAGCACTCAACAATAATCCATGCATCCAATACACAACATAATACATCACAGACATTTGAGGAACACAGAAACCGCACACACGTGATCACTCACACAAAAAGACCAACACACCTACATCCACACAGCAGCCACATACAAAAAGAAACACGACAGTGGGAAATTACCTCTTTTGGAAGCAACAAATCCGGGGAAACACCAAGAGCACCAGAACCACCAGAGGCTGGATTAGCAGCTACAACCTGAGGACTAATACAAATCACTGTAAGGAATATACATCTGGGCAAGGCACATGGTTACAAGAAATCACTGTAAGGAATACACATCTAGGCAAGCGACAAGCATGCAAGGGGGAAATAAGTACAATAGGCGACGAACATGGTCCTCCAGCCTTGAAACAAGAGGGAAACGATGCGAAGCAGCAGCAGCATTATCAGCAGCAATCTAAAGCACACATAGATTAATCACATAAAGCACACCCACCAAACAACGATAGAGACATGAGTGTGGGCAAAATAAGGCGAAGTAAAATACCTGTGCATTACTGCGGCGTTTCCGGCGTACGACCGGTGGAGGAATCACAGATGGAGCATGGCCAGGAAACAACGCAGGGCCATCATAAGAAACAAGACCCACAGTGGGCACAACCTACAAGGAAAACGTAAGGCACGAAGCGCAGCCAGAATATGAAGCACTCAGCAATAATCCATGCATCTAATACACAACATAATACATCACAGACATTTGAGGAACACAGAAACAGCACACACGTGATCACTCACACAAAAAGACCAACACACATACATCCAGACAGCAACCACATACATCTAGGTAATGTACATCTAGGCAAGGCACAAGAATGGAAGCAAATAATAAGTACAACAGGCGACGCACCTGGACCTGCGGGCCAGAAACAACAGGAAGACGATGCAAAGCAGCAGCAACATTATCAGCAACAATCTAAAGCACACATAGATGAATCAAATAAAGCACACCCACCAAATAACAAGAGAGACACGGGCGTGGGCAAAACAAGTACAAATAAAACACCTATGCATTATTGCGGCGTTTCCGCCGTACGACCGGTAAAGGAAGCACACACGGAACATGGCCAGGACGCAACGTAGGGCCATCAGAAGAAACAAGCCCCACCGTGGCCACAACCTACACACAGAACACGAGGCACGAAACACAGCCAGAATATGAAGCACTCAACAGGGAACCTCTCAGAGACATAAGCATATGAGCAAATTCAAATCAGTAGAATACACCAAACCTGTTCCATCAAGTGAGAAACAAGAGGCCCTTGAGCAGCCACAGCAGCGACATTTTCACCAGCAGTCTGAAGCACCCATATAACAGCTCTCAGCCGAATGTTTGGCAAACAACAAAACAGCATCACCAACGACAACAACAACGCCATGCAGCATACCTGCGGAGAAGAGCGGCGCTTACAACGTCCAACCCAATGAGGAAGGGAGTGCTGCATATGTCCAAACAGAGCAGAAGGGCCAATACAAGAACCACGAGCAGCATCAGATGCAACCTGCAGGAGTTGGCCACATAAAACAGGACTGGTAAGAAGAGTAATTCACAGAGACCAACACGAATGAAGACAGGCAGAGGAACAAACAAACAGCATAATAGAACGAACCTATTCCACCGGTTGAGAAACAGTAGGCATTCGAACACCGACAGCATCTGCATTAGCAGTGGCAATCTGGACCACACATATTACGACTCTCAGAAAAGAACAGTAAAAAACGCAGAAGAACATCAGTAATGACAACAACAAGGCAATGCACAAAAATTACAAAGAGGACAGTTAAACAAAATAATACACAGGAAGTACAAACACGGTGCGAAGCAAGGGTTAAATACGCAACAGAAATAACATCCTCAGCCACCAAAGACACACCAGATGAGAATCAGAGTAACAAACAAACAACATAATAAAACAAACATGTTCCACGGGTTGAGAAACAGTAGGCATTCGAGCACCGACATCACCTGCATTGGCGGTGGCCATCTGAAGCACACATATTATGACTGTCAGAAAAGAACATTAAAAAACGCAGAAGAACATCACCAATGACAACAATAAGGCGATACACAGGAATTACAAAGACGACATTTGAGCAAAATAATACACAGGCATTATAAACACGGTGCGAAGAAAACGTTAAATACGCAACAGAAATAACATCCCGAGCCACCAAAGACACACCAAGATGAGACACAACACAAAACCCCAAAACCAAGCGTATTTAAAGACCTCGTAAATATAAGACATGCACAATGGTACGATACGTAGAAGAAGGACTCCGATGGATACCACATCATGAATAGTTTGTTTATGCGAAACAACAACACCAACCCGGTCACCAACAACAGAACGAGGCAAACAGCTTCCAACAGCACAACTCTGAAACAAGTCGGCACACAATAAGAAAAGGAGGACAACAACCATACACACGCCATAAAATTACAAGAATTGCAGGGAAACAGGGAAAGTTGCAAGGCCCACAAACAATCACTTCTAACCTCCTCGGACCACAGAGAGACATCAGCCGACCGAGACGAACAACCAAAGGCAAAGCTACAAAATAACAACGGAGATGAATGACACATGGCAATAAACAACAGAGCCGAGCTCCACAACAATGATGGTAACAAACATAAACTAAATACCTAGAACCTGTCAAATCCAACCTAGCATCACGCTCAACCCCCATCAAACAAGAAGGAGATGAGCCGCTACCACTGCCTGCATAGAAGCGCTCGAATGCATCCTCAATCCTCCATCCCGAAGCCTGAACAACAAAGGACAACATTTTAAAAAGCAAACAGGGAAAACACAACAAAGATAAACAGGAACAATAACAGTAGCACATCACAAGGGAAGCACCTCAAGAAAATACAGAGCAGCAGCAGCAGTCAAACCAACTGCAACACCGAGGAACTTAGAAACCAAACAATGTTGCAAACTCAGGGACAGACCACCCGCCATTGATAACGGACCTAGAAGAAGAGAACACTCGAGGACCCAACGTAAAAACCACCCACTCTAAAATATAATAGGGTCCTACAGTCTTACTGCAATCAGTGCGAACAAGGTCTGAATGTGCAATACATCGAATACAAGAACGAGAAACGCACGCACACCAACGACAGACGAAACCAGAGACGCTAACTACCTGTTGCAAAACAACACACAAGAGATCAGGGAAAAACAGCAGAAACAGACAGAAGAGCAAAAAAACAACAGAAACAATTGGTTTACGACCACCCATTTGACTCAAGCCGTTTGACTCGAACCACGAATTAAGCCCCTTCCCAATTGCCACACCCATACCCTGCACCCGAAACCTAATACCTCTCTGAAAGCGCGGAATCATTCTCCCCAACAAACCGAAGAGGCCCTGCGAAACGAAAATCAACTGAGGACGAATCAAAACGAGAACGACACACCCGAACCGCAAGCCTCCCCGGACGATCCACTCCCCTCCCCAATCACACTTTTATTGTCAAAAACAAGCCCTCAGGACATTCTCTAACCATCCCAAACCTAATTCATCACAGAACGACAAATCAAAACCGCAAATCGTCCAGAAACCTAATTCATTATAGCACAACAAATCCAAAAAATCCATACCCACCGATCTTAAGAACAATTCGAACCGATCTTCATAACAATTCCATTTATTGTCAAGAACAAGCCCTCATGACATTCTCTAAACATCCAAAACCTAATCATCACAGAACGACAAATCAAAACCACAAACCGTCCAGAAACCTAATTCATTACAGCACAACAAATCCAAAAAATCCAAACCCACCGATCTTAAGAACAATTCGAACCGATCTTCATAACAATTCCATACACCCTGCCGAAACACATCACAGATTCCGACGATGATACTACCAGGCCGAGAGAGCAGAGGGGAGCAGCAGTCGCAGGAAAAGGCGCAAACACAGGATGAGAAAAAGGAGGAGGAAGAAGAAGAGGAGAGGAGGTGGTGTAGTAAGCTGTGGCAGTTGTAGGTCGTTGATGAGTTATAGGGGCTGTAAAATTTAGTAGACCTCAGTATCAACGGTTGTGGTGAAAAAAATCCGCTACTCATTTATAGAAGTATAGATATAGAAGTATAGATATAGAAGTATAGATATGGATATAGATATAGAGGTTTTGGTTCAAGTGAGACCCACCCTTGTGGTAAGACCTTTGGCTTAAAATGAGGACTAATCTCAACCATTAGATTTACATCATCACTATATATTGAATGGTCAAGATTTTTTTATTTTTTTTATTTTTTTAATTTTTTTTTAATTTTTTTTTAATTTTTTTAAATTTTTTAAATTTTTTAAATTTTTTAAATTTTTTAAATTTTTTAAATTTTTTTCGGAATTTTTTTCATAGCAAAAAAAAAATTAAAAAAATTAAAAAAATTAAAAAAATTAAAAAAATTAAAAAAATTAAAAAAATTAAAAAAATTAAAAAAATTAAAAAAATTAAAAAAATTAAAAAAATTAAAAAAATTAAAAAAATTAAAAAAATTAAAAAAATTAAAAAAATTAAAAAAATTAAAAAAATTAAAAAAATTAAAAAAATTAAAAAAATTAAAAAAAAAATGAAAAAATGAAAAAAAAATTTTTGAAAAAATCTTGACCATTGAATACATAATAGAGGGGTAAATCAAGTAGTTGAGATTAGTCCTCATTTTAAGCAAAGTGTCTTACCACAAGGGTGGTCCTCACTTGAACCATGCCCTAGATATAGATATAGATATAATATAGAAGTATAGAAGTATAGATATAGATATAGAAATATGAAAAAGAGTCACGTGCGAATGGTCGCCTCAGTGAGAAATAAGAATAAATCTCGATCGTTCATTCCAAAAAATCAACGTCCCTGATTAAACATTCATTAAAAAAAATAAAATACGGCACGGGCGAATTTTTCCCGTATTATTCGCGTATTTTTCAATAAAATACGACACAGACGAATTTTTCCCGAATTATTCACGAATTTTTTGAAAAATACGTTTTTATGAGACGCGCCCAGTTTGTTCATCAGAAATAGCGATTTGTTCATGAATATTCACTAATTGTTCATCAATACTAACTAATTTTGAATTGAGTTTTTGATAATATTGTTCATTGATTTCGAACTTTTTAAATTTTAAATTTTATTTTTTAACCTTATTTATGTGTAGGAATACAATATTATGTAGTTTTTTATGCACATATAATTAGTTTTGATATACCCATATTTGTTCATTGATATACCCGTATTTGTTCATTAATATACCCCTATTTGTTCATTGATATACCCATGGTATACCATTATTTGTTCATTAGTATACTTCTTTTTTGTTCATTGGTATACCATTATTTGTTCATTGATATACCCTATTTGTTTATGGATATACCCTTATTTGTTCATTAGTATACTTCTTTTTTGTTCATTGGTATACCATTATTTGTTCATTGATATACCCTATTTGTTCATGGATATACCCTTATTTGTTCATTGATATAACCTTATTTGTTCATTATTATACCCTTATTTGTGAATTAAAATAAACTTATATTTTATGTGTCAAGGCTATCAACTTGTACATTTAAGACTATTAATACCATCAACTTGTACATTTAGGACTATCTATTTGTGCATTTTTTGCATTTATTTTGTGTTTTAAGGCTATCTTGAATTCAAAGTATAATACGAATGAAGTGCTTTAAGGCTAACTTGTCAATACGAATGAAGTGCTCAATATAGTACCAAAATAAGATAAGTTTGATGTAGAAACTTGAATGCAAAAGATAATAGATAAAGAGTTTGACTTTGCAATAATATGGTGTATGCTAAGAGAACGAGATAGCAATAAATCGAAGAGGTGTGCTTGTGCCTTATTTAGCTATGAACAAATTGATGTTATTAATGAACAAATATGTATATAGTAATGAACAAATTGAGGTTACTAGTGAACAAATATGCATCTAGTAATGAACAATTATATGAAAAAGGCAATGAACAAATATGCATAAACCAGTGAACAAATTGATATTACTAATGAACAAATATGCACAAACCGATGAACAAATATGCACAAACCGATGAACAAATATTTTCGTTTTTTTATGAACAAAATCACAATGTTGATGAACATATTGCATGTAATTTTGATACACATTTGTTCATTTTTTATGTACAAACAATAAATTTTTGATGCACAAGCAATAGTTTATTTATGCACAAAATCACAGTTTTGATGAACAAATCCACAATACTGATGAACAATCTGGGCGCGCGTCCTATTTCCGTTTTTTTCAAAAATACGCGAATAATTCGTCCGTGCCGTTTTTTCCCCTTTTTAAGTGAAATGATCAGCGCGTTTGATTTTTCTTGATGCAACGACTCCTGTTTTTTCTTATTTCGGACCTGGGCGCCCATTCGCACCTGAACCGAAAACAAAAAGAAAATTCTATCACCCTCTCTCTTCGTGTGTGTGCGTTCTCTCTCCTCTCTCTTCCTCTGAACTCTGAAGTTGTGGTGATCAGTTAGTCCATGGCCAAAGGTCGCTCGCAGAGACGCTCTCTCGAATCCTACGCCCTCAAAGGCGCAAAGCTCACCATCAAACGTATATCTCTTTCTCTCTTGTTCTTTCTCCTTTTTCTGGTTGATTCTAAGAATCGAGAATTCAGGGTTGAGAATTCTAATTTTTGGAATTAGATTTTGATTTTTCACGCCAAAACGGCGCCTTGACGTGCGTATGCTTGTGCTAATTTGTGCAGCGGGTGACACGGTTCTGATAAAGTCCTCGGAGCCAGGGAAGCCGTATGTGGCGAAGATAGAGAAGATCGAAGGTTACGAGGGAGGAGGTACCAAGAAGAGCGGCGGAGACAGTCGAATTAAGGTGTACGTGCAGTGGTACTATCGGCCGGAGGAGTCGATTGGCGGCCGGCGACAGTTTCACGGCTCCAAGGAGGTTTTCCTTTCCGACCACCGGGACGTGCAGAGCGCCGACACCATTGAGGGCAAGTGTACAGTTCATAGCTTCAAGACCTACACCAAGCTCGATGCTGTTGGAAACGAAGACTATTTCTGCCGTTTTGAGTACAACTCTGTCACGGGCGGCTTCACGCCTGATCGGGTCGCCGTGTACGTATTCTTTTCCAATTGAGGATAATGTTCTTTTTTTATGTTGATTTTTCGACTGTTATTTGGTAAATGTTTTGTGGGAGTAATTCGAAGCCGAATTGTTTCAGAGGCTGACGATTTTGATGTGATTTTGATTCTTAAGGTCTCTAATTGCTCAATTTTGGAGGAATATATGTGGATTTTGTAGTGTTGAAGTTTATGTTATTTGTGATCTGCTCTGCTGAATTTTCTTTGTTCAGAACAGTCCCTTTAATACCTGTCTTTGGATGCTAGTTTCCTTGATTGAGCTAGATTTTGCTGTGATTTTCCGGTTGTAGGTATTGCAAGTGTGAAATGCCATATAATCCGGATGACCTGATGGTGCAGTGCGAGAGATGCAATGACTGGTGAGTTTGCGTTTAATATTGGTAATGTAAGAGTTTCGTCATCTGGGGTGTATCCTCGTGCTCATTGGCTTTTATATAGTGCCTTTTGAGATGGATATAACCCCTATATCAATTTTGGTGCATTTTAACTAAATTCGGCTATTTTTGTCACATAGCTGAATTTCAGTTTTCCTTGGGTCTTTCGGGCGCATCCTCCTGACATGTTCAGGCTATGGGTGCCCCCACATCTTGACCTCCTAGATCCTGCTTGAGCGGGACTTTACTGGGCACTGATGATGATGAAGAGTTTCGTCATGTAGATCTTTTCATCTGTTAGCTGGTTCCATATCATATGGTTTTTGCGTTTTGTCCCCATCTATATACATGGTGGCTGAAAGCTTCTGGAATCTGCTTGCAGATAGATTATTTGAATGTGATTCACTGAGTCATGTAAGGTACAAAGATCTTGACTGGGAATTATCAGCTTTTGTGTAAGATGTTGCTATGTTATAATAGATTATTAGCATGCTTTCTGTGACTAATGTCCTGCACCATGCTAAACACCTTTCTTCCTTGAAGTGATTAGATAAACTGTCCCGTGCGTTAATTATTCTCTTGGATGCGGTGACAAAAAAATTAGTTTGTCATACGTAGTTACCGTTTCGCATGCAAACTAATGGTGGTAAATTTGGGAAGATGAGGCTTTAATTGGGATGAGCAGCTTATAAAATTTTAGATCTTCAGCCATTGGAATGGATACACTGAAATAAATTTTGGATACTATAACAGCCTCGTTGTAGTGAAGCAAACATGATCTACTCTTGCACCATCAAAGCAGATGTTTTTAAAGTACGGTAATGTGGCTATTAATTATGATGTCACATAATGTTGAAACCACATACTTGTATCCCTGAACTTATTAATGGTTATGACCATTCACTTGCTCCACTTTCTATTCTAATCATGCAATGCCATGCAACATAACACACTTTTACCATATTATATGCTGTTTTCACATCTTAAAAGTTAAAAATTAAGATTGAGGTTCGTGACAACTGACAAATGATAAATTTCTCCTCTTTTGTTATATTGTGAAGCTTGGTTTCAAAGGGTATTAAGGCTATTTGTTATGTAAAAGAAAAGGGAATAAGAATAGGCTATATATTTAGGGGTACTAGATTCACATTCAAACTATTCCTCAAGTCATTACATTTTACATATCACCTTATTTTCTTCGTTGTTTCGTTCTCCTTATGATAGATCCCTTACCCACCCCTCATGTGGGAATTAAAGTGGTTATTCACTCAAAGCTGGACTTTAATGTGATAAGTTTATGCTATAAAATGCAAATGATTACAAAATATCATGCAATTTTGTATCTTTCCCTTGGTTTACCAAACACTGTAACACATTTAGTTTCAAATCAAATGCATTAATTTAATGGCCACCTAGTATAGAGCTAAGTGCTAAGTAACAGTGAACCACTTAGATCTATACTTGAGCACAATAAATATGCTTGTTCTTTTTTACTCTAATCAGTTGAGGTGGCTATTCAGTTTTTTACCTTACATGGATGGGAATTACTGAAACAATTGTGTAGATGTTTCTTTTAAGGAAAGAACTATGTATATAATTCGGTGTTGAAAAGGCGCAGTGCAGGGCGCCTTGAGCCATCCCACCGCCCACCTAGCCTCATGTGAGGCAGTTGTGGCCAGGTGCGCCTAGGTACTTGGCCTCTTATTTTTAAGAGAGATCTTACGGTTATTTTCAAATTTTTATTTATGTTTTGTTATCTTTTCAATACTTATGGGGCACATCCTCTTGATCATTGGCTTTTATACAATGTCTTTGAGATGGATATAACCCCTATATCAATTTTGTGGCATTTTAACTAAATTCAGTTATTATTTTCACATAGCTGAATTTCAGTTTTTCTTGGGTCTTTCGGTTGCATCCTCTTGACATGTTCAGGCTATGGGTGCCCCCATCTCGATCCCCCAGATCCTGCTGGAGCGGGACTTTACTAGGCGATGATGTTGATATTGATGTTGATGTTGTACCTTTTTAATACTTGTTATCTTTTCCAATGTATATTTAATAAAATTTGCATTTTATTTTGAAATCTTTATTTATTTTGTTATCGTTTTAATAGTTGTTATCTTTTCCAATGTGCATTCAATATTTTTGTTTTCCTTTTACTATTTCCTCTCCCCTCTCTTACGTAAAAACCATTCTCTTCCTCTCTCTTCTTTTACAAAGATTGCAAACCATATACTCTTTGTTAGAATGGGAAGGGATAGGGGCAGGTTTATAAGAATTTCACAAATCAAGATAATTGAAGATGTCTTACATAGGAATCCTCTAGCCTATTTATAGAGGAAGGCTAGGGGGCATTCTTAGGGAAATCTCTAATAGAGAATTCTATAGATCTACAAACGTTCAAAATATTTAGTGCAAAATATCTTGTCCAAAATATTTAGAGATTTTCTAGATAGATTTACAAAAGGAGAGAATAACTAGTTTTGGATAAGGATGATTATTAACATAAAAGAGTGTTCAAGAAGTAATGATGTATTACTACATAATGATGGCTGTCACATGACTTGCATGTGACTATTTTTACTTCTTTTTAATAATACTAATTAGATAGAGGTGGTGTTGCATCACTCTTCCATCTCACTTCTAGTGTGACTAGGCACACACCTTGCACCTCTCAGGCACTCTAGGCACCAGGGAGACTCATCGCCTAGGGTTGCCTCCCAAGCTTTTTTAAACACTAATATAATCTATGTACTTCATAATGTTGATGTATACATATCACATTTGTCTTATCTGTCACGTGTGAATTTCTTTCTCAGCTACTGCTGATTATTTATAACAATAAATTAGATTTTAAAAGTATGTATTGCCCCTCCTATTATAATCAAGGCCGCTCCGAAGAAGTTCATTTTTAATGTAGTGAGCGTGCAAATGGGGAATCTAGACATGGAAAGAAAGAAGAAAGAAAATAGAAAAAGAGTGTAACTTAATACCCATTTTTCTGTGGTCTTGGATTGTTTGAATCTTCTTAAAGTTGTTCATTACTGCACTCTGAATTCCCTATCTCATTTTTTGCACCGGATTATTGTAACTAAAGGTCCATGTCCATGACATGGCTGGACCTCTGCACCCAATTATGAGTATTCATTCTATAACAAAACCTACGTTGCATCTTGATCTTTAGCGTGGAGTTACGGTCTTGGATTTGGAGAGGGATTAGAAATTCAGTTCCTTAGAAGATATTGGATATCTTCTCTTGTTTGAGGATCTCTTTCTTTCATTTGTCTAGAATGCTATAACCAAGATTGTCATGTACTTGTTCCTACCTATAGCACATCACTTTTTTTACGAAAGAAGTTTGTTCTTTAATATTATACTTCATAATTTCAAATTGAACAAATGAAGACTATTGATAAGTCTTTGCTCGTTTTCCAAGTATTGGAATGTTTCTTTCAAATTTAACGTTCTATATATTCGCTGGAATTTGGGGTCTTTCTACTCTACTTATTTCGCCACCTTTATGATTTACCTAGTTCCCTCTTGTATCATTCCTCCCCATAATTCCTTAAGCCTGATTATGAAATCTATAATGTTTTGAAAAGGAAGGGATACAAATTACACTGGTTTGATTTTTTTTTTCTTTTCTATCAAAAGTGATGTGTGAACTCGTTCATGTCTCTACATCTTATTGTTACATTCCATCCAATTCCTTTCTTATAACTCCCAACAAAAATGCTGTTTGGGTGCCAAATGAATGATCAGGTGTGAACATTCTATGCTTCTCCTAGACGGTACGAAACTATTATCTTTCTCCCAAATTTTTATGGCTCTGTAATCCCCTTGCTGACCTATCTTCATTAGTGTTTGCACGATCATGTAAAATCTGCTGTAGCAGCTGTAGCAGCTGTAGTGAATCTTTTTTTGTTGGGAGAAAGTGATGAATTAATTGGGCAGTGGCAATAGTTAGGCTGTCTAGTGTGATTCCTGATTTTGGTTTCTTCTAATAGAGGGACTATAGATTGCAAGAAGGAATGTTCCCGTGCTAGTTGTGTCTTGGAGCAATAGTTAATATGCATTTTGGTTCCTTCTAATAAAGAGGGACTATAGATTGCAAGAAGGAATGTTCCCGTGCTAGTGGGGTCTAGGAGCAATAGTTAATATGGATTTTGTGTGTGGAGGATTTAGGAAGGTTTTCACGAACACTGCGTTCTCATTTTTCTCAAGTGATGCATTTGTAATTTTATGGAATAATGTTTCAATATTTTGCATGTTAATAGTTTTTGTGGATGTAGTGTACCTCCTAAAATGTTTTTTTATTTGGAGTTAAAAACAGTTATAAAGTTGAAATACTGTGGAGGGTGCATGTGATGTGTGCTTTCAGGTGTAGACTTGTAATACTCATTGTTTGCAATAAAAATTGAAAAGCTGAAAACTTCTTATCTACATACATCCAATGGATCATCATTTATCAATCACGATGAGTGTAGCATTTTTTCTATGAGCTGAACGATTGCGAACTTAATTCTCATCTCTATATCTTTCATCTCCAGACCCATTCATCCTTCACCTCTATCATCATCCTTGACCAATATGGTGAGTTCTCAATTTACAACAATCATTTTACATGACTCTAGTCTCTAGTGGCTAGACTCTGGATAGTTGACTGAAGTGTCAATCTGGACTCTTCCATATCCACATCTGGTGTGATACTCGTGCTAGATTTAGGATTTTCTTCTTTCTGTGCCATAATGACCTTTTTCTTCCTTTTCCATCTACATTTGTCATAAGTTCCATTTTCACTTTGCTTAGATTTAATGCTTTGATTGTGTGCCATGTAATGCTGATTCATATTTAGCTTTGGCTATTGCAAGTTCCTGGTGTCAAGGTCAAGAATTTTTTGCTTTACTTTTTGAATAGTTTTGAGATTGATCTTGAGACAGTGGCTTTGTCTTTCATTTTTAAGGTTTTTCGGAAATTGATTTTTTCTATTTCCTTTTGGGAAATATGTTTTCCTCATAATAAGATCAAGGGACTCATGACAAATTTTGCACAATCCAATGCAGGTTTCACCCTGCTTGTATAGACATGAACATTGAGGAAGCAAAAAGGCTCGATCACTTCTTCTGTCATAGTTGCCTATCCGAGGAGCAAAGAAGTTTGCAGAATCCTTCAGCTGCTCCCAGGCAATCGGATCTGAAGGTACTTTGCATTCATCTTAAAAATGTTAAATTATCCATGTGTCTATATGTTGTTTGTATTTTGTTGATATTGTTCTGTTCATGAACTAATGTTAGCTTTGGCCTAAATCTTTGGTTTCATTTTTCCTTCTCCCCTTTTTCTTGTTATTGTATTTTCTCTTTTTCCATTATTCCCCTTTTATTGGGGTTTGGCCGTATGGGCATTGGATCTGAATATCTGATAGTAATTGCAATAATGCCCGATGGCTTCCTGCCTGTCTGGATAAAACTAATGTTAAATGAAGGTGTCTAATTGTAAGCATTATTGTATTTCTTTTATTGTTACCCAAAAAAATGTATTTCTTTCATAACGTGACGTGTTACTTGTGACTTTTTACCAATCTACCCTCAGTGTTACTTGTGACTTGAAATGTTCATGTGCATGTCAACCACATCCTAGATACTATGCCATATTAATTCACGTAAAGCATTTTGGTGTTGGTGAAATGCAGGTGGATACAAAGCGGCGTCGAAGGTAGCCCATCCATGTAAAATTTTTATTCAAGAGTGTCACGGGTCAGTTGTTTTATTGGATGTGCACAGATTTGCAGTCAAGGACACAAGAGTTTTAAGGTCTATTAGGCATTTCAAAGCGTCAGATGTTTATGTATCTGGGTTTGAGAAAAGCTCTGAAAAGCCTAAGATGTGGTTCTGTGTGTGTGTGGGCTTGTGTCAAGTAGCTGTTTGTTTTCTTATTCTTCTTTTTCTTTTTTTTTATTGAATCCTTCAGAAAGCTAAGGGTGTCGGGTCGTCTGTAATTAATATCTTACCGGGACTTCTGTAGATCTGCATTGTATTTTGTTACAGCTGATTTTCTTCTTGGTTACATGCTTCTGCTTCTCCGGTCAATATAACAACGCGACGTACATACACTTAGTATTTTTTGTAAGCGCACAGCACTAGCGCACAGGCAGGGTGCGCGGAACTGTTTGCGCGAAAGCTAGATTCGCATAAGGGTAAAAATGGAAGTCCAAAAGAATATCAAAATTGGCAAAGGGGGTGAGAGACTAGCGTGCAAGGAGGATTCGCGCATGTCCTCGGTTCGCGCGCAGGCTCCTTGTGCGGCCCTTTAGGTTAAAAGCCGCGCGATGAGCGACCACCTCCTCACTTTGTCTTCTTCATCTTCCTGCGATTCGAGCTTGCGTGTTGTCGACATCCTGCAAATGGCTAAAGACACTCCACTGTCATCGCTTGTAGCGGAACCACCACCTCCGGCCGCCATAATCGGCACACCACCTCCACCAGCCCTTACCGCCCCACCCACTTCGCCCGCCCCTGCTGCCAACGCTCCACCATCGTCGCCCACCCTTGCTGCTAACGCCCCACCACCTCCGCTCGCCATGCTCCCGGCGCTCCACCAGATCCATCCGACCTTGCCGCCAGCAATCCACCAGCTTCGCCCGCTCGCATCGCTGGCGCTCCGGCGAGATCCGACCCCGGGCCCTCCGGCAAGGCGACGATATCGGATGGTAGACGGTCGCTTGAATCTAAATGAAACAACTAATTATTAGTTAAGAATTCTAACTACACATTAAAATTCTAAATGAAACAACAAATTACGAAATTGAATATTAAATAAATTTAAATACGGATAAATTAGTTTGAAAGGAAAATACCATAACAGCAAATGTCGCTCGGGTGCGGATTGAGCTACGAACCGGAGGAAGAGTAGCCCCGGAAGTCGTCGGAGCCGCCTTTGTCAAGCGACCGTTTACCATTCGATATCGTCGCGTGCTGGAGGGCCCGAGGCCGGACCTCGCAACCTCCTCTTCCTCCCAGATCTCGCCGGAGCACCGTGCTGGCGCGCGAAGTTGGTGGGTCGCCGGCGGCAAGGGCGGTTGGATCTGATGGTGCGTCGACGGCAATGGGGGGCGAAGGTGGTGGGGCGTCAATAGCAGGGGCAGGCGGCGATGGTGGAGCGTCGGCAGCAGGGGCGGGCGGAGTGAGTGGGGTGGTAAGGGCTGGGGGAGGAGGTGTGATGGTTAGGTTGGAGGTGGTGGTTCCGCTACAAGTGGTGATGGTGGAGCGTCTTTAGCCATTTGTGGGATGTCGATGACGCACAAGCTTGAATTCCAAGACGATGAAGAAGACAAAGTGAGGAGGTGATCGCTCTTCGCGTTGCTTTTAACCTAAAGGGTTGTGCAACAAGCTTGCGCGCGAATCAAGGACACACACGAATCCTCCTTGCGCGCTAGGCTCTCGCCCCTTTTGCCAATTTTAATATTCTTTTGGAATTTTATTTTTACCCTTACGCGAATCTGGCTTTCGCGCAAGTAGTATCGCGCACCCTGCATGCATGCTAGTACTGTGCAAAAATACGAGTGCGTATGTACACCATGTATAATAAGGCCACATAATTATTATTTTTTGTTTGGTCATGTAATGATGCCAAATGAAATTCGACGACCTAAAAAAGAAGAAAGGTGTCAAGTGAAATCTAAAAAGAAGCTTATCGACCTTTCTCAAGGTTATCAATCGAAATTGATGGGTTTAGGAGGGGAAAAGTCTATATATTGCACTGAAATAGAAAAGCACCATTACTTTTTCATACTAGAGGTAGGCCACGTGCATTGCACATGTCAATTTGAGTTGTTGTGTTTATTTGTAATTGGATGATGTGTTTCATTTGTTAGCTTGATGTGAATAATTATTTGGAATGCATAAGTGTTAACAATGTTAAATACAACCCATATATAGTAGGAAAATAGACCCCATAGATAACATATTTAATAGGGTTGGATATTATTTGCTGGTAGGGTTGGGAAAAATCCGGTCCAGACCGGATATTTGGACCGGACCGGAACGGGACCGGACTGAGGGGTATCCGGTCCGATCCTCGATCCACAAAAAAAATAGAAGTCGGTCCCCGATCCGGACCGACTTTTTTTTATTAGTTGTAAAAAAATTATTTTGTATAAAAAATATGTATAGTTATATTATAAAATTTGTTAAAAATATAAATTTAATTTTTATATGATATAATATATATTTTTAATAAAAAATAATATTTTTATAAATAAATAAAAACTTTTTTATTTAAAATAATATATGTTATTGATAAAAGAATAGCCCGACCAAAAACAAGTTCAAAACTAGACCGGACCGGGACCAAGACCGAACTAGATGGAGAATATTTTCTCCGGTCCTCGATCTAGTTTTTGGGGAATTCGGTCCCGGTCCGGTCTTGGACCGACGCCCACCCCTATCCGCGGGTGACCGACCGACCCACCACCCGACCCAAATATACGGGTGAAAAATCGAACAAAAGCGGGTGATGGGTGGGTTAGGTGAAGGGTGATGGGTTGGATATGGGTGAGACTTGACACCCGACGCACCACCCACCACTCGACTAACGCATTTACCACCCACATAATACAACCTAATATATATGAGTCCGGTTCAGGTGCGAATGGATGCCCAGGTGCGAAATAAGAAAGAACAAAAGCCGTTGGATCAAGAAAAATTAAAGGCGCTGATCATTTCACTTAAAAAGGGGAAAAAAACGACACGGGCGAATTATTGGCGAATTATTCGCGTATTTTTGAAAAAAACGGAAATAGGACACGCGCCCAGATTGTTCATCAGTATTGTGGATTTGTTCATCAAAACTGTTATTTTGGTGAATATTGATGAACAAATCGCTATTTCTGATGAACAAACTGGGCGCGTCTCATAAAAACGTATTTTTCGAAAAATTCGTGAATAATTCGGGAAAAATTCGTCCGTGTCGTATTTTATTGAAAAATACGCGAATAATATGGGAAAAATTCGCCCGTGCCGTATTTTATTTTTTTTAATGAATGTTTAATCAGGTGCGTTGATTTTTTGGAATGAACGATCGAGATTTATTCTTATTTCTCACACAGGCGCCCATTCGCACGTGAGTACGTGACTCTTTTTCAATATATATACTATATTCTAATACCTCCAACAAACCTAACAATTTAACATTACTGCCATCAAATTCTACTACCTATCTAGTCATTTGATGTGTTCTATTTTGTAGTCTTCGACTTCCCTGATAGGTGCTGCAACTTCCACTCTGTCGGCCGTCTTCTTTGCATCTCTATTGTCGTCTTCTCAACATCACCACTAATAACTCTCCTTCTCCCTAGTTTTCCTCACTCCGGTCACCGTCCCTTTCAACATCACCACAAGACATTCTTTTATTAACTCTAAAATTTTATAAATTATTGTTGTAATTTAACAATTCGCGGGGACGTTTCCCAATGTCGAGCCTACTTTTGAGGAAACAGGGACGTTTCCCATTCAAGTGGGGGAGGGTGATGTGACCCCGACCTTGGATACCCAGCAAGAAGACGACGCCTTAACCTTACGCTCAAACGGACCAGTCACTCGTGCCAAGGCTATGCCATCATGGTCGCGACTCAATCCTTGGTGTCACGCCTTTCGGCTGGCCATGACGCGTCGATCATCGTGCCCACGTATGTGACCTTGCTCACCCTTGACCATGACACCAGGGAACCTCGCATGTGCCAGCCAGCACCATCCACCCTTTCAGACACGGTCGACGCGCCGGGACCATTCCAACGGCGTGCCCCTTAGACTGCACATGAGGTTCTTCGGCCTCCCTTGTCGCACGCGCCAGTGTGCCGGACTCCCGCTAGCGGCCTTGCCAGTGTGTCACGCCTTGCCGACGCCGCGCCAAGTGTGCCTTGGCCTTGTCTTGACACTTCGGTGTCGACGACCAAGGACATCTATCCCTTCTTACTTGTTTTAGCATATTTTCGTTTTAAAACATTGGTACTTTGGTTTGAGTGTTTTTAGAAGGTCATTTTTTGGCCTTGTGCCGATGGGCCTTGTTTGCACACAAGCCCTAGATGCCTCTTGTTAGTAGAACTAGGGTTTTTTTGCTAGCCTCCTCTATATAAGAGGGTGAAGGCTACTATTTATAGTTTACACACACTTTTATACTGAATTATAAGTAAAGAGTTTATCCTCCTTTCTTTGGGATTGTGCGCCGCTTTGTTCTATCAATAATTATCTAAACACAATCGATTTGCCATAAAGTTGGTTGATCCAATCTCGAGATTCATCACGTTGAATTCTCGCCTTGCTTGTTCCATAACATTGGATCGAGAACCTTTGAGTACCATAACGTTGGTATTCATCTCATTAAAGACTTCCACTTCGCTACATTGAGGCCTACTACACGTTTCAACGATGATCCATGGCAATCTTGAATCCATCCTGAAACAAGGTCACATTAGTTATCCAGACTTTTCAGGAGGTTATGTTGATCATCGATGCAATGGAGAAGGATTGGACACTTTGGGTGCTTGAGAAGCAGGAAGCTGCTAAGGCTAGGGATCAAGCGTTGGCTCAGTCAAAAGTGTTCGTTGACAAGGAGAAATCATCGAAGGGTCGCATAGCTGATCTGGAGTGTGAAAACCTCGAATATCTTTTCCTTCGTATAAAATTTTCGGGACGAAACTTTCTTAAGGGGGGTAGTATGTAATATTCGGGTTTTGTTTTCCTTATGGACCGGAAAAACGACTTTCTTATCTTGCAAGTAAACATCTCACTTGCCCCGCAAGTAACCCCCGATTAGAAGAGTACTTACTTATATCCGTTAATTTTTATTATTAAGCCCTTTATATATGCGTACATATAAAATATGGGTATATCTAACAAATAAATTTCGTACATATAAAATATGGGTATATCTAACAAATAAATTTATCCTTATCAAAAAAAAAAAAATTATTAAATCCTAGGCTAATCCAACTATAAATATATATTTAACCCTAGTCAGCAAAGCCGTTTAGCATAAGCACCCTATACCGAAATTTCTTTCTTTTCCTCGCCGGCCGCCTCAAACCAGTGATCGACTTCTCCCATTTTCCTGTTCGCCGCCGTCGTCCTCAATCATCCACCGTAGGTAAGCCAGCCATGATCGTGTCCTTTTTCTTTCTCTGGTTAATTGACCTTGGGTTCTGCTTTGGGAAGCCCATTCAATTAGGATACGGGCAGTAGGATGTGCGGGTCGAGTTGGGTTTCCGAGCGTCCATTCTAGTGGGTTAAGTTGACGAGTCAAGTTGTGGGTTGGCGGTTTGGCAGGGGACTGATTAGTGGATCGGTAATATGTATGCGATTTTCAGTTGAGTACTTAATTGATATGCGTACGGGGAAGGCAGGTTGACTTTGGATTAGAATATGTGATCAATAAAGGAAATGACTTTCAGGGATCTTCATAGTGGTTAGTGGGGAATTAGGCGATGAAGTTAATTACTAGTTAGTAGGTTTAGGCAATTAGCTACTTAGTTCAGGGGGTTTAGTTATGCCATTATTTCTGGATGATAATTATATACATATGTAAAAAAAAAAAAAACGTAGGTGTTTATTAACATAGTTAATATTAAGCATACATGTATGTTAGATTTAATTCTTTTAGCTAGTTAAGTTAGCACACATGTAAAGTTAAGGTGGTGTTTTTCTTTTAGCATGAACAATTCATGTGATCAGTAGGATGATCGTACATGAATTAGTCAAGTATTTTAAAAAGCTATTGTGGTTAGTAGATATTAGGTGGTGGGGGCTTTTAGCCAGGGGTGTGGCTTTCGTTTAAACTAATGATAGTACAAAATAAAAATCAGAGTGTAGGTTAGGTTTATTTAAGTCATCTAACGATGTGTTGATCTGGGGGGTAGCTTAGAGATGAAGGGGTCAAGTTGTTTTGTTTTTACGTGAAGTTTATCATGTGGTCATAGATAGTTAATTAAGGTATAGGGTGGTGGTATCTTTCGATAATGTAGTAGGTTATTTTGTTTAAAAACTCTAATCGTACCCTTTTCCTTTATATAATAAGGAACCCCCGTTCGCTTGGATTTTTAGCTTTTCGCGATCACTAGCAAATTCTTCATTCTTCAGGTAAGTCGTTTTTCGACTTGCTCGGTTCTTCTCTATCCTGTTAGATTGCGTACCGTTATTGTAGGGCGGGTTTTGGGAACTAGTCCCGAATACCTTTTAAATTGTTTGAACTTCTTGAATTGCTGTGTGCGTAAAATGGTTTTGAACGTATTTTATCGGAAGGATATTTTTGGAACGTTTTCTCTGTGTTGGTACCGTTTCCGACACGGCCCATCGTAGCTAGCGTGGAGGAAGAGTTGGCTACTTTGACCCGTGTGACAGGGAAACCGTGCCCCTTCAAAACGAAAAGTATTATCTGTGTGTTTTTGGCAAGTGCTCCAGTGGAGGCTTAGCCCGGGGTTAGAAGGGAGATTGTGAAGTAGAGTGGGAGGGCCTGCCTCTGCACTCGGCGCGGTGATGAGCGCCTTGGTAGTCGGATTGTGGAAAAGGAGGAATTGTTGTGTTATGAGATTGTGATTGTGAATGCATATGTGGTTCTGTGTGACTGATTATAACTAATTTAGGTATTGACCTTTAGAGATATGATTGCGATTGAGGATTTGTATGCTGACTTTAGAAATGTTTTCGAAACGTTCTACAATTTCCGTATTCTATCTAGCTTGGTAGATTAGACGTTGACCCTTCGGGGAATATTTTTCAGTTCCAAGTATGAATCAGGGAGCCGTGCAGGAACCGAGGCCAGATGGCGGGCCGGAGCGGTAAAGAGCGCGTGTCATAGTGGGATGGGATTATTTTTACGATAGTTTAGTTGTGTTATTTTTAGGATGTTATTTTTATTAATATGTTAGAGTTGGTATTATGACTTGTCTTCTGTTTTCGTCGAATGATTTTATTGTTGGTGATGATTCGTCAGATTCAGGATATTTATAATTAGGTTTTCGGGAATTCATGCATAACTACGTTTTCTATATTTTTATAAAAGAAAGGTTGGATGTTTTTATTTCGTTTTCTCGTCGTGCCCGCGTTGCAAGATCCTAAAGTGTAGTTGTCAACCTATTTAATAGTACCTAGTAAGGTCTATTTCTTAGTAGTGCCCCGTCGGGAGTCGGGGTGTTACATGGAGCATGAGGTGCCGGCTTTGAAGGCCAAGGTCGTTGATTTGGAGACAAGGGACATGGATTCTGTGTTTGTCAGGAAGGAGGAAGCCATCGACATCGGGACGTACTACAATATGCTCTCTGTTCTGGAGACTATGAAGGATTTTTTAGAGGGGAGGCACAAATCTTGGGATGTTGCCAACTTTGAGGCAAGTTTCCACAATACGTACCCACTAGGAAATCCACCTTCGAATGTGGCTTTGTTGATGGACATGGAAGGATCTCCTGCAACTCCAAAGGCTAGCGGGGATCAAGAGATGATGGTGACTGATACTGGTGTGGAAGACGGGTTGGCGGCAAATGGCGATCCCTTAAGTGGTTCTGAATGATTTACTTCTGTTGAAGTTTCATCGATTCTAGACTCTATGCCGTTTGTAATTTTTTTTTATATTTTGTTTGATGTGTGATCATGAGATAGTACCTTTGTGTGCCGTCTTCTGATGGTTTTGATGGTTTGTTGGCACGGAGCCAAGGATAATGTTTTCTTTTGTGACCCCGCAGTGGGACAGGGTTTTATTTATGCTACTACTTATTCTTGAATGAATGCATATTCTTCTTGTTGTTTCTTGTTTTCTTCTTGGATGTTGTCAGGTGCTTTTGGGAGCAGCGGTCGACGGGTGTTTAGCCCCTGCAAAAGGCTATTCGTTATCTAGAGGATGTGCATAGCTATGGCTTCGACAATAGGAAAGCTCAAGCCAACATTATGGAACACTCTAAAAGGAAAAACAAAGCAAGGCCCTACTGTTGAGAGGGTTTTTACTGAGAACAAATAAATTTGTAGTCAAGACCCCGCTGAGTATAGGGAGATCAGGATCGTCCACGGGAAGCAAGGTTGTTTGATTACCGAACTATGAAAACAAGAAAACAAAGCAAAACAAGTCTACGACAGACCTCGGTACCGACCTTGTCAGGGTCGGTAACGACGCTGGGTTTCTACTAAAACTACGCAAAGAAGACAAAGCAACTGCAGGCTCGGTACCGACCTGTCTACCTTGATAACAAGTCTGTTCGAAGGTAAAAACGAAGGAAATTCAAATGATAAAAACAACTAGGACAAGGGTTACCACGACATAATCATGCATACGAACTAATGTGAAGGATAATTATCACGCCTTTAAGATAAATCTATCAACTTTCGTTGATCTAAACAAGCAAATCAATCAATTTTCATAAATCAATTCACTTCTCTACTTAGTTTGAATCCAAAGCTCGAAACTTTCGTTATCGAACAATATCAACATTAAAGATTACAACTTTCTCTTTCGATCAAGAGATAAACTCAAATTACTTCGACTCTCCTCTAAGTATATGCATAAACGAGTAGATAAAAGATAGAAGGCATTCAAACATTCAATACATTCATTCAATCATGCACAACTATATCGGGTTTCAACCCCGATCCTAGAAAAGTAAACTACTCACTCATGGTTGAATAAAAACAAACAACTATATTGAAAGAAAACATTGAATTAAAACTTACTTGAAAATATAAAGATCTCATCTTACAATCAAGCTCGGAATCGAAGAACAACAATGAACAATAGAGGACTCGAACTTCTTTCTCTCTCTCGATCGATAGAACCGAACTCCTCCAACCAACGTGTTCTCTCAAAACTGAACTCCTAAATCTCACTAACGAATCCCCCCTAAACTAGGCTAGAAGAAGGGTATTTATACTAGAGGAAACTATATAATAAAGATCTAAAAGATAAAAACTTACCAAACTAAAAAGATTACAAGTCGGCACCGCCTACCGACACAGGTCACCTTGGTAACGACCTGCACAGGGTCGGTAGACACTTGCTGAATTCCCCAAATAAAATCTCGTTGCTCAGCTCGATACCGACCCTCACAGGTCGGTAACGAGCTCTCTGATTCAGGTTTTTGTACATTTTTCACAACTTCTCTTGGACTTTAACATGATCTTTAAGATGTACTCCTTCTTCTCTTCCTTATATGCACTCCACCATTGACCACTTGACTCCAACTTTGCTAAAAAATGCTACCTTCCGCTTCAAAAACCTACAAAAAGACACAAAACAGAGTAGCTTCCATACTTTTCACTAAATATGCAAACTTATCCAAAAACACACAAAACTAACTCTAAAACTTACTAAAACTAAACTAAAAAACCTAAGAAAAACACTTAAAACTATACTAAAAACACGAACATCAAAATACCCCATACTTAAACTTGCTTGTCCTCATGCAATCACTAAACAATAACCAAAACCAAACATCATGCTTATCAAGCAATAGCCTTCATATGAAAAGCAACATCAAAACATAGCAAAAATAGCAAATGACTATTAACGTCATCACACATATATAAGCACCAATAGACATAAGCAACAACAATCCAACCTCACCAAGGATAAAGTGTTTTACTCAACTCACATGTGTTTAGGCTATAAATTCATCTCTCAACTCAATCTTATATGCACAAACTCATAGAAATTGAAACTTATATCACCAAACTCTCCACCAAAGATTCTTCAAAACAAGCAAAAATCATCAAGAGAACTTAGGCTCAATGAAAAACTTCGTAGAAGTTTCCATTCGGCTAGGTTGTAATGGGGGTTGGTAAAAACAATTAGGCATGGAAATATTTTCGCTATGCGGTGCTAATAATATTCGGGAATCAAAAGACTCCTAAAACTCTCACATCTCACCAAAAAATTCCTCATAATAACATATACCAAACTCACTTAAACATTATGCTCTTACTTTCACTCACCTTCAAAAATCCTAGAAAGCCTCATAAAAACTCAAAAGAATGTAATGTCATAGTAGATGCTTACTTTCCAGTACAACATCATCAATGTGTACTCCTCTTTCGCGTGTGCTCATCCGCTCTATTTCAGTAGCCATCCTCCATTGCCAGGTGGTCATCTCAAGTTTTTATTTATTCTTGTCTTCTCTACTAAACCACTGAGCATATGGGAGGGAAAGAATCCAAAAGTGCAGTGCCAAATTAATGCACTCAGTACAATCGTTATGGACATCTCATTTCCATGTCTTCAACAGTGCAACTTACTGACAAGCAAATGAAAACTTTTTTTTTCATCTATATGCTTGCAACCTCTTTTTTAAGCAAAAAATGAAGTTGTCCCTAATAGGGCTTTAGAATGCAGGTAAGGAGCAAAAAAAGTAATTGTAAAGGCAAGTGCAATATTGTATGAGCAAGTGCAATTGATATTCTCAATTGGTTGAGCTATCACCTTTGAGTTCCTCTTCCAATTCAGTATATCTCATTTGAGGGTGTTGTAGTTGTGTTGATAAATTAAGCACACAAGTCTGCACCAAGTAAAACAAGACAAATCAGAATCTAAAGTAATGAATTAACCAAAGACTCGTAAATGTCTATAACGAAAAAAGGGGATAAAAGACTTGTTGAGTTTACACACAAGAGAAGAATCAGGTAAATCCAAACCTTGTGGAGGCTTCATATAAACTTCTTCATGAAGGTCCCCAAGAAGAAATGCATTAATCACATCAAGGTGTGATAATGGCCAATTCCTCTTAATTGCAACTGAAATAAGAGCTCGGACTATTGTCATCTTGACCACAGCAGAAAAAGTTTATGTGAAGTCTACCCCTTCTTGTTGAGTAAACCCTCTCACCGCCAGCCTAGCTTTGTGTCTTTCGATAGTCCCATCAGCTCTATGTTTTAACTTATACACCCACTTACAAGTGACTGGTTTCTTTCCTTATGGAAGTGGTACTAAAGTCCAAGTTTGATTTAGATCCAAAGCTGTGAATTGCTTGTCCATAGCTTCGCTCCAAGCTGGAGATTGAGAAGCCTTTGTATAAGTAGTTGGCTCTCTAGCCATGTGTAAAGAATCAAGCAATTTCTGATTACTGTGAGACAATGCACTAGCACAAATGGAAATAGGCAAAGGAGTATTGGTAGGATAAGGAGAACACAAAGTGGTAAGGGTATGAGAACAAGTTGTTGGACAAATGGTAGTTTGGTTACAAATATAATCTTGCAAATCGGCATGTGGAACATGAGGTCGAGTTGACCTTCTCAAAGCAACATTGGGCTTAGGAATGGACTCAATAGACTCCAAAGAATTCATGGATGATTCATCATGTGGATCATATGACACATGGACTAAAGAATCCATGGATAACTCATCATTTTGAACCGATGACACATGAACTACTGAATCTGGAAAAGAAGAAGTGTATTGGTCCAACACTGAATGAGGCAAGCAAGAATCATGAGAAAAAATAGTGCCAGGAATATGATGAAAAGGAAAAATGGACTCAAAGAAGACAACATTCCTGGTAGAAAAAATGGCTTTAGTGTGAAGATTCATGACTTTATATGCCTTTTTGCCATAAGGAAAACCCATGAAAATATTAAGGCTAAGAACGAGGCTGAAACTTATCTCTTCCTTTAGAAGAAGTAGAGACATAACAAAGACTCCCAAAGGCTCTTAAATGTAACAAAGAAGGTACTTTCCCAAACAAAACCTCAAAAGGACTCTTCCCATTAAGAATTTTGGATGGAAATCTGTTAACCAAATAACTGGCCATAAGAACACATTCCCCCAAATACTAGATAGGTAAATTGGACTGAAATAGTAAGGCTCGAGAGGTTTCTAAAAGACTAAGCAACAAGACTTGAACCCAATTTTGTTGTGGTGTATGAGGTATAGTTGTTTGATGTAAAATACCCATAGAAGAAAAATAAAACTGAGCAACAAGACTTGAACCCAAATCAAAGGCATTATCAGTTCTAACAACTTTTGGTATGCACTCAAATTGTGTTTGAACCATAGAAATAAAACCCTGAATGATAGAAAAAGCATAACTCTTAGTAGTCACCAAATGAGTCCAAGTATTCCTAGAAAAATCATCCACAATGGTTAAGAAATATCGATGACCATTTTCTGTAGGTGGGTGATATGGTCCCCACAAGTCAATATGGATAATCTCAAATGGTTTAGTAGAAGGAATAGTGCTTAAACCAAATGGTTTTTTATGCTGCCTAGATGTTTGGAAAACATCACAAGGCAAAACCTCATCAGTAGAAAGAACAGATAACTGTCTCATTTTATTAAATGGCATATGGCCCAACCGTTTGTGTAATAACATATGATCCACAACTAAACAAACAACATCCTGAAAAGGATTTACATTAACATTTGAAAATAAACTGTTTTTAGAAACTGACACATAGTTTTGAACAAATGTTTGTTTAGGAGATAACAGATATAATCCCTCATGAAATCTACCAAGAACCCGATGACGCTTCACTGAATGGCCTTACAAAAGGCACAAATCAGGTGTAAAAATGTTGTTGGTAGACATTTGTTTGACCAGTTTACTAATGGATAAGAGATTGAAATTAAACTATGGCACAAATAAGACATGTCTAATGACCAGGTCAATAAAAAGTTGAACAAAACCAAATTGTTCATCAACAAGATTAGAACCATTTGGTAAGGCTACTTGAAAAGGTTTAGGCAAGGTTTCAAGGGAAAGAAAATTTGTGCTAGTGCAACAGATGTGATTTGTCGCTCCAGTGTCTATTATCCATGTCTCATTCAGTAATACTTGAGCACTAAATCCATAATGCACACTAAACCGATGAGAGATAAGATTTGTTTTCATACATGCAAAAGTGCATCCTGCAAACTCAGACTTTTGATTTCCATTTCCTGCTGTCAACATTTTCAACAAGCTAGCACACTGTTCAGATGTAAGGCCTAGTATAACTTAAACATTTCCATCTGAAGAACTCGGTGTCTGAGCTGCAAGCTTTTTTTCTCTTCCACCACTATTTCCTTTGTCATTGTCTTTCTCCTTTGGATAACCAATAATTTTGTAGCAAAACTCAACAACATGACTAGTCTTCTTGCAATGTGTGCAAACAAGAGGTGGTCTGTTTGTTGGAGTGCTACTAACTTGCCAATAAGATTCCACTGTATGACCAGTCTTCTTACAGTTTATACACACCAGAGATGCCTTTCTAGCATTGATTTCACCCTGTTTACTTGTACTTGATTGTTCTCTTTGCATACTCGTTGTTGAAGCTTCTGAACCAAAATGATTTGTAGAGTTGAACTCTCTTTGCTTCTCTTCACGCAACAACATTGATAACACTTCAAGAACTGAAGGTGCATGACTCATAAGTAAGATATGACCTCTAACAGACGAATAGCTATCATTTAGGCCCATTAGAAACTGAATCAACTCCTGATCCTTCTCAAAATACATCCAGGATAGATTAGTTCCACAAGTACTATTGAGGCATTCCTCTCAAACTGCTCAATTCATCCCAGAGATGCTTAATTCTGGTGTAATAACTCTAAAGTGAAGGTGCAGATCCATCGATTGCTTCCATTCACATATCTCTGAGCTTCACTAATTCCTCCTCTCTAGCTTTCAAACTTGCGAGTTCAGATTTTGTCATCAAAAATCGCGAGCAAACAAATTGTTTCCAGAGAAATCAACACACCGAGATCTACATGATCGAAGAAAGAGCCTATGGCTCTGATACCATGATAGAATTGATGAAAAGAGGATAACAGAAGCGAGAGAAATCGAGATTGAATTGAGAGCAAAGTTCAGTTTACATGTTCTCTCAATTGAGAGAGGCGGGAAGGTCACAAACCAACCTTTTATACCCACCTTTGTCACTAAGCACGTACGTCCACAACATGTGCTCTGTTTTAATTGAAAACTAAACACTTATTTGTAAAGAGTGTGTTCATGTATTAAGAATATTAAGCAAACTAGACTATTAAGCACATAAATCCCATCAGAAGCAATTGAAACCATAACCTTATAAACCCCCAACCTATCTGTCGTCGGCCATCACCAGGGGCTTTACAAATGACTAGAAACGCGATCCGAACCTACCCGTGCGGGTTGGAATTGCTTTTAATGATTTGTCATTTTTATATACGACTTGTTGATGCTTTTTATAGATTTGTTGTGTGTAGTGCAAGTAAAGAGAATGTGCATCAATTGACAAAATTCTTACGAAATAACATAATTCATACTAACTCATTCAACATCAGCCCATCTAGATGTTCACATGGATTTCCTGAAGTTGAGTTGCATGTGGTGGTTCGCTGACTGTCAAGTCAGAAGAAATAAATGCCTTTATAGCAGCTTCCTTATTCTTGAGTGTTGTATCCCAATAATAAGTAGAAAAAGGGTTGTGCACTTTTTGGTGGAAGATTACCAAATTGAGGTTTTCAATATCCAATGCAACCTGAAATAGACAAGTCAGAAAACCATATTACTACAATGGTGTAACACCCCTATTTTGCAACGATGGGTATTACTGCCAATGACCTCGGATTTTACCGTCCAAAGTCACCCAAAGATTTAAATTACATAATAAGACATAATTAAAGGAGAAATGACTGAAAGCGAAATTTTATTAATTAAGAAAAACATTCATTCATTACATTGGTAGTTATTTTACAAAGGATGTAGCAGCGGGAAGTAAAGCCCATATTTTAAAAGGGTTGAAAAGACGTATTAAAAATACAAGTATATTTCCCCAAGACAACTCATATGATGATGATTTGCTTGGGCTTAAAATGGAAGAGCTGGTGCACCATCTTCTAAATGCTTTGCTCTACGAAAATTCCTTCCTTCCTTCAACGTTGTCTGGCCTTGACCTCCTATCCTTGCATAACTCTTCTTAAACCTTCTAGTGTTTGTCTTCAAAACTTCGGTGAGAACTTCCTAGAGTCTAGCATTTTTCGCGAAAGGCGAGAAATACCAGGCAAAAATGCAAAAATAGCGGAATTAGTCTAAGGAGACTAAGCGAGAATGGAAATTCTCAAGGGTAGTTTGGTAATTTCATTATTTCATCAAGGATATAAATAGAAGAGATGTAATTGAAAGTTATAAACTTTATGTGGAGCTTTAAGGACAGAAATTAGTCGATCTCGAAGAGAGATAAACTTGGATCCGAAAGCGAAGGAAACTATGAGATTGTAGTTCCTCTTACTGTACAAGTAATGTTGGGAACATTTTATTACACATCAAGTTTTAGAAAGCCTCTCGTACTCTTTTTCAGACCTCAGTCAACTTCATCATATTCGGAGCTCCAAATTGGGGAGGTGGCCCGAAGTCCCTTAAGTACCAAACCCACCTTGACTAGCCCGAATAACCATTCAGATTGGAAAGATTATCGTCAAAGAACTGAGAGTTGGGTTGGTCTTCCAAGTTCTACTAATCCAACCCGATTCAATTTAATTAATGTGCACTAGCACTTATCTTTAATACATGTCAAAACGTTTCATATTCTTTATGAATTTTAAGGGTGTGGAAGTTGTGAAAGAGTCGAGTCCACTTAAACGAACGGAGTTCCGACACCTAGATAGGGTGTAACGTCCCTCCAACGAATAGAATCGGACATAGATCATGATTCTTAATTCACAGGAAGAGAGGGTGTAAAGTCGTACCACTCGACATATTATAGAGAGATGTTAGAAGCCAAACTCGCATCCCTTATTATATATTAATTTCATAAGAAATCTCGAAAAGAGATTGAAACAAGCAAAGCGACAACAAACACGCCTAAGTATATTATAATAATAATAATAATAATAACAACGATAACAAGAGGTCGTTATTTCTAGCAATCAATATATCCTATATTCATTTATTTTAACAAACAAGTTTTTCCCAACATAGAGAAGTTTAATGGAATCGAAATATCGAAAAGTTTCAAGGAGAATATCTACTTGCCTTGAATATCGTTCGAACTTAATCGAAGACTCGAAATTTAAGATGGTTTATAATTCTCGAAAGCTTGACCTAGCAATCCGAGATAATATAAAGAAATGAATTATATTAAAATTCTTATTTCATTTGTTAGAACAACCTTGTCTCATTTTCTTTCCTTTAAGAGAAGGTTTTTATTCTAAATTATTTATTTTAATAATTTATTTAGAATAATCCAATCATAATATTCCTTTATTATTATTTTAAGGTGAGGTCTTAAATAATTTTATTAAAATTATTACCTAGCTAAATAGGCATGCAAATGAATTTAATTCCATAAATGTCTTTTTATTAGCACACTTGTAATATTTATTTAATAAATTTAAATAAATATTATTTATGTATAGAAATTATTTTATAAAGAGATATTAATTAAAATACGAGTCAGGAAATTATACCGAGAGTTAACGGGTGTTGAGAGGATACTTGATCTACCTAATCAAACAAATAAATTTATAAGATCAAGACCCTGCTGTGTATAGCGGAGTCAGGTTCGTCCACGGAAGAGGAAGTCTATGTCTAATTGCTAAGCTAAAACACGTAAAACACAAAAAGAGCAGCAACGAAACTAGGCACTGGAAGACTCGGTAACGACCCAGGATAGGTCGAGAACGAGGTTAAAACTGGTTAGGGTTTTATCAATGCGAGAAGAAATCTAGGGTATTAGGATTCACCACAACATAATCATGCATATCAAGTCCTATAAATAATAAAGATCATGCCTTTTCACACAAGATATCAACATTCGTTGAAAAGAGAAGCAAATTAACCAACTTTCATAAATCAATTCACTTTAATCCACCTATCACGATCTAGAGTTTTCAACATTCCTTGCAAACCTTATTCCTATTCAAATTCACAATCTTTTCTTTCGATCAAATTATGAACATTTACTTCAACTTTCGTCAAAGTTTAAACACAAATAGGTAGAGATAAGATCAAAGTCAATAAATTCATGGATTCATACTATCAACATGCATAAATAAGTTGGACTTTTACCCCCAACCCTAGAATAAAAGGCTACTCAGTACTCACACATAATTGAAGAACAAACATAAGAATATAAATAAGAAAACATGTCTTTCAATTGAACTAAAGAAAACTTACTAGAATTCTCAATCACAATGTACTTAAATCTCCACGCAAGAACACAAAGAAAACCAAACAATTCTCTCCCTCTTCTTGCGTCTCCAACGTTCGTAAAATCAACCTCCCAAAACTAAGTCTTTTCTCTTGCTTAAATACTAAAAAATCTATCTAAAGAAGTCTATCTAAAAGATATAAAAACTATCCATAAAAAGATTTAAGAATAAAGTCCATTAAGATCTCGAGTCGGCGTCGCCTACCGACACGGGGGTACCTCGGTACCGACCCCGTCAGAGTCGGTAGGACTCTTCTGGTGATTTTCCTTCATATTCTTCTCATGTAGACCTCGGTACCGACCTGTCCTGGGTCGGTAACGAGTCATTTCCTGAGTTCTTCATTCTCTTGTTTCCTTGTTTCCTTCTTGGATCTTCCACCAATGCCTTCAATCTTCCTTCCTAACTTCGCTCCTATCCGTGGGATGCTCTAGAGTGCTCCAATTCTGCTTCAAAACCTACAAGAAAACACAGAAACTTGCGTAGCTTCCATACTTCTCACAAAATACGAAAACTAAAGCAAATAACATAAAACCTATCTAAACACGACTCAAAAACCTAGAAAGACTATATAAAACCAAGCTTAAAACGTGGACATCAAAATAAACCATACTTAAACTTGCTTGTCCTCAAGCAATAACTAAACTAGAATCAAAACCAACAACATATCCATCAAGTCTTCGCCCTTATTAAAAAGCAATTATAAGCACAAGTAAAAATAGACAAGTGACTTAAACGTCATCACACATATATGAACAACAATTAAGCAAAAGCAATCACAATCCAACCTCACAAGAGTAAATGTGTTTCCCTCAACTCTGAAGTGTTTAGGCTTAGAATGAAAACTCTCAACTCAATCCTATGTACAAAAACTCATAGATATTGTTACTTATATCACCAATCTCTCTACCAAAGATGTCAAAACATGCAAAATTATCAAGATAACTTATGCTCATTGGAAAACTTGATAGAAGCGTCCATTCGGCCGAGTTGTAATGGGGATTGGTAATGACAATAAGGCGTGGAGTTATTTTGGCCAAGTGGTGCTACAAATCCGGGAATCAAGACTCCTAAGCTAACAACACAACTTTCACCCATAACTCTTTCTTAAAAATAACCAAACTCACTTAAACATTAAGAACACTTCATCTCTTTCAAACCTCATAATATCCCAACTAATCTTGCTTAATAAACACTGAAGAAATTTGGCTCATTGCACACTTTATTCACTACTACTCTTTTTTTCCTTTTTTTTTCATTGCTTTTTTTTTTGCAAAAATAAATGCATAGTGCATATAGAGAGCCAAAGATCCTTTTACATAATAAACTGCGAGATTTATAAAATACCCAACCCAATTTACCTCATAATTGAACCAATACATATTTCACTCAAGAAAAATCATAACAACCAACACTAAGTCCTAATCCCCTGATAAGGTCAATCAAATATCGGCTAGGAAATCATTTTGTGGAGCTAAAAATAGGCTTAAGGATCAAACATGTTGGCTTCAAAGTAGAGGATAATGCAAAGGTACATAGGGAATAATATGGCTAATGAAAGTAAGTTCTCCATCATTTAATTTCACAAGTAATGAACTAATATCCCATAGAGGCTTCAAGAAATAGATAACCATAACAATATCAAGAGATAATATGCATGAGAGTAAATCACACAAGAAAATTAAGGCTAAAAATTTCACATAAAAACAACTTCTACCTAAAGCCATATGTGCTCAATTACATCACAAGCTAAAATTTCACATAAAAACAACTTCATGGTAGACTTGGGCTAAACTATCCAAAAATGTCATAAGAATTACACGATCATGCTAGTCATCACTATCATAAAACTTCTAAGTGAGGTTTCATTTGTCCTAAATTTTTTTTATGTATTAATACTTAAAGACACATAGAACACAAACACATAAATGCTTACACATAAAAGGAGTTCCACATAAATCATAAAAACACATAAACACATAAACACATAACATGAGATTTCTTTTTCTTCCCCACCCCATACTTAAAAGTAAACAGTGTCCCCACTATAGAAAACATAGAAAAGTAAAAAGAAAAGAGGAAAAGAAAACCAAACTCACAAAGACATCTTCTGAAGCATACTTGGAAAGAGTGGATCACCAATGGTCCTCCGGAGGTGGAAACTGAGACTCTGTCCATTGTATAAACTCGGTTTCCAAAGGTGAACAAAGCCCTAGTCTCCTAATGAGTGTCGTTCTCCCTCCAACATGCGTAGTCCATCCTCCGGTATTCCTCGTACCGGTCATGACACTGGCTGAGTCTGTCATAGATACGCAGCTGGCCATACTGTAATATGTCCATCCTTTGGACAAGGTCGTCAACCCATGGTGGTGGGGTCGTGGAGCTCGAGTTGGAATCGGGATAATTGACATGAGGGTCGGTACCGCCCCCATAGGTATCGGTACCGACTGACTTAGTGTGTGCAAATGGGTCATTACCGACCCTAGGGGTATCGGTAATGACCTCCTCAGCGTGTGCCGGCTCATGAATCTCCTCGTCTCTCGGGAATCGAGACTCTCTCCTCCTCAGCATCAGGTCTCCGTCTGGTCTGGTGGCGAGAAGGAAGGTCACAGGGGACCAGACCTCGTACCAATTAGGGAGGTATAAGAGCTCCACCCTCTCCTTGGTCAGAATCATGTCATGTCCTTTGTATGTCGATGCATAAACAGGGCCCCTTTTCTTCAAGATCGAGGCCTGCAGTAGATAAACGGTGTCAATCAACGGAGGTTGTCCAACTATGTAGAGTGACAAGTCAACCTCCAGCGCTCTAATAATTCGGGCTATCATGCCACCAACCTATAACTCCTCAGTCTTCCCCCTATAGTCCAGTACATGCTTAAGCCACTCGTATCCCAGGTTCATAGGAGCCGGAACCTAGAAAAGCATGCATCACAGACACGCCAGCTCTCTCCTTGTGGGCCTTGACAACTCCTTTACCCAAATCGTACTTCCCAAAATCCTCATGATAATACGAAACAATGGGTTGGCGATCTCTTTTCCAGGGAGCGTTTAACATGGGCACTGAGCTTGGCCCGTCAAATATCCCCAAGTCTCATGTAGCTAGAAGTCAAATAACTTGTAGCCAACAGCGGGGTTGGGGAATTCAAGAAGTTCGTTGAATTCCTCCAAAGTGAACTCGTGGTGATGGTTCCCAACCTAGAACTCGGTCTCACCCTCAAAATCCGGCGAATCGATGGTGATCTGCAGTGTAGCTACGAACTCAACCGTCAAAGCTGGATTGTGGGGGTCGGTAACACTTAACAAATGTGTCGCTCCAATGTAAGAGAACGCCTCACGGATATCCTTATAGATCCCTAGTTGTTCCCCCTCGGCCCGGGAGAACCAACTAGTTTTGAAGGTCCAGTTGAGCAATCTCCCAAACTCGCTGAACTCCTCGGGATCCTCAATTTGAACATCATTCATCCTGGGCTGAGTCGACTTCTTTGACCTCTTGCTGGATCTACTTGAGCTTTCCATTGTCCTGCACAATCAAAAACTACTAAGATAATTTCCACACAAAACAAAGAATCATCCCAACCAATTGACCTCATACTTAAGTGGAAAACAAGTGCCTATGATAACAAGATCACTCAAAACTCATAATTGCATACCAAATAAATAGGAAAACAAAGTTAACATGCATAATCAATCAAGACTAATCAACCAACCATAATCAATCCAAGTTACAACCTATAATTGCAACCAAAGTCATGCAAAAATCAAGTTTCAACTTTTCTGTAGGGTCGTTACCGACCAGGGGGTCGGTAACGAGGCCACTGCTTTGAAATCGACTCACTAGAGTAATATCGGGGTGGTTACCGACCCACAAGGGGTCGGTACCGAGGTTCCTGCAACTTGTAAAAAATAAATCGGCAACAAATTTTGACTTTGAATCAGCAAAAACTCGACAAGTTCAACATCTTGGAAATTTTTCACCCACACAACCACATACCAATTTACCAATTTGTCCTATTATATGCTCAAGATCCAATTTCTTCACTTCTAATTCAAAACAAATCTAGATATGCAATTTAATCCCAAATATACAAACAAACCAACTTAGTTGAAAAGAAGAGCTCGGCGGTGGCGAGGTGGTGACTCGAAATTGGTTCGTTTTGGGGAAAGGGCTCGTGTGGGCAATGGGATTCATGTTTTGACTCGGCTGCTGGTGCAGGGTGCTCACCGGAGTAAAGCGGCAGTGGCGAGGTGGTGACTCGGCGGCGTGCGATGGTGCGAGAGAGGGAGATAGGGGGGTTGCGGCTCTGTTACGAAGAGGAGAGGGGAAGGGAGTTTTGGAGGAAGTAAGTTAAAAGTAAAGGGGAAAAAGGCTTAAATACTTACTCGATGTCGGCCGAAAATTTTCGGGTTTTTACTGCATGGGTCGGTAACAACCTACTACTCCGTTGCGATTTTCCTCCTTTTGCTCGTCTTTTGCCCAAATTCACCTGATTCACTTTTCAAAACAATTCTATTCCAACCATTTTAAGCTAATCCTAGTGTAAGAAGAACAGAACTAACCTAACCAAAAAAGAAAAATGATGGCCGGATCGATGGAAGGGATGATGGTGCAAAGAGATCGCCATGAGAATCCAAGGAATTCCGACAACAAACACCACGCAACTGACCCGTCTTCAACTAGATGGATCTTCCTCGTCCGAACTCGGAATTGAGTGATTCCAATTCTAGAAGTTAGATCTCTGAGTCTAGTTTAATCTCTCAAAGTTTCAGACCTAGATGATGAGTGGATTGAAAGATATGTCTATTTTACTGAGGGGGTGCAGAAACCACCGAGATGGATGATGGATCGAAATGGGAAGAACAAGGGGATATGGATGCTTGACAACTTGGATATGACTCACCAAGCTCTCAAACAAACTAGGATGCCCGAGATTGTCGGATATTACTCACCAACAACTTGAACAACGAGAATTGAACGAACGAAAAAAAAAGAACAAGTACTTGAATTGAAAGATGCAAGGAAAGTAAGCAACAAGGTTTTTCGTCCAATCTCCCGCAATGAGGAGGAGGAGGCCGACCTTAAACCTAACACAAAGCCTTACAAAATCAACCCCCTCACTTAAGGAAATTACATAAATTAACCCGAAATCTCGAAAACTTATAAAGTGTCCTTAACCGTAGAAATGTCACTTAGAACCGTGAAGCACAATAAAACTCCAACCTTCACCGTCATTAGCCATCGAAAACTTATGAGCCATGAGCTCCTCCTTGATTTTGTCTAGTATTGACTTAGCTAGGGCTCGTGTGATGCGCCCAAGATATGGCATGGCTCCTTGACTCGGCTTCTTAGCGCCTCGAACATCGTCTTTGGTTGCTTGTCCAAGTATTGGCTCCCCTTTATCGTGCACATTGGGCTTGTCTTTAGGGATGGAATCTTCACTCAACTCATGGGGGCCATGACTCGGTAGATGGAATCACATCAAAAAAGATGAACGATAAAAATAAAAAGAGCGGGTTGCCTCCCAAAAGCGCTATTTTTAACGCCGTTAGCCCGACGAACTTACTTTGCATAGTCAAAAGATGTGAGAGCCCATGTGGCTCTGATTTCCTCATCCAGATATGCTGGTTTATGGTACTTCTTAAGCCGATGGCCATTGACTTTGAAGATGGCGCCATTTTGGTCGTCTAGATCAACAACTCCATGGAGATAATTGTGGTGCACCACGAATGGCCCGCTTCATCTCGATCACAGCTTCCCTGGGAACAATCGAAGTCTATAGTTGAATAGTAATACCTTGTCGCCAACGTCGTATGTCTTTGGCACTAGCTTCTTGCAAATCCATGAAACGCTTTGCTTCGGTCTCGTCGAGGTTCATGTTGAGCTCCTTGAGAGCCCATAACGCCTTATGCTCATGCTCAACAGGCAAATGACATGACTTCCCATACACTAAGTTGTAAGGAGTTGTGCGCAAAGGTATCTTATACGCCGTCCTATAGGATGTTCTTGATTTGCCGATTAGAGACTTCCACTTGGCCACTCGTTTGGGGATGGTAGGGTGTTGCCACCTTGTGAGAAATCCCATACATAGCCAAAAGAGCTTCGAAACTTCTCTCTATGAAGTGAGAACCTCCGTCGCTAATAAGAACACGTAGAACTTTGAATCTTGGGAAGATGTTGGACTTCATGAACTTGGCCACAACTCTAGTATTTTTTCGTCCTTGTGGCCACTGCTTCTACCCACTTCGACACGTAGTCCACCGCCACGAAAATGTATTAATAGGGACCCGAGGAAGGGAAGGGCCCCATAAAGTCGATTCCCCATACGTCGAAGAGCTCAACTTCTAAGATACTTATATTGGGCTCTCGTTCCTCTAAGTGATGTTTCCGGACCTTTGGAATTAGTCAGAAGCTGAACTCTTGTACGTCCTTGAAGAGAGTTGGCCAATGGAAACCACTTTGGAGAATCTTTGTCATCGTCTTGAAACCTTTAGCATGTCCACCCGCTGGAAGAGTATGGCAATGGAGAATGACGCTCTCAACCTCCCAATCTGGAACACAACGTCTATAAAGATGGTCACTTACTTGCTTGAACAAGTAAGGATCATCCCAATAGTAATGCTTGACGTCGTGGAGGAACTTCTTTTTAGCTTGCGGAGACAAACCCTCGAGAATGACGCCTCCTACATCATAGTTAGCAAAATCTGCAAACCAAGGGGTCTTCGACCCTCTAACAACATAGATTTCATGAGGGGAAATGGAGGGGAGAATCGAGGAAAAATCAGCACTTAAAAGGACCGAATTGGTAGAAGAAAACTTACCATCGCTTTTCTAGGAAGGAGTCGTTACCGACCCACAGGGTACCGGTAACAAGCTATTTGCTGTTTGAATCTAGAACATTACCGATCGATGGGAGTTGTTACCGACCAGGATGGGCTCGTTAACGACCTTCTCCTGAGGTGCGCCTTTCTCATTTTCATCCTTTGCAACCTCGTTAAGCAAGAGGTTCTCGTCCGGGCGTGAGTCATTGATTATTACCGCATCTCTGGACTTAGTAATGTGCTCCACGGGCAACCTAGATAGGTGATCTGCCACTAAGTTCTCAGCTCCTTTTTAATCTCGGATTTCATGATCGAATTTTTGCAATAAGAGCATCCAACGCAGCAACCTAGGCTTTGCATCTTTCTTAGCCATTAGATATCTAACAACTGCATGGTCAGTATAGACAATAACCTTTTAGCCAACTAAGTATGAGAGAAACTTTTTCAAAAGCAAACACCATGGCTAAGAATTCCTTCTCCGTCGTGGTGTACTTACTCTGCGCTTCGTCAAGCATCTTACTCGCGTAGTATATGGCGTGAAGCTTCTTGTCTTTCCGCTGTCCAAGAACTGTGCCTACAACATAGTCACTAGCATCACACATTACTGCAAGGGGAGTGTCTGATAGCATGCATTTAGAAGTTATTTTTAGGGCATATTTATGTTTAAATCTTAGGTAGTTGCATGTGTTTTGTTTAGTTTTCGTAGTTTTTGCATTTCGGTGTCTACTCTTGCGCTATCGTGTTTTTAGGTCGTTTTGAGGAGTAAGGATTGGTTAAATTGAAGGATTCAAGATTAGAGATATTTAAGTGTCTTTTCCAAGAATATTCAAGCCACTTGCGATGATCATTATGGGCCGAGAGGTTGTGGAAAAGACGCTGAAATCCGGGCAATACATCGGAGTTGTTGTTTCGACACCACTTTTTTGTGACGCTTATTTCAGGAGCTACGGTGGTCGGATGAAGATGAATTTGGTATCATTGGAAAGCTAACTCAAAGAGTTACAATTCATATTTTTACTCCGAGTCGAAATTCCAACTCTAATGTGGTTAAAACATCTTCCGAAAACAGCGTTGGAATTCTGTCACGATCATGTCCGCGATCGCGGAGGTTGTTCACCGCGCCCGCGGAGGTCCACGTCAGCAAAAATCCGAGGCGGCAACTACTCTTTCTATCTATCTATCTTTATTTATTTCCGATATTATTTTATTTCGTACGCTTAGTTCGAGACTATTTAAACCTAGTTTTCAACTTGTTTGGATCTCTCGACCTAAAATTCTCTCTTAGACCTAGTTTCCCAATTATTCTAGATTTTAGTATTTTCTCTCTTATGGAGAACTAAACTCCCTAAATCTTATTCAAGTTGAAGCTTTTCAGACTCAATTTGTTGTGAGATTGTACTTTACAGGTTTATTACTACAGGTTATTTCAATTCTCTTGTGCCTAATTATTATTGATTGTGTTGATTTCTGCTTGTCTGGCAAAATTGTTGAAATTAATATTATCTATTGCTAGATCTATGTTTTCTCGTAGTAAAGCCTAATCTTTGTAGCAACCCAATTGGTTTAGGACTCGTTGGACTAAAACAATTGAGAAAGAGATTTAAATGCATGTTAATTGTTTGACTCGTTGGAATTCAATTGCATGTATCCTGCTTATCCTTGTTCTCATTGCTAATATCCCTATTATTTATGATCGTTTCATGAGTTGTTTGGATATTAAGTTTGCATGTCTCGTTGCCATGTTATATTTCTGATCAGGATAGGAATAACCAAAGGAATAACTTGTTTGAATCTATGATCAATTGCTTGAGGAAGAAAAGTGGATACTTGAATAGGATTGTTTTCCCTAATTGATAAAAATCCAATCTTTTCCCTGTTTGATTTATTGCTTTGCTTTGTTTAATTTTCCCTAGTTGTAGTTTACAATTCCAAAATCCCCCTTTATTACTTTATAGTTGATAATTTGCTTAGAACTACAAGTGTCTCTTGGGTTCGACCCCGACTTACCGACTATACTAGTTGAGTAACTAGGGAATTATTTTTGATTTGGCATCAACGACTTTAAGCCAGTTAGTTTCCCATCCGGGGCTTGCACGATAGGGGTCGAGACACGTGCGTCTCTCAACCTGTGAAATGCTTCAAGACATTCTATGGAAAACTCAAACACTGAATCCTTCATAAGTAGGTTAGTCAATGGTTTAGCTATCTTAGAAAAGTCTTGAATAAACCTTCTATAAAACGCCGCATGCCCTAAAAAGCTTCTTACATCTTGAATAGAGGAGGGATGTGGCAATTTCTTAATTAGCTCAACTTTTGCCTTGTCCACCTCTATGAATCTACTAGATATTAGGTGCCCTAAAACTATCCCTTCTTGTACCATGAGATGGAATTTTTCCCAATTTAGCACAAGGTTAGTTTCTTCACATCGTTTAAGTACTTTAGCAAAATTATTAAGGCATGAATCAAAAGATTTCACATAAACAAAAAAGTCATCCATAAAAACCTCTAGTATGTCTTCTATCATGTCGGAGAATATGGCCATCATGCATCGTTGAAAAGTGGTTGGGGCATTACATAGCCCAAATGGCATTCTCCTATAAGCAAAAGTCCCGTAGGAACAAGTAAAGGTAGTTTTCTCTTGGTCATCCGGATGAATGAGAATTTGCCAAAAACCGCTATAGCCATCTAAGTAACAAAAGTAATCATGTTAGGCTAAGCATTCTAGGACTTGATCAATGAAAGGAAGTGGAAAATGGTCTTTCCTAGTGGTACTATTAAGCTTCCTATAATCTATACACATCCTCCAACTAGTTGTGGTCCTAGTCGGAATCAATTCACCCATTTCGTTTTCAATGACAATCATACCACCCTTTTTTGGCACAACATGCATGGGGCTAACCCACTTGCTATCAGAAATAGGAAAAATAATGCCATCATCTAACATTCTTAGGATTTCCTTTTTAACTACTTCTTTCATATTTACGTTTAACGTACTTTGATGTTCAATAGTGGGCTTATGTCCATCTTCAATGTAGATCATATGCATGCATAATGATGGTGACAGACAAGAAATATCCTCAAGTGAATAACATATGGCCTTCGTATGGGTCCTAAGAACAACAAGCAATTTTTCTACTTCTTCTTCATTTAAATTAGCATTAACAATAGCAAGAAGAGTAGAATCAAGACCTAGAAATGTATACCTCAATGAGTCGGGGAGTACTTTAGGCTCAGGAGCAGGCGTTGGTGGAGTGAGAATGTGCTCGTCTTGCTCCGTTTTAAGAATCTCCTCGAGGCACTCGGAATCCGAGATGGATGGGAACTCGTTATTGCTCTCCAGTGGGGTCATTACCGACCAAGATGAGGTCGCTAACGTGGCATTTTCGTCCACAACGTCAACAATTTCTTCCAGAAGGTTGGGTACCGAGGCTGGATTTCTCGGTGACGAGTCAACAGTTTCGCACCCCACATCGTCGATGCTTGTGGGCCCCTTTAAAGCTAAGAATTGGTTGATCAACTCTTCATACTCGATAAAATCTGAGTGTGTATACACCATCTTGACATCTTTAACTTTCTTGGACAGGAAAGGAAGAGTCTTAGGAGGATTCGGGGCAAAGATAGGCCCAGATCGAGGCTCAGCTTGCTTGATAGAAGGTTCTACGAGCCCATATATAGGGTCAGTAACGACCCTAGGAGCCTCGGTAGGAGGGTCAAATTTAGAAGACTTACCTGTTGGAAATACGTCGTTAACGACCCTAGGGGGTCGGTAACGACTCTATTAGGCTCGGTAACGGCTTTGGTAACGACATCAGCTAGGGCCTTTTCTTCCTCTTCTTGCTTCGATTCCTTAGGCGATTCCCGTTCACACATTTTCTTTCCTCTCCTTAAATGCATCGCGACTATTTGGGCTCTTGGGTTCTCATCGGGATGGCCCGGTCATTGCCCTTGAGGTCTAGGTATTTGGGCCGCAAGGTTTCCTAGCTGTGAATTGACGTTCTTCCTGCACGTCTCAAACTCTCCTAGTTGAGCTTGCACATTCTTCATTTGGCTGCTCAAATCAGCCCTGACTCCTTCTATCTTGTTGTTGACTCCGTTGATTCTTTCATGAAGTCCGTGCACCCAAGATGGAGGCTCTTGATAGCCAGGAGGCTTATAAGGTGCGACCCTTCGTTCTTGTGGTGGAGGTGCGTTTCCTTGCCCTGGACCGTAATTACCCCAAGCGGGATAGTTGTTGTTCCTGTTTGAATAGTTATTGGCCTAATTTTTATATTGACCTCTCATATAGTTAGTTTCCGCATAAGTCTCAACGGATCTTACCTGCTCAATGTTAGTGCAAGAAGATATATTATGAGCTTGAGACCCACATTCTTGACAAGATTGAGAGGTTTTAAAGAAACTTATCTGCTTCTTGAGCCGGTTGATCTCATCTTGCATAAACTGGAACTTCACATCCGGAACCACATCAGTATTCGGATCGTACAACTTCCTTTGGGGCGGCTTGCCTTTTTGCATTCTGTACATCGCATCATAGTTGGTTAACTTGTCTAGCAGCGCCCATGCATCGTTGGGGTTCATCTCTATGAAGCCACAATCAGTATGCAAATTGATGCGGTCTTTTGTTGCCGCGTTGATCCCTTGGAAGAAGATATCTTGGAGCACATATGGAGGTTGTCCATGGGTAGGGCATTTTCGCAGAAGCTCCTTGAATCTCTCCCACGTCTCGACAAATGACTCGTTAGGCTCTCCACATCATTATCGACTTAGGAGGGAGGGAAGAACGTTGTCATGAACAAGTCATGCAAAGCTCTCCACATCATTATCGACTTAGGAGGTACTCTTTCAAGCCAACTCAGGGCTTTACCTGCAAGAGACCACTTAAAGGCCTTCAAAAGAACATACTCGTCAACAGCTATAGTATCACATAAATCAGTAAAAACGTTGACATGTTCCATTGGGCATTCAGTCGGTTACCCTTCAAACTGAGCACCCATGATCAGAGATATGAAATAAGACTTGATCTCGAAGGTACGATTAATCTCGGGAAGCACGATTGCCGATTCCGGCACCCTTAGTTCCGGGTGCATGTATTGTTTGGCATTCCTCGGAATGGTATTCAATTGCTCCTGTAAACGAGCAACAACTTCCCGTTCACACTGAGCCACAACAGCTTTAGCGTCTCTTGTCGCTTGCATCTCCTCCATCTGCACACGGAGGTTAGCCATCTGTGTAGCAAGTTCTTCAGCCGTTGCCATTGCTCGGTTCACTCATTGTTTGCGATGAAAACTTCGTTCAGGCTCGGAATTAAATAAAGGATTATTAAAGTCAAGCCTACACCTTCCAGATTGCATAAACTGAGAAAGAAAACAAATTGAAAACAAAAACGGGGATGGGCTATTCCCAAACCCTAAAAACAACTAAACCCATCACTATCGCCTCCCCGGCAACGGCGCCAATTTGTTCAGAGGATACTTGATCTACCTAATCAAACAAATAAATTTATAAGATCAAGACCCCACTGCATATAGCGGAGTCAGTTTTGTCCACGGGAGAGGAAGTCTATGTCTAATTGCTAAGCTAAAACACTTAAAACACACAAAGAGCAACAACAAACCTGGGCACTGGAAGACTCGGTAACGACCCAGGATAGGTCAGCAACGAGGTTAAAACTAGTTAGGGTTTTATCAGTGCGAGAAGAAATTTAGGGTATTACGGTTCACCACAACATAATCATGCATATCAAGTCCTATGAATAATAAAGATCATTCCTTTTCACAAAAGATATCAACTTTTGTTGAAAAGAGAAGCAAATTAACCAACTTTCGTAAATCAATTCAATTTAATCCACCTATCACGATCTAGGGTTTTCAAATTTCATTTCAAACCTTATTCCTATTCAAATTCACAATCTTTTCTTTCGATCAAATTATGAACATGAATTTACTTCAACTTTCGCCAAAGTTTAAACACAAATAGGTAGAGATAAGATCAAAGGAAATAAATTCATGGATGCATACTATCAACATGCATAACTAAGTTGGGCTTTTACCCCCAACCCTAGAATAAAAGGCTACTCACACATAATTGAAGAACAAACATAAAAATTTAAATAAGAAAAGATGTCTTTCAAATGAACTAAAGAAAACATACTAGAATTCTGAATCACAATGTTCTTAAATCTCCACGCAAGAACACGAAGAAAACCAAACAATTCTCTCCCTCTTCTTGCGTCTCCAAAGTGCGTAAAATCAACCTCCCATACTAGGTCTTCTCTCTTGCTTAAATACTAAAAATCTATCTAAAGAAGTCTATCTAAAAGATATAAAAACTATCCATAAAAAGATTTTGAAATAAAATCAATTAAGATCTTGAGTCGGTGTCGCCTACCTACATGGGGGTACCTGGAACCGACCCCCGTCAGGGTTGGTAGGACTCTTCTGGTGATTTTCCTTCATATTCTTCTCCTGTAGACCTCGGTACCAACCTGTCCTGGGTCGGTAACGAGTCATTTCATGAGTTCTTCATTCTCTTCTTTCCTTGATTCCTTCTGGGATCTTCCACCAATGCCTTCAAGCTTCCTTCCTAACTTTGCTCCTATCCGTGGGATGCTCTAGAGTGCTCCAATTTTGCTTCAAAACATACAAGAAAACACAAAAACTTAAATACTTCTCACAAAATACGAAAACTAAACCAAATAACATAAGACAAACATAAAACCTATCTAAACACGACTCAAAAACCTAGAAAGACTATATAAAACCAAGCTAAAAACATGGACATCAACGGGACGGAATTTGGACACGTGAACCGAGGTGGCCGGATTTGAGCTTCCTTCTTCTCTTCCTCTTGTACGTGGACAACAACACCGGCGGCGGCGGACGGTGGCCGGCGGTGGTGCGGGCGATGGCCGGCGGCAGCCCGGTGGTCGGAGGAGAAGAAAATCCGCCCAAAATAGCCCCCAAAAGGAAAGAAAACAACTTTGAGAAAAAAAAAATTTAAAAATTGATTATTTAAATCTTTATTTGCTATCAAGTTAAATTTTTAACCAAGTTTATTATTATATTATGAAAAATCATAATATAGAATAATCTTGTTATTTTAGAGAAATAATTAAATTAATAAAATAACCGTTTCTTTTTATTTTTAAATAGCGGCTATTACAAATAGATTTAAGAAGCCAATTCCCAACAGAAACTGAAGTTGTACCAAATCTCTCCACAAATATATCCATAAACATATAATAGCAAATTGTTGAGAATAATAACCAATCCCACATCTAAAAGCTAAAGAGATCCAACACAATATATACCCTTGGGTTACTCCTCTTATTGCCATATGGTTTTGGGTTGGAACTTCATTGGGCTTGTATGCTACGCCCGTTACCACACGACCCCCAGATTATCGGCTCACCGGACTTTATTATGGTATCAGAGCAGGTTCCGGTTTGGGTTTATTTCTTGGAGTCTTCTTCAGGCTGGGTTTATTTCTTGGAGTCTTCTTCAGGCTTGTCGGCTTCATGAGCCCGTTTAGGCAGTCCACCCAATAAGGAGCAACCGAGTCCCCAAAAGTGGCGGTTCGTGAGCCTTGAGGGATTTGTTCAGACTTGTTGGACTTATGAGAATATTGAAGCAGCCTGCCCAATATAGGAGCTGCCGATCCAATTGTGACGGTTCGCTAAGCCTTGAGGGATTTGTGTCCAAGTGTCAACTGGCCTATGCAGTTGCACTTGAGGGGCATGTTGAGAGTTATCCCACATTTGAAATTGGGAACTATAATTGCCTAGTATATAAGTTCATGAGTTACTCCACCCATTGCCATATTGTTTTGGGTTGGAACCTCATTGGGCTTGTATGCTAGGCCCGTTACCGCACGACCTCCAGATTATCAGCCCACCGGTTGAGAGTATTAACCTATCCCACATCCAAAATCTAAAGTGATCCAGCACAATATATATATATATACACCCATGGAACACCATGGGCATATATGTACTAGGCTTACGTACACACGACCCCAAACCTACGAACTTTCACATGGTATCAGAGCTCACAGTCTGATCTTGGGCCCGTTTCCTAGCTTGTTTGGGCTTGGGTTTAGTAGTTGAGCTACCCGCCCGTTGTTTGGGTTGTGTTTGGCTAAAAAGAGATTGAGATGCCACCACCCGTTGTCTGGGCTATCTAGATGCTAGACTCATTTGTCCAAGTTTCAACTAGGCAAGGCCAGTTGCACTTGCGGGGCGTGTTGAAAATATTAACCTATCCCACATCTAAAATCTAAAGAGATCCAGGACAATATATATATATATATATACACACTTGGGTTACTCCTATTTCCAATTGATATTAGGATGGAACCCCGTGGGCTTATCTACTAGGCTTATGTACACATGACCCCCGGCCCACGAGCTTTCACACAAATAATCATGACTACATGCCAGGCAAGAGGACCAACAAATATACAAGCAACCATCAGTATAAAGATCTAGTAAGTTTGAACAGTGAAAAAAAGTACATTAGTCATGAGAAACAAGGAGCTTGTCATTTGGATAGTATTGATTTAGGTGACATCAATTTGACAAGATCTTTATATGAACCAACATCTCGCCTTAGTTAGAAATCTCCTCCTCCTAGGAAGTATATACTAAGGCACAAGATCATGATCTTATTTGAAAGTTCATTCAAGGAATTTTCTTTAAGGACTCCTGAAAGTAATGAAGAAGAAAGTAGTGCTTGACAACAATAATAGGATAATTAAGAAGAAAGTAGTTGCAATATGTGATCACTGGATTATCCTCAAACCACTTTTATTTGGTTGAAAACATATATGAAGCACTTTAGTTTCTCTTACGGTAACTAAGCTAAAGAAAAAAATACTATACGCTTGTGTTCTTGTGCGAATATACATTTAAATCTCTACAACTATAACACTTATGTAATGTGAACAAATTCACAAAGTTGTTTCCACTGCATTTACCTAGAACCACAAGGAATTGATCAACTTGATCTTGCTATTGAATAGACTCCTAACGAGTATGATGCAAATTATCAAGTATAACCTTCACCTAATATCTCTACAACAAAAAAAGAAGGCTAATGCCTCTCTATTGTTTCAAAATAGGAGAAAAACTCAACTGATTATGCTTTCTATAACCTGGATATGATTTATATGGTTGCTTAGTTGTTATCCTCAAAAGGAATATCTGATATCGACATGAAGCTAGGCTCATTGGTCAAAAACAAAAGCCTAGCCCATATGTGATCTGTTATCACCTGTTGGAATTGTTTCTCTACGATCTGCTACACAAAAGCAATAGGAAAATAACCATTTTTACATCAATAACATTGATGTTATGATGTCATTAATATGCAAAAAAATGGGTAATTTGGCTTTTGTGTATTGCATAGAGTACGAAACACACCTTGAAGGGTATGTTGGATGGTCTTCCATCTATTGGGTCGATAATGATACCATTAAATCCAACCATATCACCATGAACAATATTATGAGTAAGAAGAGTCCAGTAAACGTTGTCTTATGCATCACTTGGAACAACTCGGATCATATAAATAGTCATATGTGCAGAACAACAAGAAGATTGCCTCTTACTAAGGAGTTGTAGTCAGAACATAGAAACTATTCATAAGTTGTATGCAATGAATAATCCTCTTTATTTTGATCATAAGTGAGTTGTGGTCCAAAGAATCAATGGGAGGATGAGTTGACTAAGTTAGCAAATTCAAAAAGGTGAGGTATTCAATTCAGCTATATTAACCTATAACATTCACCAATTTGTCAAAAAATAGGACATAATTAATTTAATGGAAATATGGCAAAGAAACACTCAATATCTGATTCAATATCATCTTAAATATGATGTGAGAATTGGATAAGTAATGAGAGATTTCAAAGGAATGGCTGATGATTTTAATGTTGGTGTGACATATGGTGTTACTGGAGTTTCCTGGCATGTACTGAAGTTGGCTTTCTAATTTCCTATGTTACGTTGTTGATTTTTATATTTCTCTAGTAAGCCTATTGGTTTGACCTCTTTTTATCTACTATTTCTCTTAATGCAAAGACATGTGCAGTTGTCTTTATATATTTAATTTTAGTCACTATTGTTCTTGTGATGTGTTTGGACTTTATATGTCTCAAAGATTAGACAATACTTGAGAAGCCACTTATTAATGTGTGGCCCAATGTGCTCTGTATGCAGGTATTGCATGATAAATATCTAACTATCATTTTGCTTAGCGCCTAAATTAGTTGAACAATAAAGAAATGAATCCTGCATCAACTAAAAGATAGAAGCATGGTTGATATAGTTGTACTTCTTGCCTACATCCAAAAACCACACAAGGTTCAGTTGCGCACATTTCATTGTACTACTTTGCATTTAAGGATGGTTAGTATATAGTAAAACATAGTATCTTACTTAATTCAAGGAACACTCATAAAACCTAAATAAGTTTTAAATGCCTAAACAAGAGAGAAAAGTCTATGGAGTTTGAGGAAATCAAATCAACTACCCGATCTGAGAGAATTTATGCAACAAAAGTTATAACCATCAATCATAATTATTGTTTTTGAGAGACTTTATTGACTTGGGAAATATAATAGCCAGAAAAATAGCGCATACAAACGCAACTAATGGATAGAAACCCATTTACATCTCCAAACGCAACTAATGGACAAAAACCCATGTACATCTCCAAGGCTTACATTCCATTTTAAGACATTTTCTTTACATGGTTATCCAAATATGGCTTTTAGCTTGACCTATACTTTCAAAAACAAAGCATGCCATGACAAAACAAGTGTACCGTTTAAGAATTCTTTATGGATAAGAGCATGACAAAAGCTTATTGATAAATTGTAAAATTAGACAAGGTTTACCATTAGGTTAGTATTATATATAAGATACAATATGATTAATCCATGAATTTCAATAACTTCATATTTGTTCCTCGAACCAATACATACAACAATTTTATGACTAAATGACTTTGTGTACCTTAATTGCCTAGGATGCAGAATGAAATGGTTATTTTGTACTGGATATACCCAAGAAATCTCCTTGATGGATATATATGTAGTACAAAGGTGGGAGGAACAAATTCTTGAAGGTAGGAGAAGAATAGGTGCATTGTTGCCTCTTGAATGAAGGATCCGCATAGGCAAGTTGTGATTGAGATTCATGGATTAAATCCGCATAGGCAAATAAATAAAAATAGCTTCTTCCACATTTTCCTGAGTTGTGTTAGAACATTCATTGTTCCATGGTTTCTCTTTGTTTTGATGATAACATACATTGTTAGTTTAATGTGTTGTTTAAACTAGTATCTCAGGAATGTTACAAGAACATCGTTAGAAGTGAAGGAACGTCGTGAGGGAACGGCGAAGGGAACATGTGACGATTTGGAAAGCCTATGTGGGAAGCTATATCACTTTCTATATTTGATAAGTTACTAGATTTTGAGTGAACGTCTGCAAAGAAGATTCGATAGCCAAACATGGGTTGTTTGTGAAAAAGATACGAAGAAATCTAGAAGATTTGGATAAGGGTGTGAGATAAAATCTAGATCTATCTGTTGAAGATTTTTTAGAAAATAGTTTTATTTTAATGTGTTTAAGAGATATCTTTTGAATGGAATATCATCACACTTACGCAAGTTGTGATTGAGATCAGATTCGGAAGTTTTCCTATAATTAGGCTAGGATAGCTAGGGTTAAAGGTGTGGTTGAAGACGACAAACAATTGAGAGTGAGAGCTTCAAGTTATTCATGTTGTTTATGGTATTTTCCAATGAAGATTTTATGGGAGTTTAATTACTCAGGTTGGTAGTTCCTTCTTTGTTTAGGTTTACGTTTAGGGTTGAAGAAGTCTAGTTGGTTGAACTTAGGTTGGTACCTAGTTTTCAGAGAATTTGACTTGCCTTGTATTCGTTGAACCTTAATAAATAAGTGAACTGTTGAAATCCTCTGAGAAGGGGTCTTAGAGGTTGAGGTTTTTCTTCATACAACTTGTTGGTCGGACGGGCAGTTTTCCTCTCTAAACACCATGTTCTTGTTTTTCATTGCCTAGGGAATATCTCTAGTTCCTTGTTTGTTTACTAACATCTTAAGATCCAACAATTGGAATTAGAGCAAGTTTGATCTAGATTGTGTGTTAAGTGTAGGAATATAGGATGAGTACCAACAATAACCTAATGTCTGTAACGGAACAATAAACCTCCGCTGCTAAAGGCAAGGAAGTAACCACTGAAAGATCTTCTTTGATAATGGATCAAGAATAATGACTACCAGACGTGGTCGGTCATTGAAGATGGAGACTACAGACAAGAAAGACAAGAAGTCTGAATGGGATCTAACTAAGTGGGCTAGCATGGAGAAGAACTTTAAGGCGAAAATGTACTTGAACAATGCCTTTGGATTTAAGGATTTGCTCAAAGTGGTAAATTGCAAGATTGATTAGGAAGATTGGGCTGCAATAGAAGAAATGCATGTTGGAAGCTCAAATTTGAAGGAGAGTCATTAAATGGCTGCCAAGAAGTACTTCTTCAACTTCGAGATGAAGGTGAAATCATTTCCTTATACTAATCCAAGTTTTAGACACTAGTGAATCGCATCAACCATCTCGGTATTGGTGACACCATCTTACAAGCGGAAAAGATTTCCACTATGATTGATGGTCTTGGTTCCAAGTATGTAGTTACCAGTGGACTGCTCAGAGAGAACCCTGTTACAAAGACACGCACTCTTCATGAAATCTTTCACAAAATTTCTGAATATCAGTGCTATGAATTAGGCTAGGATAGCTAGGGTTAAAGGTTATTCCGTGAACGCTCCTCACCTGAGGGGGTTTACTACACTCAAGCTAAGTGTTGAAACTTCGTTCCTTTTAGTAGACCGGCCTTCGTAGCCCCCACACTTAAAAATCTTCACCTAAAGTGCAATATTTTATGACCTAAACATAAGTGCTAAGCACATTAATTAATGAACTAGGATGATTTAGTACAACTTGCTCCCGAATACTAAAAGATTCTCATTCAAAACCAAATTATTAATCGGGCTCTCAACCTAATGAGGTTGGTTGAGATCCGATAAAGTCGACGAAGTTCTTTTTTCAAAACTATATGTGAAATAAAAGTTCCCAACCATACACTACTGGAAAACGCGCATATAGCTAGGAAATCATAGCCGGGAAATTCCAGTGTGGTTAAGTTTGTGGGTAACTGCCACAAAATCCCCCACAAACCTCAAAATTTCTGGATGTTCACCCATGAAATCCATGGTTGGGGCTATATTTGCAGGAATATTGTCGCGAAATATACACACAACTAAGTTCGATTCTAAGTTTGTGGCCCTATAGCCATGAAAATATTGGTTGCGGCTATAGCTGCGGCCATATTGACGCAAATATATTACGAAACTAAAGTCGGTTCTAAATTTTTGGGAAAATTGTCGCGAAATAATCACGCAGCTAAGCTCGATTCTAAGTTTGTGGCCATATAGCCATGAAAATATAGGTTGCGGCTATAGTTGCGGCCATATTGGCGCGAATATATTACGTAGCTAAATTCGATTCTACATTTGTGGGCAAATTGTCGCGAATCACACACATAGCTAGATTCGGTTCTAAGTCTGTGGCCATATTGTCATGAAAACATCGTTTGCGGGTATATTTGTGGCCATATTGTCGTGATTGACTTACGTATCTAGATTTGGTTCCAAGTATGCGGCCATATTTGTGGGCATATTATTAGAAAGGGTCAAAGAACAAATCACATAACCATTCAACACTTCTTAATTTTATAGGCAATCCAAACTCAAGTCCGAATTACCCATTCTTTCGGCTGGAACAAAACTCAGTAACCATTTAATCAACATAGAATATTAAGTTGGCAAGAAGTATCAACCTGATATCAATCAATAACCAACCGATTAACCATTCAATTCAATTCACTTATGTACCAACAACAGCAGTTCATCTCAGTAGGAACAACAGCCTTATATATCATGATCGAATTAAACAATCAAAGCCCGTATCCTCTTAGGGTCATAGAGGAATCAAAGCCCACATAGTTGTCTTACCTTCGATACAGAACCCCGATTGGCTACTTACCTAAGATGACCCGGTGGAAGAACCCGACTTGTGTCATCGTCATCCAATACATCATATGATGACTCCATATAATTCATCGTTTGTGATCTAAGATCCGCCTGCTTCCAATCGTCGACACAAAATTGTTCTTCAAATGCATTAGGTGCCAATTTTATCTCCTATCGTCTAGGATGTGGCCACCATAGCTACACTTTTGCTCCACCGCTACCTTGATGTGGGAACAACTAGTATTTGAACGACGATCTTTGATAGTGTTGGATACGTCTTCATGTGTTGCTTCCACCAATCTGAAATTTCAAAATCTTCTACAAACTCAAAGGTAGTAGTTAGATAAGTATCAAACTCCGTATGTGAGCTCGTGTATCTCATTTTTTGTAATATTTTACAATAAACGAGACCCGGCGGATAGAAAAGAACGACGAGATGAGGAGGACGATGGAGGTAATTGAGGAGTAGAAGGTGCCTCACCACCCGTGCTATAAACCTTATACAAATCATCAACAAGAGATCTAACACGTTTCATAATGACATCAACATTACAATTTCTATCATAATGTTCTTCTTCTAAATTCAATAAGTCATAGTATGCATTCAAAAAATCTTTTAAACCTTGTATCTTACATCTAGAATAAAAAACAAAAGCAACAAGATAAGTATCGGGAATATATTTGTAATAGATCAAACACTTTCTCTTCATGAGCATAATGGCATCAACAAGGTTGGGCCGGTCGGGTAGTGAAAGCCCTTCCTTAAAGGCACCCGCCACATTCAAAGCTTCAAAAACAAACATATGAGCACTTAGTGTATAGGTATGACTAAAAGTGTAAGTTGTATCATTAAAAACCTTTAAAATTTCAACGATCTCATAGCATTGGTCCTAGAAAGGTTCAATTGCTTGTGAACCCGGAACATGTTGAGAGGGAAAAGAAGATAAAAGTTCTTTGTAACGTAAACATTGATAAAGCAATTTATAAGTGGAGTTCCAACAATGACCGACCTCTTTTGAAAAAAGTATTAACTTAACACCATTGTCATGACAAAACTTCTTCCACTGCATTGTGGTCTTCTTTTTTAACCAGATATAGTTAACAACAAATTTAATAGGTGCAAGATATGACATCAAAACTTTCAAACCATCTTGAACACATAAGTTTAAAATATGACAAGTACATCGTACATGAAAATATTTGTTTTCAAAAACCGGTTGACAAACTTGAATCAATTCACTAATAGAAGTGGTGTTGTTAGATTCATTATCAAATGAAATAGTGAAAACTCTATGAAATACTCTATACTCTATCAACTCTTATAAAATAGTGCGTATAATGTTACAATTATCTGAAGTGATATGAACCCCATCAAATTCCCGAAAAGACAAAAATCGTTTTTGTATGTGAAAATGATCATCAATATAATGACATGTAATGCCCATATATGAATGAGTTTGAAAACTATCACTCCAAATAACACTACAAATAGAAACACAAATACCATTTTGAGCAAAAAACTAAGACATTATTTTTATGAATCTTATATGCTTTAAGCACATTTTTCCTAATTGCTTTTCTAGTAATTAGTTTATAAGCGGGTTGCAAATGGTTAGAGACCCACATTTTTCGCAAATTGAAATGGCAAATGATCAACACAAATAGCTTTGGTCAAACATAAACACTACGATCATGATTATAATTTTATAATTAAACAAATGACAAGGTTGAGAAGAAGAACTTGCTAACCCCGAAGTCGAAATTTGTGTTTGTCCTCACATCATGCCCAATTGTCCTTGTGTTTTGCCCTCAAATGCTTGTTCAAGGTGTCATAACCTCCATTGCGCCTCCAATTGTACTTCGAGGAACAATAGTTGCACTTGACAACATATTAGTCAAGTGCATCCAATACATTGACTTTGGTGAAATGCTTTGTGAAAATATCAGATTTCAAATCCTTTGATCTTTGGTTGGCTGTAGATGCCCCCTCCTCATCGTCCTCGTCATTGTCCTCCTCATCGCCCTCCTCATTGCCTTGTGAAGCTTGGTTATGGATAGGAGAGGAAGAGAGAAATTGTGGCGGCATAGGCATAGGAGGATAAGGTGGTTGTGGTTGATAGGAATTAGGATTCATTTGACTTTCTTGTGACCCACCAACACCACCAAAGAATTGTTGGGTCAATAAACCACCAAATCCTTGGCCTTGGTTTTCTATTTTTGAAAAAGATTAGGAAGGAGAGTAGTGGAGGGAGATAAGAGAGTATATAAGAAATTTAAGAAGAGATTTACAACTTGCAATCTTGTAGGATAAGAGTAGTTGAGAGATAAGAGAGTATGAGATTGGTGTGACTCAAATTGAAGGTGTTATATGGTATTTATATGGATAAATGGATAGGATTTAGGAGGAAAATAGTCGTTGCAACCCATTTGACCGTTAGAAATATAGCAGTTGGAAAAGCAACCGCAATCACGGTTCCAACGCCGCTCAAACGACTAGTTAAATCGCTATCGCGGTTTTAAAACAGAATGTGACCAGGGTTCACAGAACTCAAAACCGCTACCGCGGGTTTGAAAACCGTGGTCGCAGTTCCAACGGCTATTTTGCCGAAAACCGGCGGTTCTTCTGGTTCAAAACCGAAACTAGAACCGGCATACCCCCAATCTGCCAGATCCGATTTTTGCCGGTTTGGTTCCCCGATTCCATGGGAACCAAACCCACCTCTAAGCTAACCTTGAGTTGACTTACTTCTATACAACCATGTCCTCAACATCTCTTCTGGTTCGTGATTTACTTTCCCAAAGTGAACCTTCTATCTTGTAAGTTAATTTTTCAGGGAAAAAAAAACTAAAAACGAAAAGAAAACCTATGGTATCTTTTAGAATCTAGCCCCTAAAAAAGATTTTAGTACATTGAAACAGATTCAACCTTCAAAATATAAATTCCAGCCTAACATAAAGATTCACAGCACACACAAATATTTAAAACAAGTCATAATTTTAGAACTAAGCAACACTAATAAGTGACAAGTTACAAGGTTGACTAATTTAAGAGGAAAACTATCACAGTGCACTTTAATACGGTTAAGACATTCATTCCTTCAGTCCTTGAAGAATAAACCTCTAAAAATACGATGAACTTAGATCCAAGTCATTATATTCTTTTTACGTTGTCCCCGTGAACAGAAACAAAACCCTCGCTTGCAAGGCTTGCAAGTGCATTCTTCAGCTGCAAAATCACAAATGCCAAAGTGCCCTTAAGAATACGCTAATCGTTCACTCGCAGAGATGCCAGTTGTAATCAGATCCATGTCAATTGTCCCTGGCAAGAAAAGAAAAAACACATGAATTTCTACACTGAGACTCGACTTAGCAGATAGTAGCCGAAATGCTTCAATCACATCTCGTTTCTCAACCTGCAGAGAAACTAATCAGAATTGCACGAAAAGTGGATTGTTGTGTTCTCACTACAGCAGTCAAGCATTTTACTAACCCATTCAGAAAGTCGCATTTTAGCTAGTGCTTCACTAAGGCGTATCAAACTCTCAATTTGTCTAGGTGTTGCTGTTATAACCTGTTAACACGGCAGATGAGCAGAGACAAACGCGGATTGTAACGTGATCCACTTGGATTAGCACAAGCTAATACAGATGTCCTAGCATTGAGAGATGCAATGATCCCAGCCTTTGCTATTGAAACAGTTTGTCGTGGAAATAGAGACCTAGTGAGTGGCCGGGTAATTAAATGGTCAACATATGCATATCACAGTTCAAGTTTCCAGGTGAATGTAAGAGTAACCTCAGATATCATATGCAACTAAACGTTTTAATATGAAAGAAGAAATCTTACCTCATGCAGCATGCTTCTTGCACTGTCCGACATCTTATCAAACTCATCAATGTAGCAGATACCTCTATCACTCGAGACCAAAGCACCACTTTCCAAAACCTTCATTTTTTTCCAAAATCATATAATAATTTACTTTCCCAGAATTGAAATGAAGCACTGTCTAGAAGAAAAGATTGTGCCAGGCTCAAGTACAATCTTACAGTTTCTCCTGTCTCTGGATCCTTTGCAACATAAGCTGTCCATCCTACCACTAGTATATATGCCACGAGGAGATAACTTGTGAATATACTGAAGTACCTGGGATTTGCTTGTCCCAGGATCACCAACAAGGAGAATATTGATGTCACCACGAAAACTAGCCCCAGATTGTAGTTTCAGAGCATTCCCACCAAAAAACTACAAGGTTGACAGAGTATCGCAACTGTTAATGACCGAGAGTGTTGATTTCAATGCCTATATTATTATACAGTTCCCGTCTATGATGCGACCCCAGCCTTGGATGCTAGCCAAGAGGCCGAGTCTTTCACCTTGCGCTCGGATGGTCCCGTCACCCGTGCCAGGGCTCGGGCCATCGAGACCGCGACACAATATCTGGTGTCGCGCTTGTCTGCAGGCCACGGCGCGCCCTTCGCCGCACCAGCACTCACCACCGTGTGCATCATCAGCGCCGAAGAACCACATATCGAGTCCTCGGCACCGTGCACTTCAGACCAGATCCTCGCGCCAGACCTCGGTGCCGCGTCGCAACATGAGGTTCTCGAGAGCCTCGTCCAGCTCCGCGCGCCAGCGCCCTAGCTTCGCCAGCGTCCCGTGCCAGCGTCTCGCCAGGACCTCGCCGCGCCGCGCCTCGGCCCGCGATGGCATGTCATGACACTTCGGTGCCGGCCACGGACGACCTATCCTTTTTATACCATTTTTAGCATGCTTTCCATACTAGAACTTTACTATTAGTGGTTTTATATAATTATAAGTCCTTTTATGGGCCTTGCGCCGATGGACTTAGTCTTGCGCCGTTGGGCTTTTGTTGCATCCAAACCCTAGGCGCGCGCCTACTTTATTTCTAGGGTTTTATGTGCCGCACCTATATATAGGGTGCTATGTGTTTTTAATTCAGTTACGCACACTTTAGTTAATGTTTCCAATCTCTTCAATTCGGCAACAACTTGTTCACGTCGATTGCTCTTATCTCTTCCTTCCTTATTGCTTTCATTACTCTTCATGTTTTTGTCTTAGCTTTCATTGTTGTTTTGGATCCTCTGTTTCATTGCTTGAGTCGAGTGACCTTAAGCCTTGCCATTCCTTCTTTGTTCGTGTGGATTGAACACTAAGGGGAGGTCGACTTAAGTAATCCAAAAACTCTTGGCCTTTTGTTGTGAACATCTTACTTTCTATGACGGGTGTGACTATAGGTACCGTTTCGGATTCGGGAAACAATGACAACCGAGACAAGGACCCACCACCGGCGTCGCAGCACCAACAACAAAACCAGAATTTCCCACCCGAGGTCGTGGCTCGGATTGAGGAACTCGAACGCCTATTGGCCGAGAGTCAAACTCAATATAAGCGCACGGTGCCGCAGCCGCAAGTACTCGCGTCGGAGATCCACGCCAACCTCGGCGTGTCTGTAGACGACGTCGCGCGCGCCCGTGCCATGGGAAAAAGCCATGCTCAGCCTTCATCGCAATACGGCACCATGCACCGCATGGAGTCGATTAAGGAAAGTCGTCAGTTTAATCGGTACGATGGTGGTCAAAAGACCGCAGATCGTCGTCAATTGGAGCGAGATTATAGGGACACCCAAGTGTACGACGTTTATTCCAATGAGGAGTATGACTCTGAGGAGTATCGACGTCAACATGCAAGTGGCCTTAAGAAAAAGAAACAAAAGGACAAGTCTCCGGCGTACGAGTATGAAACCCCAAAGCAGAAGCACGGGGCCAAACACTACGACGCCGACGACTATAATGTCAAAGATTACTTGGAGCATCAAAGTGCTCGCAGCCCATACTTCGAATTTGAGAACCATTACGATGAGTTCGATGATTATTCCGAGGAGTCTAGTTTTGATAATCTGCAGGTTAAGGACGCGGAAGAGCACGATCATCGGCCAGCAGATTGGATCCCACCGCCGCACCTCGCCAAAAACCGCAAGGAGTATGAGCATGCCTACGACACCACTCGCAAATCCGGACACCGCCAGCGGCGCGATAGGGCTCGCGAGGACAGGCGCCCTCGGCGTCCTGATGACGGTGACGATCTGGATGATGGGGACGATGGTTTGGATCGTGGGCCGCCCCGCGATCGATGCCCTCGGCGCGCGTACTCGCCTCGACACCGCAGTCCGCGCTGAGACAACGATAAGCGAGATGCTCGGGATCCTCGCGTCACCCGCCGAGATATCAAGGTAAAGTTTGAACCTTTTTATGGTACATACAATCCTGACGCGTTTATTGAATGGTTGCAGGGAACGGAGCACACACTTCGCCATCTTGGCTATGAAGATGACGAAAAAGTGGAGGTTGTAACGTTGCATTTCCATGGTGCCGCTCGTACGTGGTGGAACCGCTTTGAGTCCAAAAGGATTCGAAGAGGCAAACCCCTCATTCGAGAATGGCATCAATCAGTGTACATCCTCAAGAAATGATACATTCCAGCGGAGTACAAGGATAGCACATTGAGATCATGCACATTAAACAAGGAACCATGATGCCGGTGGAATACTTCGCCAAGCTTGAAGACATGTTTTTCAAGGCCGACATGAGCATTTCTCCCTCGGTTATGAGGACTCGGTTTCTATCGGGTCTTAGGCAATCGATCCAAGACAAGTTGGAGATTTTGCCCATCAAGGATCTCAACACTTTAGTGCATACGGCGATGCAATTGCATAAACAAGAAATGCGTGCAAAATCGACATGGTCTAATTCAAGCTACGTTTCTAACCTTAGTCCATCAAATTTTTCTACTAATCGTGTACCTTCTTCTTTGTCAAATCCTAAGTCATGTTCGCAATCCAAGGCCGACGCCATGCTTCAATCGGAGCCAGCCGTGCCGAGAGATCGCAACGCCGCGCTGAGCGCCGAGCGCGCTCGTGATATGGCGTGCTATAAGTGTGGAGGACGTGGACATCTCAAGCACAATTGTCCGAATCAAAAGAAGGTGTTATTTACGGCTCAAGGAGAACCGTACGAGAGCCAAGACGAGGAGGAGATCGAAGCGCCTTTGGCCGAGGGCCCCGAGTTGGAATGTGATCCTTCGGACGCCATTGGTGTGTCCAAACTTCAATTGGTGACTCGCCGAGCTTTAAACATGCGAGAGGCACCAAAAACTGATCAACGGGAACAATTATTCCACACACGTTGTTTAGTTGATAACGTGTCCTTAAGCATAATTATAGACTCTAGAAGTTGTGCCAATTTTCTCTCCAAAAAGGTTGTTGATCATTTCAAACTTCCAACCACGCCGCCGCATCCACAGCCGTTCATGCTTCAATGGATTTCAAACGACGGCAGTGAATGGGTTGACATGCAAGTTATTTTTACCTTTTCTATTGGTGCATATAAAGATTCGGTTTTATGTGACATAACACCAATGGACGCCACACACATCTTGTTGGGGCGCCCATGGCAATACGATTGTCGCGTGCTTCACGACGGATTTTTGAACACTTACATGTTCAATTTCCACGGGAAGCGCGTGACTCTCTTACCTATGTCGCCTAGTGAAGCATTACAGGACGAAGCTGAAAGGCAACACCAAAAATCTAGCGACAAGAGCACCGCCGCGCCGAGCGATACGCCCGCAGCGCTACCAACCACGAATTTCGAATCCAGTGGCGCTTCAAGTGCCAAACCCCCTCATTCTGTGCCACAAGAACCTGGAGAATTGAAGCGCCGAGACAAACCTGATTTGGGCCGACAGAACCTGTCGCGTGGACCGGGTGCCACGCCGAGCAACGCTGAGTTGGCCAAAAAGGGCCTTCAATAGATTTCTGGCACTTCTATGGGCATTTCTTGAGGGAATCCTTCTAATTTGGGGTTTCCAACAGATTCAACAAAAAAACCCCAGGAGAGCCTCATTTGAGCCGAAGACCGTCGACACAGTCCCCTAGCGTCGCGCCGCATGCTGTTGCGTCACGAAAATTTGGATTCGAAGAGCTACAGGACGAATTTACAGGCGTTTCAAAAGGCATTCTTCCTCAAATTCCAGGCGCTACAACACTTCCAAAAAGTGCCCCAGAAACTTCCAGAACCAACGAGGATGCCGAGCCACCATTGTTGAGCACGTGCCAAGATCGGTTGCTTTTGGCCCGGCGTCGCGACATCGCCAAATCTATCCAGGGGAGCCAAACTTGTTTCATATTATGTCCTTTACTTTCAATTGCTCCATCTCTTAATCTTAAGCTACCTCCTTCTATTGTGTCTCTTTTGAACGAATATGAAGACGTGATGTCGGATGAGCTTCCGGAGGGGTTGCCACCGATCCGAGGGATTGAGCACAAAATCGACTTCATGCTGGGAGCATCTTTACCGAACAGGGCTACGTACAGGGCGTCACCAAAGGAAACTCAAGAGTTACAACGACAAGTACATGAGCTTTTGGACATGGGCTTTGTTCGAGAATCGTTGAGTCCATGCGTCGTGCTTGTGATCCTTGTGCCGAAGATAGATGGTTCGTGGCGTATATGCGTTGATTGCCGAGCCATAAATCAAATCACAGTGAAGTATAGACATCCGATCCCACGGTTGTATGACATGCTTGACGAGCTACACGGCGCCACATTGTTTTCAAAGATCGATCTCCGAAGCGGGTACCATCAAATTGTATGCATGAAGGCGGCAAGTGGAAGACCGCATTTAAAACCAAGCATGGTTTGTACGAATGGCTTGTCATGCCTTTTGGCTTGACAAACGCCCCTAGTACTTTTATGCGGCTCATGAATTTTGTTTTTCGTAAGTTTATGGGACGTTTTGTCGTCGTGTATTTCGACGACATTCTTGTTTATTCTAAGGACTTAAACTCTCACGCGAGGCACCTTAGGTTGGTGTTAGATTGCCTTCGTGAACACGGTTTGTATGTAAACATTGCTAAGTGTTGTTTTTGCACGGACACGACGAACTTTCTTGGTTTCGTCGTGTCCAAGGATGGCTTTTAGGTGGATGACGACAAGATCCGCGCCATCCGTGAGTGGCACACCCCTACGACCCCGACGATGGTTCGATCCTTCTTAGGGCTCGCAGGGTTCTATAGGTGATCCGTCAAGGACTTTAGTTCCATCGCCGGGCCACTCCACAATCTCACCAAGAAGGCGACCACAATCAAGTGGCTGCATGTCCATGAGGCCGCCTTTCAGGCCTTAAAAGACGCTTTATGTAGTGCTCCAGTATTGCAATTGCCAGATTTTACGAAGCGCTTCGAGGTCTAGTGCAATGCCTCCGACTGCGGCGTAGGCGACGTACTCCTCCAAGAAAAATGCCCTATCACTTACTTTAGCGAAAAACTGACTGGGGCAACCTTGAACTACCCGATGTACGACAAGGAATTGTATGTTTTAATTCGGGTTCTGAAAACGTGGCAGCACTACCTTTGGCCAAGCGAGTTCGTAATCCATACGGATCACGCGGCCTTAGCGTACTCAAAGAGTCAAACGACTCTCAATCGTCGCCATGCTCGATGGGTGGAATATATGGAAACGTTTCCGTATGTTATCGCCCACAAAAAGGGAAAAGAGAACGTCGTGGCCGACACTCTCTCGCGCAGGTATGTTTTACTTACTACTTTACAGGCCAATTTGCTCGGGTTCTGCTTGATTAAGGAGTTGTACTTGCATGATCATTTCTTTAAACTGATCATGGAGAACCTCGAGCACGATCGAATCCATGAGACCTATTTCTTAGACAATGGATACCTCTACCATGCCGGAAAGCTTTGCATTCTAAGCTCTTCGGTAAGGCATTTATTGCTTAAGGAAGCTCATGATGGCCGTGGCCATTTTGGCATAGCCAAAACCTTAGCGGCACTTCGTGAACACTTCTTTTGGCCTCACATGGCCTCGGATGTTCACAAGTATTGCTGAGGTTGTGTGCCGTGTCAAACAACGAAATCGATGTCTTAACCTCACGGCCTTTACACACCCTTGCCAATTCCGGATACACCTTGGGAAGATCTCTCCATGGATTTTATCACGGGCCTTCCGACGACAAGGCGTGGTAAAGATTCGATCTTTGTAATTGTGGACCGCTTCTCCAAAATGGCTCACTTCGTGCCATGCAAAGGAAACAACAATGCGACCGAAATCGCAAACTTGTTCTTTGAACATGTCGTGAAGCTACATGGTGTGCCTAGAACTATATTTAGCGATAGAGACACCAAGTTTTGGTAGTCACTTTTGGAGAACGATGTGGGGCAAGGTAGGTACACAATTATTATTTTCCACTGCTTATCATCCCCAAACCGATGGTCAAACTGAAGTGACCAATCGGACGTTGGGCACCCTTCTACGGACGGTGCTCAATTAGAACCCACGCCGATGGGAGGACTTACTACCTTTTATGGAGTTTTCATATAACAGGTCCAAACGATCGGCGACAAAGAAGACCCCGTTTGAAGTGGTCTACGGCCTCAACCCTCACTCGCCCATGGACTTGGTCCCAAGGCCCGTGAAGAACGGCGAACACCTCGACGCGGCCAACCGCGCCAACGCAATCCGCCGCTTGCACGAGAGGACTCGAGTCCAATTGGAGCACCGCGCTAGCCAATACGAGGCGCCACACAACAAGGGACGTCGACGCCTTGTCTTCAACCCTGGTGATCTCGTTTGGTTGCATCTTCGAAAGGACCATTTTCTGAATGCCCGGAAAACCAAGCTTCATCCACGAGGGGACGGTCCCTTCAAGATCTTAGAGCGCATCAGCGACAACGCATTCAAGATCGACCTCCCAGACAAGTATTCGTTTCACTCTACCGTCAATGTTGTCGATCTCTCCCCCTATGTCGAGCCAGCGTATGAGGAAACGGGGACCTTTCCCAACCAAGTGGGGGAGGGTGATGCGACCCTAGCCTTGGATGCTAGCAAGGAGGCCAAGTCTTTCACCTTGCGCTCGGATGGTCCCGTCACCCGTGCTAGGGCTCGGGCCATCGAAACCTCGACACAATCTCTGGTGTCGCGCCTGTCCGCTTGCCACGGCGCGCCCTTCACTGCACCAGCACTCACCACCGTGTGCATCATCGGTGCCGAAGAACCTCATATCGAGTCCACGGCACCGTGCACTTCGGACCAGATCCTCGCCCCAGACCTCGGTGCCGCGTCGCAACATGAGGTTCTCGAGAGCCTCGTCCAGCTCCGCGCGCCAGTGTCCTCGCCAGTGCCCTAGCTTCGCCAGCGTCCCGTGCCAGCGTCTCGCTAGGACCTCGCCACGCCGCGCCTCGGCCCGCGATGGCATGTCATGACACTTCAGTGCCGGCCACGGACGACCTATCCTTTTTATACCATTTTTAGGATGCTTTCCATACTAGAACTTTACTATTAGTGGTTTTATATAATTAGAGATCCTTTTATGGGTCTTGCACTGATGGACTTAGTCTTGCGCCGTTGGGCTTTGGTTGCATCCAAACCCTAGGCGCGCACCTACTTTATTTCTGGGGTTTTATGTGTCACGCCTATATATAGGGTGCTATGTGTTTTTAATTCAGTTATGCACACTTTGGTTAATGTTTTAGTTGAGAATCGCTCCTATACTTAACCTAGTGCATGTGCCGAACACTTTCAATTGCAATCCAGCTTTCGTTTCTCAATTGTTTCAAGTCATTCAAGTCTTCCGTTTCTACTCACGAGACCCAATACTCAAACGAGGTTGCATTAGAGTACCTGACATAAGAGTCCTTTCTTCACATCATCTAGCTCCCAAATATTTGGCGCTAATGACTTTGTTAGTCTTTTATAAATGTCAGGTAGTTTTGACAACTCTTTCAATTGATCCACCTGTTATAATAAGTCAGGACATCAAGATATGATACTGACATTTTTTCCTAAAGAAGGAGACGGCACTAGTAAATAAAACACAAGTTACTTTATCTTGAAAGACAGGAGGTGTTTCATCTTTCTGAGTAGACCCATTCTCCGCATCTATGGGATCGTCAGCTTGCCTTCTAGATTTATCAGTTTTCTTTATGTGAAGGCAATCAATGTAGGTCTGCAATTAGAAAAGACAAGGGATAATCAGCTTGCAGATAAGACAAAACGAGGAGAAGACAATCCATGATGTTTATTCAAGAAAGCAAATGCTACAGAATACTTTGCCTTGAACAACGACTTAACGGTTCTCTGTGTTAACTCGAACATTCATAGCCCTGTATATTCCCGTAACATGTTCAAGCAAAATTTAGTTACAAGTATACCCAGCTGAAATATAAATAAAGACAGTGACTACTCTTTGCCCATTTAGTGGTCTCATACCTCAACCCGGTCACCTGGTTTTGTTGTATCCACCAGCTTATCATACATCAACAAGCTCACTGTGTGCGGTGTCCCTCCCTCAGGAATCTCGTCTGGGGTCTCCTGGAGCCTCACAATCTGCTTATCAGCAAATCTGTTTGAACGAATGAAAAATATCATAAATTGGTAAAACAAGTCCACGTCTCTCAATGCTAATCTAATGAAGCTCTACTTGTACAATTATCAACTCCCAAATGCAATCCCGCCTTGCGTACTAATCTAATGAAGCTCTACTTGTACAATTATCAACTCCCAAATGGAATCCTGCCTTGCTTATGCTTCACAAACTTATGTCACTGTGTTCAATTCCATTAAGGAGTACTTACTAATTTGCAGTTCAAGCCATTAAATCCTCATTGTCATGATTCAAAAGCTCTAGATTACCTGCAGCGATTGTGTACCAATGTCATCGAGTTCTTGGCCTGACACTCCTCCTTTCCACAAGTTGTTGGTTCATCAATGCGTCCTAATCATCATCAAAAGTAAAAGGAAATTTTCACCTCAACCCCATATCAACATGAGAAAAAAGTATGAACACTATTTACCTCTCTCCACCAGAATAGGGTCAGTGTAGTATCCACATACAAGACACTTGAACACAGCTTCCCTAATCTCCGGAATAATAGAACTACTCCGTATAACCATTCCTTTAATAGCTACCATCTTCTCGATAAAGCACACCAAAAGAAGAGCAGATAAATTTTCACTTACCAATTAATCGGTAAACTAGCCAAAGCAACAACAACATCTACCCAGTTGGAACCGAAACGAGCGGTATCTGGGGGGTCAAGATGTACATACCCTTGCCCTGAGTAGAAGTCGGGAGGGTATTTCGGGCAGGCCCAAAGGAAGGTGGGGAGTGGGGGGTTGGCAGGGGAGGAGGGGGTAAAAGGACAGGCGAGAAACTCAAACATAAAAACCAAACGAGTACGAAAAAGCACAGAAACCTTAAAAAGTAAAAGACTAAAAACGGGAAAAGAGCAGGAAAACTCCCTCTACGTCTTCGGTACTACTGCTCTGTCATTGTAATCTTGCTTTATGACTTCCTTCCAACTCTTTTTCGGTCTGCCCCTTTCCCTACGAAAATCCCTAGCGGTCAAACTTTCGATCCTCCTTACTGGGGCCTCTGCCGGTCTCCTCTGTATGTGCCCGAACCATCTGAGCCTCGATTCTCGGAGCTTTTCACCTAAACTGGCCACTCCTACCTTGCCCCTAATCACCTCATTTCTAATCTTGTCTAATCTGGTATGCCCCTGCTACCATTAGCTTCTGCTCTTGCGCCTTTGTGATCGGCCAACACTTTGCCCCATACAACATGGCTGGTCTAACCACAGTTTTGTAGAACTTGCCTTTCAGCTTGAGTGGGACCTTTCTGTCACATAGCATTCCCGAAGCGCCCCTCCATTTCTACCAGCCACTTTGTATCCGGTGTCTGATGTCCTCTTCGACACTCCCATCACTCTGCACCACCAAGCCTAAATATCTGAACATCTCCTTTTTTGCTACGACCTCTCCTCCCAGGCGTATTTCTTCCTCTAGTTCCTCCTCTTGATTGAATTTAAACTCCACATACTCTGTCTTGGTCCGACTCAGCTTAAAGCCTTCTGCCTCCAATTTCTCTCTCCAGGATTCCAACTTTCTGCTGAGCTTTAGATGAAATAAACATAGACAAAGAAATTACAAATAAAAAAGCCATATTCAAAACTAACCAGATGGATTCAAATTCCTCATACAAGTGGAGGTCTTGAGATTAAAAATCTTCACTTGCACGTGCTTTTCGAACATGGGATTGATCTTGCTTATTATGTCCATCAACGCAATGTCAAAGATAGCCAGCACTTCAAGTGGAAATCTCACCATTTTGCTATACATATCACGATCATAATCCAACACATCTTCTGCATCTACATCAAGCCACTGTTCTTGAAGCTCAAGAACATGATGAACCTCGCTCATATACTTCCCCACGAAATGGTCGGTATCCATGGAAGAGCTCTCGGAAAAATTCCTCAAAAATCAAAGGATTGTCGCGTTCACGTCCCGAACGCTGATGTTTGTGCCCCAAACATACACCGAAGGCGCATCGTCCACGTCAAAAGCCTCTCCCGCCTCAAACGAGGCTGGAGCTTCAGCATCTGTAAGGGAAGGCGTGGTGGCCACCGGAGTTGAAACCGGATCACTCTGCCTTCCCCGTGCTCTCCCGCGCGAGCTCGAGGGCGTGGGAGTCAACTCAGTTGCTGTGACCGCAGCGGCAGTATTGGACCTCAAAGCCCGCGGCTTGGAGTAGTTTGACGAAGATTGCCTCGGCCTGCGACGTCTCTAACCGGACCCATCTTTAGGCGAAGACAAGGAGTTTCCGATAGGGCTGGAGCTGACATCGTCCGGTGAAGTAGGACGTTAATCGCGACAAAGTAACGAAATTAAAAGGAAGAACGAGAGCTGCAATGAAGACAGTGGAAATTGAAAGGGGAGAGAGAGAGAGAGAGAGACCTCCATTGAAGCGCCCCGGGGGAGAGTTGGAAGCCATGGCTGGCCTCGAAAGAGGAGGGGAGTATTGGAACACATAGAGATTGATAAATTCCCCTTGAGGGTTGCCATTCACATTAATTGAGTATGTATAGAGGTTACAAGGCTTGTACAATAAGTTAGGTCAATAATATAAATATACATGCTATTACACCCCCGCAGTTTAAACGGGAGGAGACCTAACAGTGAGACTGTCTCTAAAATCAAGAAATAATTTTCGAGGCAAACCCTTGGTAAAATATCTGCATGCTGAAATGATGATGGTACATGTAACCCACGAACATGCCCTAAAGCAACCTTCTCACGAACAAAGTGGATGTCAAGCTCATTATGTTTGGTGCGCTGATGTTGAACCGGATTATTGGCCAAGTACGTGGCAGACACATTATCAGTGTATACCAGCGATGCCCGAGAGAGTGGACAATGAAGTTCAAGGAGAAGATTTCGCAACTAGGAGCACTCGGCGACGACGTTGGCAACATCCCGATATTCGGCCTCTGCACTGGAGCGTGAAATGACGGACTGTCGTTTGGCAGACCAGACCACCAGTGTGTCGTTTAGAAAGACACAATAACCAGAGGTAGAACGGCGAGTGTCAGGACAACCTGCCCAGTCGGCATCTGTATAAGCAACAAGTGATGGAACATGGGCCGACTGTATGGTGATGCCAAGAGAATGTGCACCATGAATATATCGAATAATGCACTTTAGCGCTGCAAGATGACCATCGTGGGGATCATGCATGAACAAATAAATCTGTTGAACTGCATAGGAGATGTCAGGGCGAGTGAATGTCAGATACTGTGAAGCCCCAGCTAGACGCGGGTATAGTGTAGGATCAGATGCTGGTTTCCCGACATTAGCACTAAGCTTGGAACCAGGATCAACAGGAGTCACTGCAGGGTTACAAGAGGTCATACCAGCACGCTCAACAACCTCTCTAGCATAAGCTGCTTGAGAAAGGAAAAGGCCAGCGGATGTTCTAGTTGTCGAAACACCCAAAAAATAAGATAGAGGGCCAAGGTCAGACAATGCAAACTCATGTCCAAGCAAGGCGATAATTTCATCCCGAAGCAAGTCTGATGAGGCAGTCAAGATGGTATCATCAACATACACAAGTAAATAAGCAATCATAGCACCCCGACGATAAATGAATAAAGAGGTGTCAGACCGACTACGGGTGAAACTGATCCTGAGCAAATAAGAAGCAAAACGCTGGTACCAAGCACGAGGAGCTTGTTTGACACCGTAGAGAGACTTCTTCAACAGACATACATGCTTGGGACGAGCAGGGTCCACAAATCCAGGCGGCTGAAACATATAGACTGTCTGATTAAGTTGACCATGCAAGAAAGCATTCTTGACATCCAACTGATGAATGGACCAAGAGCGAGAAACATCCAAGTGAAGAACAATACGTATTGTAGCTGGCTTAACAACAGGACTGAATGTCTCCCCACAATCAATACCGACCTCTTGAGATCGTCCATTAGCCACAAGACGAGCTTTTTAGCGGTCCAACGAACCATCAGCTCTCAACTTATGGCGAAATAACCACATACACCATACCACATTAGCCCCAAAGGGCCGAGGAACCAACACCCAAGTCCCATTACCAATAAGAGCCCGATATTCATTGGACGTAGCGGCATACCAATTTGGATCAAGAAGGGCAGTTTTGTGTGAGGAAGGGATGGGAGACAGGGTTGGTTTTGAAGCTTTAACAGTGTTGAGGTCAAACAAGCGTCGGGGTTGGAAAACCCTGGACTTGCTACGAGTGGTCATAGGATGGAGGTTTTGAGTTGGCGGGATTGGGGTCGGGGGTGTGGCAGTGTGAGCACGGCTCGAATTGGCGGGAAATTGTGGAGCCGCGGGTGCGGGAGATCGACCCACGGTTGCGGGTGAAGTACCGGCGGGCGCGGGAAAACGACCCGCAGAAGCGGAGGAAGGGTTGCCACCCGCGGTTGCGGGTGGGGTAGTGGCAGGTGCGGTTTCTTGTCCGCGGCCAAAATCAGCCAACGTCGGGGACCCTCTTATGATAGGCGAGCTAGCCGACGAGCCAGGAAGAAAATGAGTGAGGAGAGGTGACACACCATTGTCGGAACCAAGGAAATCGTACGAGGTGGAGGAAGCGGGTTGACGCTGAGCAAAGGGAAAGACAGATTCATCAAAAGTGACATGACGGGACACAATGAACTTTTGAGTGACAAGATCAAGGCATATATAACCCCGATGATTTTCGGGATAGCCTAAGAAGACACAGGGGTGGATCGAGGCTGAAGTTTATGTGTGGTTTGAGCGGACAAATTTTTATAGCAAAGGCACCCAAACACCCGAAGATGATCAAAGACAGGTGTTGACCGATATAAAAGTTGTGTAGGACTCATTTGATTTAGATTTGGGCATGGGAGAATGTTTAAGAGATAGGTAGCCACAGACAAGGCAAAGGGCCATAATTTTGTTGGAACTGAAGCATGAAACAGGAGTGTTCAGACCATATTATTGATGGCTCGGATAGTGCGTTCGGCCTTCCCATTTTGAGATGAGGTATATGGGCATGAGAATCGAAAAACGATCCCATGGAGTTGGAAGAAAGTGTGGAAATCTTTATTGTCAAATTCTTTACCATTATCGCACTATAATGCTTTGATTGAGCAATGGAATTGTGTTTGTATGAATTGATGAAAACGAACAAAATGGGAATAAACTTAAGATTTGAATTTAAGCGGAAAAACCAAAAGAAAATGGTGTAATCATCAATAAACACAAGATAATATTTATGTCCAGTAGAACTGACAACAGGAGAAGTCCACAAATCACTATGAATTAACTGAAAAGGCGAACATGTAATGGTCCTAGATGGATAAAACGGAAGACGGGTGTGTTTCCCCTATTTACACCAATGACATATAGTGGAATCATACACTTTATTGCAACTACGTAGACAAGATTTCCTAAGTAAATTAAAAATAGGAGCTCCCGGGTGACTGCAACGAGCATGCCAAACAGGAGATGACACGGCAGACAAAGAAACTGGACTGGACGATTCGGTGATGAGGTAAAGCTCGTCGGAGCTAGTGCATCTCATTCGAGTTGTTCCCGTTGGAAGATCCTTCACAGAAAAACCGTATGGGTCAAACTCAACAGAAACATTATTATCAGCAGTGAATTGGCGGACAGAAATCAGGTTTTTGATAATATTAGGTGCAACAAGAACATTACGGAGGTATATGGGTCGGCCTTTTGTAGGTATACTGGTTGTTCCATGACCCAAAGTTGGTATGCATGTGCCATCCCCGACAATAACAGAAGTAGAATTACTCTTAGAGGTAAGGGAAGAGAGCATACCTTGGTTGTTGGTCATGTTGGAGGAGGCCCCAGTGTTCATATACCAAGTGTTGTCCGGCGGGTACAGAGTCATCGAATTGAATGCCTGAGTCAGATTTGTAGCAGGCATAAAACCAACAAAGGGATCCGTAAACATAGTGTTGGCTTGAGGATTTGGTGCCCGAGGAACCGCACTAAAGATGCCCTGTGACTGCACTGTAGAGTAGGGACAAGGTCCCGGATTCCAGCCCGGAAAAGGCCACGCCATAGACTGAGGAGGCTGCTGAGATTGCCCTTGAACATGCATCCAACCAAAAGGAGTACGCTGCAAGTGAATTGCGCCAACTTCAGACCCGCGACCGCGGCTAGTAGGTTGGCGGCCGCCGGTCTCCTGCTGAGGCGAGTTTTGCGCTGGCTTTTCCGGCGGTGGATTGGAGGAGGTCGAAGCCGCTGTCAAAGCCTTAACGTCGGCGGCAAGAGCGTCCCGCTTTTCGCGTCGGGTCTCTTCGAGTAAGACCATCGATTGTGCTTGACCAAAATCTGGCAATGGTCGTGTTTGTTGGATGAAACTAGCCACCGTATCATATTCAAATGACAACCCGACAATCATCTGAATAACCATCTGACGTTCAGTAAGAGGAGAATCAACATTCTTTAATTGATCGGCAAGATCCTTGAGTTGTTGGCAGTAGGCCGAAATAGAGGAGAAGGACTCCAAACGACAACGGGAGAATTCATTCTGAAGATAGACAGATCTAGTCTCTTTGTTATCTTGGAAGATGTTCTTCAACTTGGTCCATGCCGAAAGAGCAGTGGCGTCGGACCCTAAGATTGTGAAGATTAAATCTGACGATATCGTGGAATAGATCCATTGAAGAATGATTGCATCCAATTGATCCCAGGAAGAATCATCAACATCAGCGAGGCGAGGGATTGACGCGTCGATATGATCGAGAACGCGATGAGCACGGGCAGCGACTTTGAACAATTCATCCCACGAGTTGTATTTCATATTAGAAACATCCAACGTGAGTGGAATGAGATTTTTGATGTTAGAGATGGCAAGGGCAGACTGAAACGCCGGTTTTGATCCATGAGAACCGCTTGTCTCCGTGTGCTCTTTGAGAGAGGGAATCACCGAATCTTTGTCCTTGGGCGTGATGTTGCCGGAAGAGCCGTCACCGTCTTTGCCAGACATGGCAGTAGGCTAGTTTGAAGAGAGGTTTAATGAGCCAAGGGGAGCGGCGAAGAGGACGGGCAGCGACCGGTTCTAGAACCGGACGGTAGGAGAGGCTAGGAGGCGGGCTCGCGATAGGCGGCGGCCAACGCTGGGGCTGCACGCAGAGAGAGAGGCGGCGGCAGCAGGAGGGGGTCGAGGATTAGGGTTAGGCTCGTGATACCATATTGGAACACACAGAGATTGATAAATTCCCCTTGAGGGTTGCCATTCACATTACTTGAGTATATATAGAGGTTACAAGGCTTGTACAATAAGTTAGGTCAATAATATAAATATACATGCTATTAGGGAGTTCGCGAGATTTGGGGGTTGCGGGTTTTTGTTTAGGGTGAGAAGCTAGAAGGCTAAAGCAGAAAGTATTGTGTTTGATTTGGCGGGAATTGGGAAATGTATCTGCTCTTTCCCGCTGACTTTAGTCGGGCTGGCTCGAGCATGAGCCCACAAATTTTAAATGTGCAGCTCAAACACTTTTTCCCACAAGGTGGCCCATAGTCAAAATTCAATAATCAATATACCTATCTATCTATCATAAGTTCATAACTATATCTCATAACTATATACTAAAGCGGAGGTTAAAAAAATTATTAAACGACACATGTCGCTTTTAGATTGGACCACACCACCCCTTTTTTAAAATCAATTTTTGGCACAATAACCATTAATTTTTAAAAAAAAATAGGATAATTAGGAAGATTGTTAAGATATTTTTTATGCTATATATTATACAAATATTAGGATATTTATTTTATTTTTAGATAGAAAATAGAATGCATATGATAGGTTTAGATAATTAAGTTTAATTTAAAGATAGTGTAATGTACGTACAATATTAGTATAATCAATGGATATAAAATCTCATTCTTAATTTTAAAAAAATAATCTTTTATTTTTGGATATGATAAATAGGAAGATTATTAAGATATATTTTTATGCTATATATCATCATTATCATTATTATATATTAAAGCAGAGGTTAAAATAATAATTAAAACGACCCTACATGGAACCACATCAACCATATTTTTTAAATCAATCTGATCGGTTGAAATTTAATTAAATTTTTAAATTAATTGTATTTATATATTAAACAAAGAAGAAATTTAGTTAGAAGACAAAATTAACGGATTTTTCGCCTGGTAACCTTTAACTTTAACATATTTCGCGAAATACCCATACCTATTGACAATTTCGGGAGATAACCCTGTACTTTAAAAATATTTTACCTAATGCCCATTCGTTAACTTATCATTAAAATTTTAACGGTGGAATAAAGACCCACTAATATCTAATAAAAAAAAGAAATTTGTTCCCCAAAATAAAACTAAAAAAAATTGATATTCTAAATAAACCGTGTAGAAGTACATAATTGAAAGGAGGAAGCCATTCTAAGCTCTGAGGGAAGGCAGCCACCGCAACAATCGACCGCTCCGACGCACCTGAAGGAGCTAATTTGGTCGGACTGTCCTCCTCAGGCTCGAATGTCGACAGACGACTCACCAGGGGCGGCGTAACCGGAAACGTCGTTGTCACCGTCGAGATGTATTCCTCGCCTTTGTAGTCGCCACTCCCCGTGACACCTCCGACGGAATCGAACGCACAAGAAACAAGACGTCGAGATACTCGTCATGCTTAGTCTTTGCCGGATCGTGAGTGAGAAAACCTCGTCGTTCTGCGCTGGTGGTCGGAGAGGCGGGGGAGTGTTTGGGTTCAAGAAGTGGAAGAAGAATGAGGAGGAGGAGCAAGGAGGAGCGGTTGAGGGACTTGAGGAGATTATGAGCAGGTGAAGAAAAAAATTGGTGATGATGGGTTCTTAGGGATGGATTGGAATTTCATCAGCTTGAGAATTTCATCAGCTTTTTGCTTGAGAAAATTGCCCTAATTTTTCCCCCTTTTTGCTTGAGAATTTCATCAGCTTAATTTTTCCCCCTTTTTGCTTGAGAATTTCATCAGCTTCTACAATTGAATCATATAAAAGACATTGTAGTTTGCAATTATGATAAACTACATTTCAATTTCAGCTTCTAGAGTTCAATTTGCCATATAAGTTTCCAATAGTTACATTGTTGCAGGTATTGTTTGTCAGTAGATGGCATTTGCATATGCAGCAATTCAGGCATTCAGCACCACCCATCATCAATTCGATTTTTTGTTGGATCAATATGCAACGCTGGCACTCCTTTACTAATATGAATGTCATGCTGAATATAATATACAGATAACACCAGAGAATCGGAAGTTGGCAACTAATTCAGCTCATGCACTAAAACCCTGGAAGACCATGATGTCATGCTCAATAGTCCTAAATAGATCCAAACTTGAACTTAAAGGTTCAAACTTCACTTCCACAAACCCTCTGAATTGTGAGAAGATTGTCAAATATTAGTGATACGCTGGTTTTAGTACAGCGTAATTCTGTATTTTTATTAGGATTTCTGAGAGTTTTAGGCTAGATTAGGATGTTTATCTGTAATATCAGAAGAGCCTATAGTTGAAGATTTGGAAGATAGAAGTCCTAGTTCAAGCTGAAGAGTTTACGGAAACAAGACCCGCGCCCTCGGGTTTGTACCCGAGCCCGCGGTGGCGAGATTAATCGAGAGCTGAAGTACACGAGAACCCGCGCTCGTGGGCTATGGCCGCGCTCGCGGTTGAAGAGGATTCCGCGACTGAGGGGCCCGAAACCGCACTCGCGGGTGGAGGTTTATCTGAAGACGCCGACTTCATTTTTATTCTATCTTTTATTTATAATTATATCTTTAGTTTTAGGTTATTTCAATTTATTATTTAAGTTTAGTTTCGTGTTTCAGCTTAGATCTAGCACCACAATTGAGAGCATACTTTTATATTTTAGGTTTTATTTCAGTTTTATTATGGAGAACTAATTTCCCTTGGAGTTTGTTTGATCAAGGAAGCTTTTTTATGTAATTCGTGAGATTTTGGTAACTTTTCTATCCCTTGGTCAATATCAAAACTCTTGTTTTTATTTATATGATCTATGTTTGATTTTATGAGCCTGATCAACTTGTTTGATTGACTTAGATCTACTGTTTGGATTAGGTTTGATTGTTGTCTGTGCAATCTTATTTATCCTTGAAACAACTCTTTTCTAGGACCGTGGACTAGAATTGAGAAAGAGTGTTTGATTGTTATTTTATGCATGAGACTCGTAGCTTGATTGCATGAATTGATATCCTTCTATCCTTAATATTTTGCATGATTTGAATTAAGTGTTCTTGTTCATATCATAATACGGGACAAGCGGAAATCTTTTATAAGGATTGGAATTAACCTGGGAATTAATAGAAAAGTGGATGAATCAATGATCGAATGATTAAAAAGGTGGAATTGATTGAATGAACTCTGTTTTTCCTTTATTGATTTAATACTTGAAATTACTTGCTTGTCTAAACTCCCAAAAACCCCTGTCTTGTTATTTGCTGATTGTTCAGAAAACCGATTCTCTTGGGTTCGATCCCTTACTTGCATGCTATACTAGTTTGTAGTTTAGGGTAATTTATTTTTGATCTTGGCAACAACAACTTTAGCCGAGTCAATTAGCACCAAAGGCATTATCTTGTTTGTTTGTTTCCATTGCATTGACTTACAAAATAATTTTTACCAAAAGCCTTATTCACTAAAGTCTCCCTTCAAGCCCCCTCAGGTTTTCACTAACTTGCTCTCAGACCACATAGTATTTGCTACTATCCAATATATAGCAGTTGATAGTTAATTCTCTCGAACTAGATCTTGAGACTAATTTAACTTGAAACATATCCAACGATTCTATTATTTGATGACCAATTCCGCTATCCATCTAAATTTCCAATCCAATTCACGTGTTCAACACAAAGTTCTGATGCTCTGAATGGCGATGCAAAAATTACATAAGGTATAGGATCACAAAAAACACATCGAAAAGGTTTAAAAGTACATAAAGTTGAACATGGAAGGATCCACGTCAAATATACAAACAAGCGGTTTCACGTCAAAATGTGAATGAAGTTTCAAAAGTAGTACTAATATTGGCAAAGTTCAAAAGTGCTACATTGGCCGACCTTTAGCCTAAAGTGCTACCAATATTAGAAAAGTTTCTAAACTACTAACATTAGCAAAGTTTCAAATGTAGCCAAAAGTGCTAACCAATACCAAAGTTTTTAGAGTAGTCTTGATCTAATAAATGCAACCTATTGACTTCCAGGAATCCAAGGAGCTGAACTCATTAGTTCATCCATAGAATGTTGTAGTTCTTCATTAATCTTTGCCTTTCTTTTCCTCTTATGTATCCTTACAACTATGCCTTGTTGTTCCTTAAGCTCTTTTGCCGTCAATCCACCTTTACATGTCTTGGAATTATGCCCGAACGCCTTATATGGAACACACACACACAATATATTAGTGATTATTTACATACAAAAGAGTGAAACACACTAAATAAAAGACACAATACCTTGCACTGTCCACATCTAATTGTACGAGATCTCTTTCGCTTTACCTTTTCACCCTCTGCTCTTCTCCTATTTCTTGGTGGTCTTCCAACTTCCCTTTTCATAGTAGGAGGGATGAGTTTTGGAAGGTCAACTTCATGCCATTGTTCTTCATCGGGAACATCTCTATAATTAACTAAATATGTTTTTTGGTACATTTCTATGGAATACCAATGAGAAACATAATCTTCCGGATGCCGCCTCGTTTGACGAATAGCTCTCACAGCATGTCGACATGGGATGCCACTAATTTGCCACTCCCCACACGAACAAGTTCGGTTTGCAATGTTCACAGGCAAGTATGAACAACCCTCTTTAATCTCATATTCTTCAAATGATGCCTTGAAAAACCTAAGAAAACTGAGACTATTGCAAAATCAAACCAAAGAAAAATCAAAATTGAGAAATGCCTAAAGCAGACAATAACATAAGTAAATACACATTATGGAGTGAATAAGTTGCATACCTTGCACTCTTCTTCAATTGCCAACTTTATTTTATCTTGCGCATATGCAGTTAAGCCATTAATAGGCAAATTTTGCGCAGCTTCTTGCCTCATAGAATGTCTAACCATAATTGTGCGTCTAATCCCTGCAAGCAGACAACGACAATTTAGCAACAGTAAAAAATATAAACAAGCTATTAGCAACATTTACAAAAATACAATTACCTTCAAGAAGTGTCAACACGGGAAGGCCCATATCTACTCCTAATGTAGAATTGAATGACTCTACAAAATTGCTTGTTGTTTCAGGATAATGCAGCTTTGGGTCATACTTGTATCTTGCCCAACATTTCATTTTCCCAACACCTTGAAGCCACCTAACAGCACCCAATCCACCAGCCTTTTCCAACTTGTCCATTGCCTTCTTAAATGTGAATTCGGAGTATGCTTTGTAGCATTCCCAAAATCGATCATGCATTACCCTTCCTGGAAAGGACTTCTTGAAGTTTGCATACAAGTGTTGGCAACAAAATCTTCTTGAAACTGTGGGCCAGATTTCCCCTAGAGCTGGTTCAACACCCTACATTAGTAGAAACAATTTCAAAAATATGAATATGAAGAAGATTACAAAAATAAGAATGTTAACTAACAAGGTAAATTAGAAGCTATAAATACCTTTTGTCTGTCTAATATAATAGTCCAATTGTCCCTATCAGCATCCTTCAACACCCTACATTAGAAGAAAGAAAACCATGTGCTTTTACTTTCATTCTCGTAAACACCATATGCTATAGGAAAAATCTCATAATCTCCATTAAGAGCAACATCAGCCAACAAAACCCCTCCGTATTTGCCTTTTAGATGAGCTCCATCTACTGCAATTAGCCCTCTACAACCTTGAATGAAACCCTCAATCATTGGTTTCAAAGAAATGAAGATACTCTTGAATTGAATCGATTTTTCTAGTTTATCTTCAGCAACCTTCCAAACACAATGAGCCTTGGAGTCCGGGTTAGTCGTCTTCAATACCTCACAATAAGTAGGCGGATTTTGATACGATGTGTCATCACTTCCTCTAATCATATCCAATGCAAGTGTCCTTGCCTTGTACAAGGACGTTGACTTCATATTAATGCCAAATCTCTGAAACAAGAGATCATTGATATTTTTTCCTGATATCTCTTCATTTGCTCTTACATCTTCTAGAATCTTAGTTGTTGCCCATTCAGGAGTTTCCATGGAGTTATACAAGTTTAGTCTCATGCAAGTATGAGTGCCTTTCAAAGATTTTATTTCCCATGTAACACCATCTGCTAATCTAGATGAATGAATCTTCCATTCACAGTTTGAATCTCCACACTCAGCGGTATACCTTTGTTGCTCAGCTTTGATCACTACAATAGAGAATCCTTCTTGGACACAATAATCTCTCACAACATCCATAAAGTGTTCTTTGTTTAGGAAAAGCATCCATTCGCTGAGTTTGATTTTTCCGAAGTCATTTTCTGCATAATACTCCCCATTATCATAGAGGTCATCAAAGTATACTTCTCCTCTATCCTCATCCCAATAATCACAAGTGGGATCATATACATCATCAACTGGTGGTAAAACAAATTCATCTTGTATCTCATTTTCTGCATCTCCACTAGAATGCACTTCGACATTAGAAGGCACTTGGACATTGTTTGGGTGCTTCTCCTTCCTTACTACAACAAGCTTGCTAGAAGTTTGACTTCCCGAGGTTTGAGAAGTAGCTCCAGCCTTGGGAACATATATCCCTCTTCTTCTTGCAGAGGTTGCAGGAACTTTCCTATCCATAGGATATGATTGCAAGTTAATGGATGCATCTGTTGAACTTGGTTGTAATGGATTATGAAGGTCATTAGCTTCAACAACTGTGGAATCAACACTTTTATTTGATTCAATCAAACCTCGTGCTAGTTCTAGATTCTTACACGGTGCCTCGGCTGAACCAATTGCCAAATTAATCAACTTCTTGCCATGTAACAAGCTAAACATCTTCATAAGATCTTCATCACTCTCCAGCTTAATACTTTGAGAATCATGTGCATACCATAAGGCTGGTTCCTTGGGAAGGAACATCCCATTCTTTGCAGCACCCTCGAGCAAATCAACATATATTTCAAGAATATTACACCTATCTGGATCATCCACTTGTGTTTCGACATAATCATGATGAATGTAACGGAGTCTCAACAATATTTTGTCCCCCATTCTGCAAATTATAAATCAAAACAAAAATATAAATACAACAAAGTTGAATGGTCAAATTAAAGAGAAAAAAACATCTTTTGAATTCTAAAGATAAAAACAAGCACTTTCATTTAGTAGGGTTTTAGAAGGGAATATATACTTGGATACCTTTAATTCTGTTTTCTCACAAAACTAAACGTGTAATTCAATATACATCACATGAACGTTGATACATAAGATTGTCCCAAACAATACCTAAAATATTTTCAAAGCTGTAATTTAAATGCTTAAGATGGTATTCAAAATTTAGACAACTCACTTCAGTAGCTATGCAAATCAAAAGCCACGAGATTAGTTGATATCAATCCATATTCTTGATTAGAAATCTGAATTTATGAAATGTAGTCTACATGCATTTCATGACCCTCTTGCATAAGTGTTGATAGATATATTAGGAAGTGACGATCTATTGCAGTAAAACGAGGCACCCTAATTCGAAGCTTTAGTATGCAACTGAACACATCTGTACAACCCTAATTAATTAACCCTAATTTCATCACCCTAATTTCGTAATTAGGAATTAAACGTACCTCAGTATCCAAACACGCCGTCGACGTTGTCCAACAGCAGCCTCCTTGTCTGCGATCGATCCTGCTTCCTCGTCGACAATCAGCCCCCGTTCTTGTTCATCAACGACTAGCCTTCTTCGTTCTCTTCTATCTTTGTTCAGCTACGTGTTTTTTTTAAACGATCAACCCTAATTGTTCTTTTAATTTTTTTTATTTTTTTATTGTACTTAACGATAAGTTAACGGATGGGCATTAGGTAAAATATTTTTAAAGTACAGGGTTATCTCCCGAAATTGTCAATAGGTATGAGTATTTCGCGAAATATGTAAAAGTTGAAGGTTACCAGGCGAAAAATCCGCAAAATTAATTAGCCTATTTAGGCGGTTGTAAGCTAAGCCTATTTTTTTAGGTTTTTGTTAAGTATAAAAGGCCTTTTTCTTTCTCTTACCTCCTCACCATTCCTCTCCCACCTCCACCTACACACAAAGGAGGAGGACACCCTAATGTTCTACTCCTCCAATTCCGGTGATTCACGGTCGCCGATCGACGGACGACAACGCTGCTGCCGAACGAGTAGGGATCGCTAGGCTCTTCGCCTTCCTCTTCCTTGTCGTCTTCCTCCGCTCCTCCATTTTTCTCTGATCTCGTGTTCGCCGGGAAAAATGCCAAAAGGCTCTTGTTGATTGCTGCGAGCTTCAAATCTGAGAAAGTAAGTGCAATTTTGCTTGTAGTTTTCGGAAATTTGAGCAAGATCTGGGAAATTTCGGAAACCAGTGTATGGTGTGGTAGAAAACCTTGATTATGCAGTATGTAGTTGATTGCCTTGAATGTTGATGGTTCTTTACAGATTTGAGTGAGTCTGGCTATAATGTGTTTGTAATTATATTTAGGAGTTTCGTTTACTGGTTACACCAAAACCTTATAATGTGTTTGTGATGAATTCGATTAATTGGGAGTTTCTTAGCTTTAATATGTATGAATTCGATTAGGTATTGGGATATCAATTAGGAGGCGGAAGGGCGTTGTGGAAAGGGAGATTGCACAGATTGGTAAGCCATCTTCTAGTTAGCTACCAACCTGCAAATTATTAATTAATTAGTATTGTCTATGGGATGATTAATTGTTAATTATGAGCGCGAGCAGGCTGATAGGGACTAGCTTTAACATCATAAATCAAAGTGAAAACCAGATAGAGCTTTCATTTTCAAGTAGATGGGATCCAAAATTATGGAAATCAGCCTATCAGACAAATACAAAAGATGTATTAAATAATGTTTGAAGAATGCTTAAATAAAAACAACTTGAGATGGAATCTAGTATGATGAGTGACCAAGGTGAGAGAAGACATGCCCACTCTGTGTTGAGGAGATGGATTTGACTGATTAGCAATTAAAGCCAGCTCGAGTGTATTTTTTATAATTTTTTATACTAGGGGGTTTATGCGTTCGTTGGACGGGATCAGATTTTTTGAACCTTTATAACTTATTTATAATATTTATAACTTGGATTTTATTGTTTTAATTTTAACTGAATAATTGAAGAAGTTTATGAAGAAATCTTTAAATATTGTTATTTATATAAATATGCAAATAATATTTATGATACAGAAATTGGACGTAATTAGAATTTGAATACATTGGATTTTATTGATAGGAATTTAATCTACTAATTGATTGTTAAAATATTGATTTATAATCATTTAGATAATACTGAACCAACACTATTTATAGAACTTTTATTTATACACTACATACATGAGTGTTAATTAATCATATCTACATATGAAGAGATAGCTGGTAAAGATCAAATTGGAATGTAAGAACCAAATTATCTTATATATAATTGCAATGTAAGTGCATGAATGTTGATGTAGTAAAGATTAATATATAAAATAGCTCTTTCGAAGTGAAAAATATAATTTTATCTCCAGTTTCAATCTTGTAAAGCATGATATAATGATGATGAGGGTAATCCATCTAAACTTGAAGGATATTTGGACATCTAATAGATTTATATGTAAATAAATCCATTATAGACATACAAAAAAATTATTGATGATGATGTACTGAAAGAATGGAGATGACATTTTCTTGCAATGTTAATTAGTAGGAAGTCCAGCTTGCCAAATATGAGATGATACCATTGTCTTTGTTTCTCCACATATAAAAATGGCAAAAAGTGTTTGAATATACTCTCTACTCTTTTTTCTATGAAATTAACAATTTATCTCTACCTATATATGGCTGAAAAGTCATGTTATGCATCATGAGCAAATAAATTTATCTAGTTTAGTAACTAAATAAAATATAATTTAAACTAATTCAAATGGATACACATAAATCTATTTTTCTCCAAAATAAAAAAAAGGTCAAATGAGTTTCAAATTTTTGGTTTGAAATATTTTTATGTACCTTTGATTTCTCTAAAAGTGAACATTTTTTTTCAAAATCACATAATAACTATTAAGGAACAAATAAAAAATATGAATTTGATAATTTGATCAAAAGAGCATATTAACGATTTCAAGGCTACTATATATGGATTAGCTTTGACCTCTTTTAATAAGTAAAAAATATGAATTTGCAAGCATATAAAAGAAATTAAACAATTTGGTCAAAAGAACATACTTACTACGCTAGTATTGAATTGATGACTATTAACGAACAAATTACAATGGATCTCGTCTGTCTCCCAACCGGAAAAAAAGAAGCCCTCAACTCTCTAACTCCTAATTGGTATTTATAAGAGAAATAAGAAGCTTAAGAATTTGAAAAGACATTCGGTAATATAATTCTTGGTAAACTTAATGAGTAGAGAGCATAATAAGGGTAGGAAAAGTCACATATAATAAGGGTAGAGAGCATATCAATTGTAAACTTAATGAGTAAATGGAAAACCAAAAGTCACCACCCAATACATATAATAAGGGTAAAGAGTATATCAATTGTAAAATTAATGAGTAGATTATTGATATTTATAAGAGAAATAAGATGCTTAAGAATTTGAAAAGACATTCAGTAATATAATGCTTGGTGAATTAAAATACGTATTAATTTTCTCAATTCTACTAACCTTTTAATTCAATGGAAAACCAAAAGTCATCACCCAATACATAATGCTTGGTGAATTAAAACACCTATTAAAGCTCCCAATTTTACTAACCTTATAATTCAATATAAAACCAAAAGTCACATATAATAAGGGTAGAGAGCATATCAATTGTAAAATTAATGAGTAAATGGAAAATCAAAACTCACCACCCAATACATATAATAAGGGTAAAGAGTATATCTTGTAAAATTAATGAGTGGATTATTGGTATTTATAAGAGAAATAAGAAGCTTAAGAATTTGAAAAGACATTCGGTAATATAATGCTTGGTGAATTAAAATACGTATTAGTTCTCCCAATTTACTAACATTCTAATTCAATGGAAAAGCAAAAGTCATCACCCAATACATAATGCTTGGTGAATTAAAACACCTATTAAAGCTCCCAATTTCACTAACCTTATAATTCAATATAAAACCAAAAGTCACATATAATAAGGGTAGAGAGCATATCAATTGTAAAACTTAATGATCGAGTAAATGGAAACCAAAAGTCACCACCCAATACATATAATAAGGGTAAAGAGTATTTCAATTGTAAAATTAATGAGTAGATTATTTGTATTTATAAGAGAAATAAGACGCTTAAGAATCTGAAAAGACATTCGGTAATATAATTCTTGGTGAATTAAAATATGTATTAATTCTCCCAATTCTACTAACCAATCATATGGAAGATTAAAGGTCAATTGAAAGAATACTCATAATAAATTCAATTAATTTTTTTATTTACTTTTTATTTTCATAAGATTGCTAGTCATAAATGGGCCAAAATTTTCTTGTTTATATGTTATATAGATATAGATAGATAGATAGAAGATTTTTAGTAGGGTAATATGAAAAGTCACATAATCTACTAAACATCTAAGATGGAGAAAATTTATAAAAAAATAATAATAGATTTGATAGATTTTTAGTATATTAAATAGAACTCAAAAGTAAATGTTCATAAGATATTTAATTTTGAATTTTTTGTTACAATTGTTTGTTTATTGGATTTTCTCGCTATGTTATTATAAATATTTTGACCAACCATCTAACGCGTCTTTTGTAAAAGTTTAATATATTGTGTAGTACTTTGATATTTGAAGTGTCGAAATTATATTGTCTAGTCACTTGTCAGTTGTTACACAATTTAGCATTTTTTAAAAAAAATTGTAGAACTCCTCTTCCTAAGGCTCTTCACCTAGTATTCTCTTCATTCTTCTACATTTGATGAAATGTGAAATGTGAAATTGATAAAATGTGAATATGAGAATTTGTATTTTGCAATCATTTAGAAATAAATTTTTATGCCCAATCATGAAATAAAAATGAATATACTTCAATATGTTACATTAAACAAAGAAGAAAGATATACATTATCCAAGAATGATGCACTTGTATATATAATTTTCTTGGCTATGCTCCGAAATTTGGAGTTGTCCAAATTAATATTCACCTTCGAAAGGAAATGACACTTGTTCCTAGGCATTTACGTATCCGCATCAACATATTCGCTTCTTCCTCGCCGCTATCAACCCAACTTCTTGTAAATTCTTCCAAAGCTTTCCACCAATCTATCATTCTTTCACTTTTTGTGAACATGCATGTGGATAAGAGATATTACATGTGTGTATTTGAGTGTAAATATTGATATGATGGTACGACTTTTTATATTAGAAATGTTGGAGGTGTAGGAATATTAAAAGGTGTTTAGAATTTGATATTATTATAAAGTAATTAGTTAGATCTAAATTTTAATATGTATGTTACAATTGTTTATATTATGGGCATTCATTCTCAAAAAACTTCTCATATATTTTTATAGAAGATAGATAAATAGATGGATTAGAAAAAATTAGAAATAAATATTTAAGCCTTTTGAATGAGGCATTAATTACCCATGTTTTTCTATTTTATAGTATATATAGATAGATAGATTTGTGTTCATTTATGTGGGATACGTTGGGTATATGTTGTTGTTGCTTATTTGTGTGGTGATTTTTTTATGTATATAAGAATTAATGTTCAAGAGGTAATCATTGCATTATTAATTTGATGTTTTTCTGCTTGCACTTTGATATTATGATGCTCCTTATATTGCAAGTGATTTATCCATTGAATTCAAGGTAGGCTTTAAAAGCTTGACTATTAGTTTGGATGGAATCTAGTAAGTCGTGTATATTTTTCTGTTTTTATCATCTATGGTATAGTGTTTGGATGCTGAATTTGCATCTATGGTGAGTTCTCATATGAATTTGTTAAAGCCTTGTTATTCTCCATGTTCTGACTGAGCATCTATGGTCAGCTATGTGAATTCTCAAGAGCCTGGAGAAAGCTACATGCCTATATTAGCTTTAAAGAATTGGGTGGGCTTGCAGTAATGACTGAAGAAAGGTATTGTTCTTCTCCATTTGTTTTTGATATTTTTTTTCTTTTTATCCCTTTAATCCTTTGATATCTTCTATCAAGTTAGATGAAACTCTAAGACGATTTATCCTATTAGCTCAAATGGTAGAACATTTTCCTTTAATAAATAATGACGTGGGTTCAAATCCTTCATAGGCTCATTATTAATATTTTGATGACAAGTTTTTATATGGTGATGACAAGCATAATGATGTTTGATGATAACTTTGTTTATTTATCTGTTGATGACGGTTGTTTTGATGTGGTTGAATGTCATTAAGGCTTTTTAAAAACATTTGATGACAGTTTTGATGATACTTGATGATGGTTGTTTGTCACCAAGACCCTTTGATGACAAACAAATGAATGTAATCAAGGTCCTTGATGACACTTGTTTGTCATCGAACCGTGTCATCAATACTTTTTTGATGATAAATTGTTGACAGTTTATGAAAAAGTGATGACAGTAGAATTGTCATTAATTAGCGATGACAATCGAACCATCATCAAGTAAGGATGACATGTGTGATGAGGCTCAAAACATATACGGCTCCTTGTACTTGTGCAAATTGGTCACTTAGACACCTCACCTTTGGTTTGGACCTATTGAGCACTTAAACTTAACAATTTGGACCTATTAAACACCTGGTCGCTGACAACCTCGTTGAGTGTAACACACGTACGCTGACATATTTTTGCCACATAAGCCTATTTTGTCCAGATGTGTGCCACATAATCTTATTTTTCCACATAAGCCAAAAATTTAAAGATTAATTAAATTAAATTATTAAAACAAAAGAAAAAGAGTAAAGTCTCTTTACTCAACCCTCACTCTCTCTTTCTTGAGGAAGGCTATGGAGCCATAACAAACAAGACAAGTTGGCGACCTCCCATGGCAAACTGGTGGCCTAATCCATCGATCATCGTTGAAGCTTGTCTCCCATGGTAATTTCTTATCAGAATCCCACATCGATTTCACTCAACTCTGAAGCTCATCTCCCATGGCTGGCGCTCTCTCCTCTCCAATTCTTCGGATCTACAATGACGGAGATCGGATCTACAAGCTTGTCCCATGGAAAATGGGGCGAGAAATGATAGGGTTTGAAGAATTTGGGTTGCGAAATTTGGAGGCTTCAAATCTACAGAGGCGGAAATCGGATCTACAAGCTCGTCTCCCATGGAAAATTGGGCGAGAGATGATAGGTTGAAGAATTTGGGGATGGAAGTCCAAATTTGGTCTCAGATTTGATGAAAAAGACTAATACCAGTAAAATTCGACAATGAATAGAAGCCCGAAAAGGGGCTTTAATGGTGGAAATTCCTCTTTCCCTAATTTGTGGGTGGAAGTCCCTCTTTTCCTAATTTGATGATGAAGACTTTGGGGTGGTAACCATGGCTTATGGGAAAATCAATTCGCTACTGTTGCTTTTGTAAATACCGACAACGGTAGCCATGGCTTCTCCAAGTTCAGTCAACGGAGCGATGTAGCAGAGGAAATGAAAAATAGAAAAAAATCATCGTTCAAGTTCAAGGTAGAAGAAAGAAAGAAAACAAAAGAAAACAAAAAAATAGAAAGAAAATATAAAGAAAAAGAAAAAACAATAAAAAATTCTTAACTATCATACCTCACTCTCTCAAAAATAAGTGAATTACACGCGACTTGACACATCAGTAATCAGGCGTTTAATTGAACATAATTATTAAGTTTAAGTGTTCAATAGGTCCAAACCAAAGGTGGGGTGTCTATCTGACCAATTTGCACAAGTTCGGGGGGTTGTATATGTTTTGAGCCTGTGTGATGATAGTTGATGACAATCAAACCGTCATCAAGTAGTGATGACAAGTGATGACAATCATACCGTCATCAAATAACGATGATAATTGATGACAATCGAATTGTCATCACTAGGAATGACATTTGTGATGATAGTTGATGACAATCAAACTGTCATCAAGTAGTGATGACAATTGACGACAATCGAACCGTGTCATCAATAATTTTTTGATGACACTTTGATTATTGACACATATTTGATGACGGTAGAAAAAAATTGTATGTGATGACTAATATTTGATGACACTAAAAACTTAAATGTGATGATATATATTTGATGACAACTTTGTTATTTATACGTGATGACGGTTGTTTTTATGTGGTTGAATGTCTTTGATGATATTTGTTGTCATCAAAATGTTGGCATCAAGACATTTTGATGTCTTGATGACAACTTGTTATAATAGTTGATAACAATCAAACCATCATCAAGTAGTGATGACAAGTGATGACAGTTGAAGATTGTTCGAACCGTGTCGAGTGATGACACATTTGATGACACTAAAAAATATTGTATTTGATGACACATTTGATTACACTTTAAAATTAAACGTGATGATACATATTTGATGACAACTATAATTTTTATGTGGGATGACGGTTGTTTTTATATGGTTGAATGTCTTTGATGATACTTTTAATCATCAAAAAGTGTTATCAAGACATTTTGATGACACTTTGTCATCAAAAACCTGTGATGACGGCGGGAAAAATTGTGATGACGGTGAAAAAAAATTGTGATGATAGTGATGACGGTTGTTTTTATGTGGTTGAATGCTTTTAATGATACTTTTTGTCATCAAAAAGTGTCATCAAGACATTTTGACGACACTTTTTACCTTTCATTGGACTTTTTGTCATCAAAAAATTGTGATGACGGTTATGAAAGTGATGATATTGATGATTGTGGTGATGGTCAACTACCGGTCAAGGACCGAATCAATTCGATCAACGGGCAAGTCAATCCGGTCAACGACCGAGTCAACTCGGTGGAGTGGGGTGTGGGGTGGGTGATGGGGGGTTTTGGCTATTTACCTAATTTTCACACCCTCCTTAATATCCACCTAATTAGCTTCTTTTTTTTTGCTATTTACTTAATTTCGTAGATAAGGTACGTATAGCTTTTTTGGAAATATCATTGTCAATATCAATTTTAAAAAATTTAACAAAAACAGTTAAATAATATAGTAATTTTACAAGTTTCTTAAGAATATCCTTGCATATATCAATTTTTAATAATTATTTTTAGAAATGATACTTTTTTGTAGATAAGATACGTATGATTTTATTTAAATATCCTTGTCAATATCATTTTAATCAAAACTTAACAAATACAAATAAATAATAAAATAATTTTATAAAATCCCGTGCAGGACACGAGAACTAAGACTAGTTACTAATAACTAAAGCCGAAGCAATTTTTGCCACCACATTGCACCACATCACTCCTTTATTAAAATAATATTTTAAATAGTTAATTATACAAAAAAGTTATCTCTAAGTAACATAAAGATATAATAATATTTGTAAAAATTTATCCCCCAAATAAACATAAAGATAAAATAATATTAGTACATTTGACCAATCTAAAAAAAACATTATATTTATTATATTTGTAAAAGATAAATTAAAAAAAAGATAAGAAAAAATATGTACACATGATCACATATATATCTTTAAAATAAAAATAGCCATATTTATCTATAACTATATATTAAAGTTGTAACTTTTTTAGTCACCACATTAATTTTGGCCCCAATTTATATTTAAAAAATTATTTTTATTATTTTTTCCAATTAAACTCCTTTTTATTTATTTATGTGGAAAAAATTAATTCAAAATTTTAATTAAAAATAACGAAAATTATTTTATCTTAATCTTTTTATCTACTAGTAACCGGGCCGCACTGCGCGACCAAGAATATTGGCCCTTAATTTTAAAATAAACTACAAATTTGTATAGAAAGAAATGTTTCCACTTTGAAATGATTAGAGATTTACAGATAGAAAATTCACACATTCAACCTTGCATTGTTCGAATCCAGAAGAATACACATTCGAGTGACAATACGTAGTAAAAGCAAACCCAACATTATTTTGTCATGATCAGATGGTGGTAGAGTACAAGTTAATTTGGATATAGCTAATCAGTTAAATTCAACTAATATATGACCCAAATAACCTAAGGGTGGCTTAATACATATTTCAATTCCTTCTTTCAGACAATGGGTAAAAAGCCAACAGATAGTGATGTATTGCCAGCTTAACTTTCTCACTGTACGAAGTCTATGGTGGAGTAGCAAGCCTTCAATGTTCCATGTTAAAGTTGTTGACTGCCAAGTAAAAGAAGTGAATGGTGTAAATAATGCATAAGGCATTTGACCAAAAAAAATAATGCATAAGGCAAGCACATATGAGCACTGGGCACAAAGAAGAATCCCAAAAATGCGAACAGACTACTGATTATGCACAAGGCAAACACATATAAGTATGTCCCCTCAATTTAAAGTGAGATGAGGTTGAAGCTAAAGGGCATAAATGCCCATCAATAAGGCAAAGGATGTTTTTGATCATAAAAACTATATATCATTTTTCACAACCCAACAATTATTACAATTAATCTAAAGTTGTCCATAAGAATCCTTGGATCCAACATACTTTCACAACAATCTCATCAAGGAAATTGAAAGCAAATCAAATAAGACTACCTACTTTAGTTATTTAAACCAAAGTACTCTTATTCTGCACACAACATATACTCAGAAATTTATCACCTTATGGTCATTGTGAGTGGGTAAAAAATCATAGCTACCATATTATTATTTTCGTTATCTTCATAAAGGTATTTTTAATTATTGCTTATTTATTATATTTTATCTATTTTCCTATTATATTAAATATGGTGGTTAAGCAACTTAATGGGAGATTTTATCTTTCATTAAAGATAGAATTAAAGTTGGAGAAGGGGTAGAATATTCCTTGCTTGGTCCTTAAGGTAGTTAGCCAGTCCTTGGAAGATAGAATTTTCGGCCATATAGATATAATTTTCGGCCCCCAACCTCTCCTTCTTCCATTATAAATACACGTCTTCGCCGTGTAGGGAAAGCCACAGGTTGCATATTGATTGATAGACTGATACTCGCTCAGGCTATTGAACACACTATTGAGAGCTTGAACAGGCTAATATTCGCTTAGCTCGACTGTTCAGGAATATCCATACTCACTGGATCTCTCGCTTTCTTGTTGTACCTCGACGTTCGATTTAACAACTCTTCTTTTGACTTAGGCATCGGAGGTGGATTAGGGAGTCCCCACCCCCTGTGTCCATTGTTTTGCAGGTTACAGGTTTGAAGAGTCAGTTGAGAACGGAAGAGGAAGGAGCATACAATTAGTGCATTAAAGGCGGAATTTTTGTGCACTAACAATTGGCGCCGTCTGTGGGAACGAGGATTAAATCCACGAGTAATTGTTCCTAAAAAGAAGAAATAGCTTTTCGAAACCTTGGAGGCAACCGCGCTAAATCGATCGTGTTGCCCTCAGCGAGCGAATCCGCGACCGCGGAAAGAGGCTCCGCGCCCGCAGAAGGGTTTTTCGCGCCCGCGGACAGGTACTTTGTGCCCGCGGATCGCCGGAGTACGCCTCCGGAAATTCCCGCACTCTGGATTTTTGACCGGAGTGTCCCTCCGAAATTTGTGTTTTTCGGGTTTTTTCTAGCCAAAGGGCGTCACAAAAATCAACAAAAGAGATCCACTTTGGATTTGTTTGAACCCTAATGCAAGTTGATCAGGTTAATTCCGATATTCGCTCGGATGGTCAGACCTTTGTGCCCGGAAACGACTTGAACCGTGACCCTACCCCTCTCGCTAGTACGGTTGTTCATCGCACAAACCGCTTGGGGTCCGAGTCAAGCGACGAAATCGTCAGTCGTAGTACTTCAAGGCCTGAATCAACTGAATTTGATCAAGCTTGGGAGTGGGCAATGCGTGTTGCCGAGAATGAGAATAATCAAAGAGTTCAAGAGCGAGGCGAATCGGTTCAAGCGATCGCAATCGCCCAACAGAACCGCGACCGCAGCCAGGAGGGCCGAGATCGTGGCCAGTCAAACCGCGCCCGCGGTCCTAAGAACCGCGACCGCGGGCTGCGTATTTCCGAGCCTTCGCTCTCTATTCGCGATTCAAACCCTAATTTGGTTAGCCCTCGCCTAGAGCAAGGCCAATCTAGTCATGTCGGGTCTAATCCCATCAGAGGTGACAATCGTATCACCTTGTCATCCGCTCCGAATGGAGGGAATGGGGCATCCACGACCACCAGGGATGAAGAAGAAGACGAGATCACCCATGCTTTGGCTACTACTTTAAGAGAGAATGACAAGTACCAAACTAGGTGTACAGAAGCTGAATCCCGTTTGGAGCATGCCCTAGATGAAATCGCCAGGTTGAAACGCTCCTTGGATAAAGTTCAAGGCAAGAGCCCCATTGATGAGTCAGAAATTGAGAGGACTACTCGATGGCTTGTAAGTGTTATTGAATTCGCCGATAACCGTCATAGTCCTCAATCGATCAGTTTTGACGAATCAGGCGAGATGCAGATTGATTATGATAGCGACAGGAGAGCGCCAAGAGGCCGGCGACGGGATCATCACCACGAGTCGCCCTCGCCACGGACCCCCCTCAGTCCAACGACCCATCCTCGGACGACTCAAGCGAAGCCAACAATCGCGATAATCGTCGCGGCCGAAGCCGCGAGCTCGGCGTGAAGGACCGCGATCGCGGTGGCAGGGGCCGCGATCACGGCCGGTCAGATCGCGACCGCGGATCTGACGATCGACGCGATTCTTCGCGCGAGTTAGACGATCGTTAGGATCCTTTCGAGAATCCCGAACCTAAGCATGATCAGGGTAGAAAAAGGAAGAAGAGACGACGTAGCCAGCGTCGGAGTGTTAGTCTTGAAAGGATTGAAGGTAGGGCCCGAGCTTTTGAGTGTACTCAAAGAAGACTGCTTGATCTTTTGAGGGCGCAAGGTGGTACCTTGCAATCGGCTCGAGAACAAGAAGAGCATAAGTTGGCTATGGTGACATCGACGCCATTCCACTTAGACATTCAACAAATCCGGCCTCCGCCAAAGTTTTCTCCCCCATCTTTCACCATTTATGATGGACACTCGGATCTCGTAAACCATATAGCCTCTTACTCTCATAAAATGGCATTGTGGGCGTCGGAGGAAGCTGTTATGTGCAAGATGTTCCCAAGTAGTCTCTCTAAAGGGCCATTGAAGTGGTTCCATAGCTTGAAACCAGGATCAATTCGGTCTTGGAATCAATTGGTCACTAAGTTTGTAAGGCGATACATAGCTAATAGTCGAGATGCGACATCACTTGATACACTCTTTGGCCTCAAATAAGAAAGAAACGAGAGCTTGCGCCGCTTTTCGAATCGTTTCATGGATTGCTATACAGAGGTTGAAGGTTGTGGTGATAAGACTGCCATTACTGCCTTTAAAAGGGCAATTCCCGTTGAGAGCAAGCTAAGAGAAGAGTTGACACTTCGTCTTCCTTCTACAATAGCTGAGCTCCAAGAGCGTATTCACCAGTATGTGCGTTTAGAGGAGGCTAATTACAAAGTAAGAGGAAGGTCGTACTCTCCCCCTCGTAAAATGCACCACCCTTCAAACAGAAGCTCTAGGCAAAATGGTCATTCGTCGGAGGGGCAAGATAGAGAGGTTTACACAGCTTTCAACATTCCGATCTATAAGATTTTACCACGCATCAAACATGAGAGATATTTTCGCTATCCCTCTCAGGATGAATGCCCCAAAGACAATGTCCTAAGCCGAAAATATTGCATGTACCATAAAGTACAAGCGCACATGACTGAAGATTGCAAGCCTTATAAGGAGTGCCTTGAAGGTCTGCTTCAAGAAGGGTACTTGCGTGAGTACATTGAAAAAAATGAACCAGAAGATCTTGAAGAGCCGAGAACAAAACAAATTGAGGTCGAGCCTGAAAGTGAAGACCAGCTGCGAAACTGCGACCGCAGGCCCAAGGGCCGCAACCGCGGCGCTGGAACTGAGAGCCAAACCTCGAAATTGGGGCAAAACCGCGATCGCGAGTCGCCAAGCCGCGACCGCGGTGCCAGGGACCGCGACTGCGGGGCACCCTGCCGCGATCGCGGGACTACATCTGAGAGCATGACTTTGTGAGAGCTTGATCGTGAGTGCGATCACCCGTCATCTCGGGATTAGGAATTTCATGTAAATATGGCACTCTTTTTCCCATTGTGGTTTTGATGAGGCCCTTAGGATTTTTCGCTTTAGCATTCATTTGTTTAGTCTTGTAGGTCCATGACATTCACGTTTATTTATTAATAAAAGTTAGTTTTTACATTAGTTTGAGTCTTGCACAAAAAAAATATATTAAGTGCAACATTAGTTCATCACACTAATGGATTTTAACATACACGTGTATGTGAAATTAGAAATCTATGATATTCGCTCATAGATATAAGTTCTATGATATTCCCTCATAGGATAAGGAGATTTATGATATTCGCTCATAAATAAATTAGAGATTTATGATATTCGCTCATAAATAAATAAAGGTTTATGATATTCACCCATAAATGTTAAATCCCATGATATTCGCTCATGGACGTACAAATACGCACGCTCGCACACACGCACGCACGCACGTTAGGGGAACCCGATCGACTAATCCGCATGACCACTTCGACTAAGAAGCCTTTGTACCCTACGTCACTGTATATGAGAAAACGTATACAACTACGTAGGTGGGGCAATTGTGAGCGGGTAAAAAATCATAGCTACCATATTATTATTTTCGGTATCTTCATAAAGGTATTTTTAATTATTACTTATTTATTATATTTTATCTATTTTCCTATTATATTAAATATGGTGGTTATGCAACTTAATGGGAGATTTTATCTTTTATTAAGGATAGAATTAAAGTTGGAGAAGGGGTAGAATATTCCTTGCTTGGGCCTTAAGGCAGTTAGCCAGCCCTTGGAAGATAGAATTTTCGGCCATATAGATATAATTTTCGGCCCCCAGTCTCTCCTTCTTCCATTATAAATACACGTCTTCGCCGTGTAGGGAAAGCCACAGGTTGCATATTGATTGATAGACTGATACTCGCTTAGGCTATTGAACACACTATTGAGAGCTTGAAGAGGCTAATATTCGCTTAGCTCGACTGTTCAGGAATATCCATACTCGTTGGATCTCTTGCTTTCTTGTTGTACCTCGAAGTTCAATTTGACAACTGTTCTTTTGACTTAGGCATCGGAGGTGGATTAGGGGGTCCCCGCCCCCTGTGTCCATTGTTTTGCAGGTTACAGGTTTGAAGAATCAGTTGGGAACAGAAGAGGAAGGAGCATACAATTAGTGCATTAAAGGCGAAATTTTTGTGCACTAACAGTCATGTAGCCTATTATGCAATAAAAATAGGAGAAATATTTATAACGCTACAAGCAAAGGATAGTAAATGGTACTTTACTCAAATCTTGAAGATAATACATGAGAAGATGAAAATGAACAAGGATGATGAAGAAGTAGAAATAGTTTCTATAATCAAATCTAAAATAGAATGGAGTATGCATACCATTAGCATCCTTAGAGTGGCCACGAAATGACCTCAACTCCTTTATAGCCCTTATATCATAAAGTTGTAAGATGACACGATAGACATCATCCAGAAACGAACACATGAGACTTGATCATCAATAAAGGAATGAGACAGATATAATTGACCAACAACTGAGTGATCAGTGAAAAACAACAACCAACCTTAATTATTTCATTTTTGTAAGCAGTAAGTACTCAGTTTCCTTTGTCGTTCCACTTTGTGTTACAAATGGTGTTTTTGTTTCCATGACTACAAATTAAGCAAATTGTACACTCAAAAAACAAAAAACTTGTATGGGGTATGTTATTGTTCACAATACATTTACCCATTTCTTGTAGAATCAATGTAACAAAGCTTGTGGCACCTACAAGGAACATAGCTACTTCCCAGACTTCGCATCCCAAGGTTTAACAAGGCTATACTTTCCACGTGACCAAACAACACTCATGTAAGTATTAAAAAAAAGGACAGTATTGCAACAAAGAATTAAAAACTCTACCAACACCTAATACGAGTAAGGACTTTTAAGGGTGCAAGTCAACACACTTCACATCCCAGTCACGGCTTGTCTGATTTCAAACCACATGTAAAATGCTCTTAAAATACTTGAAGCAAAGTACAGACAAAAAAAAAGGAAAAGTAAAACATGAATGGATATTCTATATGGTTCCATTAAGCCTGCCTATTTCATGCCATATTTTATAGAATATATACATACAAAATATTACTTATCTAGATAAAAACACGAACAACAAAAGATCTAGTGTAATAACAAAGGCATGAAATCTTCCATGAGAGGAAAGTTCCTTTGGAAAAAATCATAACAAATATCCTTTATAGTTTCTCTTTGTTGAGTTTTTCCTGAATCTATACAACTTCAATTTCTCATTTCCTTATTTTATCCTTTAAACAACCCAGAAAAACAGAATGATATGTGATCAAGTTGCAAGATCCAAGGAAGAAATCTTGGACACTAATTTTCCATTTATAATCCCAAACCTCCGAATCATTACCCCTATTCAAACTTCAAAGTATCAAACCTGTAATATTCGGAAATATTTTGATATTTTTATTCTATTTTTATGTTACTCGATTTTCGTATTGGGATTACTTTGCTTGTAAGTGATCTCGGCTAAATAATAATATTTGAAATTTTATTTTGAAATTTAAATAATTATATTTTAAAAAGTTTTTAAATAAAAATTAATTAATAATTATTTCAGGGTAAAATTTGTAATAAAGCAGATTTGAGGGTAAAAATATAATTTTTGTAAAAAAAACAACAAATTGTCGACCTTGTTTGTCGACTTCACGTGTGATATTTATATGGGTGATCTTCATATTTTCGAATCAAGAACGGAATTGAAAACAAAAACAGAGAGAGAGAGAGAGGAGAGGAGAAAAAAAACGAGAAAGAAGAAGAACTTGTCAAATTTTGTTGTTTTTGTTGGATCTGGTACAAGATCTCTTCTATCGGGTTTTAAATTCGAAGTAAGAGTGTGGTTTGGTAAGTTTTAATTAGTTAATGGTTTATTTAGATTTTACTAATTTTTTTCCAGATCTAGAGCTATAGTTGGTTTTGATTCAGAAATTGTCGGAGGGTGTTTTCGATATTGGATTTATATTCGGTAAAAGATTTCAGAGTAATTTTAAGGTTCTGTTTTGTACTGATATTTGGAGATCTTCGATCAAGTTTTACAAAGAAGTTTGAACTAGAAAAATGTTCTTTTATATATATAGTATATTCTTCTCAAATTTTAAAGGATTTGGATTTATACAAAAGAAGTTATAAGACATGCTGGCTTTTCGTTGTTTTTAGGGTTAGTGATACGGAATTAGCTCCTCGATTGCTCGATGATGACAATTCGGTCTTGTTTTGGCCCGATCTTGACAAATAATTCTCTTTTTCAAACCTGAATTGACCTTAAAGTTAGAAACTTGTAACGCAAGTAACACAAATGAGCAAATAACGAAACTGATTTGGGATATTGATAAAATCAACTTTGATAGTTCAATTGGATTGGCTCTAACGCTAAATCCAATTGATTAACTAGGTTTGATCTTTAATAATCAAACTAGAACAATCTCAATTGACTAGACCAATAACTCAAATTGAACAAACGAAAGAGAGAGAGAGAGAATTCGAATGGAGTATGAAGATGAACGATCAGTTTGAGTGCTTGAACACGATTGTTTTAATGGCCCAAAAGCAAGACTAAACCAAAGGGGTTTAATCTTACTTCAAGCTGAATTTTTTATTAATGAAATAACAACTATTTATAAGAAATACAAAGTAACTCCTTGGAGAGCAAGGCAAGATCCCAGCCATCCCTAGAGGGGTATTTTTGGGCTTTTGCTTGCTTCCCAAGATAATATAAAATAATAAAAATACATCTATCAAAATTCCCTTATCTTAATTAAATCAAATAGATAAATATTTGACTTATTTAGATAAGAAAACTAAAAAACTAATCCTAAAACTCAAAAAGATATAAATAATAATAAGGCAAGATATATTTCAGCCCTAACAAACTCCTATGGCCGAAATTATCATAAATATAAAGATAGAATCAAAATAAATGATAAGATTCCCGTAAGACTTGAACAACTCTCAGTAAATTGCATTTTTCAACCCTTTTCTGTTGGATTCTGAATTCGACTTAAACTACAAAGTTGTAGATCTTTTCATTATCTTTCCAACGCATATTGAACGGCTTGAGATCAATTTTCTAGCCCAAGTTATGACCAGTTTACTGAGCATTGTTTTCCATTTGATGGGTTTCATAACTTTCTGAATTTTCATAACTTGATTCTCTTCCTTGGAGTCCTTGAACGCCATGGATGGATATTTTTAAGAGATAATATCAGATCCATGAGCACCTTCTTAAACTTAAATGATCGGGACCTTAGTAACGGTCTTGGTCTTTGGCCTCCATTCGTCTTCAACGAATCATTCATTTGGATCCTCCCTTGATTTGTATCAGTTAGAGTTTGTGAGAGTTAAAAGACTATTTTTATTCATTGGGTTATATATATATATATATAGGAGTGTGGGTCTTAGGAAGTGAACAGAGACGACGGGAAGAGGCATGCTATCTATCTTAGACAAAGTTCCGCGTTGCGGGATAGTTAGTTGTTTCTTGGCTTTGGGATTTCATCTTCGAGGTAAGTCGCCTAGACTTACTTAGTTATCAATTTTGATGTGTGCTAGATGTGTAGATATGATGCATAGAGCTTTATTTTGGGATTCGTCCCCGTATTTTATTATACGACTATGTGTGACTAAAGTGATAGCTTAAAGATATATTAGTAGATGATTAATATTTCATATTTTCTTCGATTTATGAAACTTTGGCATCTATTGGTACAACGATGTCTATGGGATGATCGGGAAGGAGGGAGACATTGATACGTGATTGCCCCGAAATCCTCCGTAGAAACCTCGTATATGACCCACACGATCCCGATCTTGCCTTGTAAATCCAGATTCCAACCTATAATGCTTTCAATGTGAGAAACTTGTGATGCAAGTAAGAAAAACTGATTCGAATGATGATGAATGAGATGGTTCGAAGTTGATAGGAAAATTCAATTAGATAGTTCAACTGAATTGGCTCGAACGCTAAATTCAATTGATGAACTAGAATCAATCTTTAACAATCGATCTAGATCTAAACTAGATGAATAACTTATCAATCAATCAAACTAAGAACAAGAGAGAGAGAATTCGGTTGCTATGGTGATGACGATCTCGAGATTGCAATGCTAGACACACACGTGATTTTTGAGCCCAAGGACTAGATAAACCTTTCTTAGGGTTTATCTAATCTCAAGCTGATTTTATTGAATGGAAATTGCAAAGTATAAATAGAGAATACAAAGCTATTACTTGGGGAACAAGGAGGAGCACATGGCCGGCCCTAGAGAAGGGGATTTGATCTCCTTATCTTGCTTCCCAAGATATAATAAAATATCTATAATAATATCTATCTAGATCCCCTTAAATAAAATAAATCATGGCTGATTTATTTATTTAAGGAAATATCCTAACAAACTCAAAATATCTAAAACAACTAAAAATATCTCTAACAACCAAGAGAGAGAAGATCAACCAACTAACATAAGCCTATTGGCTGATTTCTCTACATTATTTAAAAAACAAAACACGCCTATATTAAAATAATAGAAGATATTTTCTCTTACTTAGAATGGTCAAGTCAAAGGATTGACTTTGACCCATGTACCAATTTATCTCACCCGGTCACCTACTAAATTCAGCCCTAAAGTGAGACAAACTAATACATGTTTCTAAATAAGGAAATAGGTGAATTTCGGGCCTCTTGAATTAATCCATGGAATTCGGGCTCAATTGATGTCGAATGCACGAGACCCACTTAGGCTTGGTTGGCTCTTCAAGAACAGCTGCCAATCGAACCAAGATTGTTGTTGTGCCTTGAGCAATCTTCTTAGCTCGACTTCTTGTAATTGGTCCGTCAGAAGGCACTCGAATCAACTCATCGACGTCGGTTGGAGACATGGCAGGCTTCACTGCATAATTCTCCTCCACTTGAGCTCGAATCGTCTCTGATTCGACGTCGGAATCAAAATCTGGCACATAAGGAGATGATCAGCCACATTAAAAGTCGGATGGACACCATACTCACCAGGCATGTCAACATGATATGCATTAGGGCCGATTCTTCTGATGATACGAAATGGTCCATCTCCTCTCTGATCTAACTTGTTCTTCCTTTGATTTGGGAACCTTTCCTTCCTTAGATGCACCCAAACAAGATCTCCTTCTTCAAAGATAACCTGTTTCCGACCCTTATCAGCATGGGCCTTGTACTTCATGGATTTCCTCTCCAAGTGCATCTTTGTCCTCTCATGTAGCTTCTTCACAAACTCAGCCCGCTTGTCAGCTTCAAAACTCTCTTTTCCCTTGTATGGCGGAGGCGTCAAATCCACCGGAGTCCTCGGATTCAGCCCATAAACAACCTCAAAAGGGGTCATTTTTGTAGCTGAATGGATTGACCTGTTATAAGCAAACTCCACAAAAGGCAAAACATCTTCCCAACGTTTGAGGTTAGCTTTAAGCATAGTTCTAAGTAAAACCCCTAACGTTCTGTTAGTAACTTCAGTTTGCCCATCAGTTTATGGATAACATGAGGTAGAAAATAGCAATTTAGTTCCCAACTTAGACCACCGACTTTTCTAAAAATAACTCAAAAACTTAGCATCACGATCTGAAACAATAGAACAAGGAATGCCATGCAATCTAACAACTTCTCTAAAGAACAAATCAGCAACATGCACAGCATCATCAGTCGTGTGACAAGGAATAAAATGAGCCATTTTTGAAAAACGGTCTACCACTACAAAGATAGAATCTCTACCCTTCCTAGTTCTAGGCAATCCTACAATGAAGTCCATAGAAATGTCCTCCCAAGGTGAACTAGGAATAGGCAAAGGCTGGTACAAACCATGGGAATTAAGTCTAGACTTAGCTTTAGCACAAACAACACAACTCTTGACAAATCTAAGTACATAGTTACTCATTTTAGGCCAAAAGTAGTGTTATTTTAATCCTTCTAAAGTCTTTTCTAAACCCCTATGTCCTCTTGATTCATGAACCTCTTTAGTTAGAAGCCTACGTATACTAGATGAAGGAATGCACAATTTGCCAGCTTTAAACAAGTATCCATCATCAATAAAGTAGGTATCTATTTCTCCCCTAGACATGCAATTCTTATAAATTTCAGCAAAGTGAGGATCACTAGCATACAATTCCTTAATCATTGCAAATCCAAGGATCTTAACATCACATTGGTTCAAGAGAACATACCTGGGAGAAAGGGCGTCAGCTACCACATTCTCTTTGCCTTTCTTATGCTTTACAACATAAGGGAAGGTCTCCATAAATTCAACCCATCTTGCATGTCGCCTGCTGAGTCTGGATTGGCCTTTCAAATACTTCAAGGCCTCATGATCAGAATGGATTACAAACTCTTTAGGCCACAAATAATGAGACCAAGTTTTCAAAACCCTAATTAAAGCATACAACTCTTTATCATAAGTAGGGTAATTCAACTCAGCCCCACTAAGCTTCTCACTAAAATAAGCTATGGGTTTCTTGTCTTGCAAGAGCACGCCTCCTATTCCATGGCCAGAAGCGTCCACCTCTATCTCAAATGCTTTGGAGAAATCAGGGAGTTGGAGCACTGGGGCGTGGCATAATCTGTCCTTCAAAGTGTTGAGGCGTTCTCTTGTTGCTCTCTCCATTTGAATGTTGAATCCTTCTTTGTAAGCTCATGGAGAGGGGCTGCAATTGTGCTAAAATCACGCACAAATCTCCTGTAGAAGCCAACCAAGCCGAGAAACGAGCGCACCATGGTTGGTGTAGTCGGCTGGGGCCACTCCTTGATTGCCTTGATCTTGTCTTCATCTACCTTCAATCCACCTTTAGACACAACAAAACCAAGAAAAATGGTAGACTCCGAGCAAAAAAGAACACTTTTTCAAGTTAACATAAAGCTTTTCTAACCTTAAAGTGTCCAAAACAGCCCTAAGATGGTCTACATGTTCATGCAAGGTTTTGCTACAGACTAAGATATCATCAAAGTAGACTACAACAAATTTACCTAAGTATCTTCTTAGAACATGGTTCATAAGCCTCATGAAATTACTAGGTGCATTAGTTAATCCAAAAGGCATTACTAACCATTCATATAAACCATACTTAGTTTTAAAGGCAGTTTTCCATTCATCCCCTTCCCTCATCCTAATCTGATGGTACCCACTTCTTAAATCAATCTTAGAAAAGAAATTAGCACCATGCAATTCATCAAGCATATCATCTAATCTAGGAATGGGATGACGGTACTTAACTGTTATTTGGTTGATCGCCCTGCAATCAACACACATTCTCCAAGTGCCATCCTTCTTTGGCACCAAAATCACCGGAACCGCGCATGGGCTGAGGGATTCACGCACATAGCCTTTGTCCATGAGATCTTGCACTTGTCTTTGAAGCTCAGAGGTCTCCTCTGGACTTGCTCTATAGGCTGCACGGTTTGGTAAAGAAGCGTCGGGCACCAAATCAATTTGATGCTCAATGCCTCTAATTGGTGGAAGGCCTTGTGGCAACTCTTCAGGCATCACATCTTCAAATTCCTGTAATAGAGCTTGAATACACTTTGGAAGATGTGAAATATCTTGACTAATAATAAGTATGTCTTTCCTCATAAGAAGTAAGCAAAAAGAGTTAGGGAAAGAAACACTAGACTGAGTGACTAGAGAGCGCTTTTCTACACTGCCTTTTAAGCCAATTTTTGGCTCTTTATGTATGCGTTCTTTTTCCAGTTCTGTAGCTCTCTGAGTCTCTGAATTGCTCCCAAAATTTGAGGGAAAACGCCCGAGTGGTTTGGGAGATAGCCCCGTTTTTGTCTCAGATGCACTGCTGGAAGTGTTGCTCAGCACTTTTGACGATTTAGGGACTTTTTCTGGGCGTTTTTCATCCCAATCAGTAGCTCCACTCGTGCTTGATGTTGTCCTAAAATTTGAGCCAGAATGCCCGGGTGGAGACTGGGAAACGCCGCTAGTCTTTGTTGGTGCGTCGGGCGCCGAGCGTCGGGCCGCAACCTTGGCCGCCGATTCAGCCTCCTCTTTCTCTTCCTTGGCACGCCTAAGTGCCCTAGCTTGGTCTCTGCGTACGTGGTCCTGTAAAACTTGTTGGGGCGACAGTGGTAGAAGAGAAACTCTCCTCCCGTCATAGTTAAACGAATAGGTATTAAGCATGCCATCATATATAACTCTCCTATCGAATAACCATGGTCTACCAAACAAGATATGAGTGCATTCCATGTTTACCACATCACACATGATATCATCCACATAATTGCCTATGGAAACACGGACTAAGCATTGATGAGTAACTAAGTTAGGACCATCAGAATCATTAATACCATTTAGACCATAACTAGTAGCCCTAGGTTGGGTTTTTAATTGCAAGTGATCAACTACCTTAGCATTAATAATGTTACAGCAGCTACCACTATCAATTATCATGCATAACACTTGATTCTTTACTGTACACCTAGTATGAAAAATATTTTCCCTTTGATCTAACCTAGGTGTTTCTTGTAAAGTAAGAGTTCTCATGGTTACCAAAGTTAGAGGATGTTCGGTGCAATCTGGTTCAATGGCCTCCACGTCCTCCTCCTCTTGTCCATTGCTCTCCTCCTCCACTTGATTTGGAGGTATATCTTCATCACTCACATATCCTCCATTGGTGGTGAGTAGCACTTGCTTTTGATTTGGACAATCCTTGGCATAATGACCTCTTCCTTGACATTTATAGCACACTAGATCTCGTGCTCTTGGCTGATTTGGAGGTCTATTGTTGGGACGTCTTTGGCCTTGAAAACCTGTTGGTTTAGGTGAGCTAGAAGCTCCCTTTTGCTGCATAGAAGAGTTAGAAGAATAAGAATTGGAATTTGAACTAGGATTAGAAACATACCTTTTTGGTGTATTCCAAGCTTCCTTCTTCTTCCTTTGTTGTTGCTCATAAAGTAGTTAGGTTGAATGTACTAAGGCATTGAGATCCTTGATTTGTTGAATCTCCAATGTGTCTTTAATGCTTTGATTCAGTCCAGCCATGAATTGGGTCCTTAGAGACCGTTGGGAATGATGAATTCCCGCTTTGAAGCTCAAATCCTCTAGCTCATTGAAGTACTCCGTTGGAGACTTGGTACCTTGTTTGCATGTGGTAACTTTCAATCTCATGTGCTCAGTATGCTCTTCAGGCACATATTTCTTCCTCATTACAAACTTCAGCTGGCCCCAAGTTTCAATTGGTGGTAAGGCCTTTCTAATTCGATCCTCCTTCATTCTGAACCACCAATTTCTAGCGGTCCCAACAAAGTGGATAACAACAACAGCAACTTTCTCCCATTCTTCATAGCCCATGTGATCTAGAATGAAGTTTGTAGCTTGCTCCCACTCTAGATACTTCTCTGGATTGAGCTCTCCACTAAATGGCTCTATCTTGATCTTTATATCACGCTTACCAATCTGATTTACGGTTTGGTTAGCGGTGTTGTTGTTCTTCGGCCTTTGTACTCCATAAGCTGGTGGAATATCCTCTACAACCTCAGCTTGGTTGTAGAAATCATCAAGGGGAGGATGCCATGGGCGCCTTTCTTCCCCGGTGTAGCCATAAGTCACATCATCATAAGGATTGTTGTAATTTTGTTGTTGATGATGAGTGGCTTGAGGATACCGGTTTGTTGGCTGATTATAGAATTGTTGATGAGTCCTCGTCCCAAAGCCTCGTCCTCTGCCTCGACCTGCCGTGGGGGAATAATGAGCCGGGGGATCTTGATCTTTGTAGCTAGCAAGCACATCATGCTCTTCATCAACTGCTTGTTGCTTGCCTTTGTCGCTAATTGAGGCTTGATTTGGGTCACTTGTAAGCTCTATTGCAGGGGCAACCTTATGACTTCCTTGAGATGACTCAATCAAAGTGGCAAGTTGCTCCTCTAGACGCCGCAATTGTGGAGTCAATGCAGCCGTGGCCAACTCTACAGCTCGAGCTTGACCATCACGTACACTATCACTAATAGACAACCTGATGAAATCGATTGCCTCCTTAGAAAGGTTCAGTTCAGCCGGGTTAGGCTCATTCGGGATCACCATTGTTCTTGAAATAAGCAAGAAAGTAGAGAGAGTAGTGTGTTCTAAAGCAAATCACAACAAGCAATACAACACCTTGATCAAGCCAAAACTTGCCTCAAAGCAATCCAATCAACTTAATTCAGTTTTTTGAGTTGAATTGAGGGAGTAAATGGATAGATATGGATTAGATATGGTATACTAATGATAAATACAAGAAATGTGCAGCTTAAGCAAATGGCAAGTATGCAATAAGACAAGCAATGCAAATAATCCCTCTATGAGCTCTAAAACACATGCAATCTCTCAATTGACTCTATGCAAGTTAATAAAGCCAAATTTAAGCATGCAAGGACAGAAATATGCTAGGCTTAAAGTGACTTTTGTTTTGTCACTCTTTTTCTTCAAAGTGATTTCTAATTAACTATTTTTAAGCAAGTAGTCACTAGGGTTGAAAATGGCTTAAAACTAGTTGGGGTAGATCACTTTTGCTTTTCTGTTTTTTATTTATTTATTTATGCACAAACTACTCTTGTGCTAGAATTGAGAAACAAGCAAAGCAATGCAACAACTGAATGCAAGGGTAAAAAAACGAAAACAACTAGGCTGATTTTTTTTTTATCTAAGTGACTTTACACTACCAATGAAACCAACTAGAAGCCAAATTAACAAAGAAGAAAAGGGTAAGGCCGAGTATATGGGATGCAATGACAAAAATCAGCAATTATCAACAATGCAATATGAATCTCTATTGATCATGCAACATGCAATAAAAACTCATAAAAATTGTAGGAAGACAAAAGCTAATCTATATTGCAACACAACTCAACCAATTCAACCAAAAGCATGCAACAAATCCCTTAAAAATCTCCTAAATGGGTGATTGCTTGGAGGGCAAGGAACAAATAAGAGATTAGGGTTTGAGGAGGTCTCGGCTGGATTAGGGTTTGGGGGGTTAGGGTTCGGCTCTAGGGTTTATGGCTGGTAGGGTTCGAACTAGGGTTACCTAATTAGGGCTAGGGTTTGCGAATTAGGGTTGGGGTTCGAATGGGTCTAGCCGCCAATTAGGATTAGGGTTACGAGGGTGGGGGTAGGCGATTTAGGGTTAGGGTGGTCCGTTGGTGGTGGGGTTGGTGGGGTTAGGTTCGGCCAATGGAGGTGGGTGGTGCGGCAGGGGAGTGCGACACCAGATCGTGGTGGCTAGTGGTGGTTCGTGGTGGTGGTGGCGGAAAAAGGTGGTGGTTGTGGGGAAAATTCAGCCTTTGGATCTCAAAAATTGTAACTTGGTTAAAGGTTCAAGCTTTGGGATCAAAAACTGAATTAAATCAACTAGAAAGCAAATTAAGGAAAGAAAATTTTACTTGGCGAGACGCTGGATTATGATACCACTTGATACGTGATTGCCCCGGAATCCTCCGTAGAAACCTCGTATATGACCCACACGATCGCGATCTTGCCTTGTAAATCCAGATTCCAACCTACAATGCTTTCAATGTAAGAAACTTGTGATGCAAGTAACAAAAACTGATTCGAATGATGATGAATGAGATGGTTCGAAGTTGATAGGAAAATTCAATTAGATAGTTCAACTGAATTGGCTCGAACGCTAAATTCAATTGATGAACTAGAATCAATCTTTAACAATCAATCTAGAACTAAACTAGATGAATAACTTATCAATCAATCAAACTAAGAACAAGAGAGAGAGAATTCGGTTGCTATGGTGATGACGATCTCGAGATTGCAATGCTAGACACACACGTGATTTTTGAGCCCAAGGACTAGATAAACCTTTCTTAGGGTTTATCTAATCTCAAGCTGATTTTATTGAATGGAAATTGCAAAGTATAAATAGAGAATACAAAGCTATTACTTGGGGAACAAGGAGGAGCATATGGTCGGCCCTAGAGAAGGGGATTTGATCTCCTTATCTTACTTCCCAAGGTATAATAAAATATCTATAATAATATCTATCTAGATCCCCTTAAATAAAATAAATCATGGCTGATTTATTTATTTAAGGAAATATCCTAACAAACTCAAAATATCTAAAACAAACTAAAAATATCTCTAACAACCAAGAGAGAGAAGATCAACCAACTAACATAAGCCTATTGGCTGATTTCTCTACATTATTTAAAAAACAAAACACGCCTATATTAAAATAATAGAAGATATTTTCTCTTAATTAGAATGGTCAAGTCAAAGGATTGACTTTGACCCATGTTTATCTCACCCGGTCACCTACTAAATTCAGCCCTAAAGTGAGACAAACTAATACATGTTTCTAAATAAGGAAATAGGTGAATTTCGGCCCTCTTGAATTAATCCATGGAATCCAGGCTCAATTGATGTCGAATGCACGAGACCCACTTAGGCTTGGTTGGCTCTTCAAGAACAGTTGCCAATCGAATCAAGATTGTTGTTGTGCCTTGAGCAATCTTCTTAGCTCGACTTCTTGTAATTGGTCCGTCAGAAGGCACTCGAATCAACTCATCGACGTCGGTTGGAGACATGGCATGCTTCACTGCATCAGACATCTCTGGCTTAGTTGTATGACAAGGAGAGCCCCTTCAAAATTATAATAACTATTTTGGCAAGTGCTCTAGTAGAGGCTTGACCGGGGGTAAGAAGGTGAATTATTCTGGTGTTGGGTGGTTCGGAGTAACAGTGGAGGTCGCCGACCACTACACCCCGTTCCGGCTGGAGAATGCCTCGATTGCTATGTAAATTGACATGGTAGATAAGAATTTCCGGCTGAAAGAATGCCCCGATTGCTATTTAAATTGATATCGGTAGATAAGAATTATTGTGAATTGTGGTTGATTTGATATTGAAGTGAAAAATGAATGAGGTGATAGTAAAGTGAAATTATATGTTATTATTAGTATTCATTGTATGACTTTAAGTATTATTATGTGCGTTTTATGATTATAAGTATTGTTGTGTGCTTGTCAGCTATTGTGAATATACTATATGTGAACTATTCTAATACTATTCTTATTATGTAATTTGATAAATTGATTTTGCTACTGCATATTGTGTTTACTATTTAGTGCATATTGGAATTGTTAGCTAACCCTTCGGGGACTTGTTTTTTTAGATTCAGGTAAGGACAGGAGACCCATGATTGAACCTTGGAAAAATGATGGTACATTTAGTTGAAGGCTGTGCCATTAGGATTGGGTTTCATTGGTGAAATGGTGGTTACTTATCTTGTATAATGTTTGGTTTTGTTAAGAAAATGGTAGTATGATGTCAATAAAGTATTCACAAGTGGTGTTGTAGTTTATGTCAATTGGGACTTCATGCATGGTTTCCATACAATAGTTTTATAAATACAGGTTGGATGTTTTCTTTGTATTTTCTCGTCGTGCCCGAGTTGTAAGATCCGAGTGAACTCGTTGTCAGGTTAGCTCATGTGGACCCATGTGTTGTCTACTACCGAGTAGTGCTGCTGTATAAAGATGGGGTGTTACAAAACCAAGCTCTCCCACATCAGGAAAGTTCCTTTGGAAAAAATCGTAACAAATATCCTTTATAGTTTCTCTTTGTTGAGTTTTTCCTAAATCTATACAACTTCAATTTCTCATTTCCTTATTTTATCCTTTAAACAACCCAGAAAAACAAGATGCTATGTGATCAGGTTGCAAGATCCAAGGAAGAAATCTTGGACACTAATTTTCCATTTATAATCCCAAACCTCCGAATCATTACCCCCATTCAAACTTCAAAGTATCAAACCAAGCTCTCCCACATCACTGTCCTTGCTTATACAAGATGAAGAAAAGCTAGTTATCCAAGGTAATTTGGCAACTTAATTACATGTAGTAACCACCTCTACATATAAAGGATTACAAATATATGTACAATATATAAATATTGACAAGAGTAGAAATAATTCTATAAGTAGGTTATACATACCTTCCAATTAGAAATTGTGAATACCAACAAAGTGTTTCTTTTCCCATCAACATATTTGACTCTCAATGGAACCATAGTCTATACAAGGGAATGAAATTAATTAAGCTTAACCCTAAAATTTAGCTTGGCAAACAAAGATAAGTACTTCATTAGCTGATTCTACATGAAACCTCTAACAACCTTTGTTTTGACTGGTTTACTTAAATAACATTTTTTTACTTGCCTATTTCTAAAGAGAGTCCTACGAAATTAGATATTTAGATGAAGGTGATAGATTAATGTGACACTCACACACATCAAATAGCTCCTTAGATTTTCAATACTAAGAAGAGGAGTCATTTTATTTGAAGTATTGTATTTGTATTAATGATGGGACCATATAATGTGTTTCATATACTCACTTGGCATATTTCATTATACGTAGAAACAGAACAATGAAAGGATAGTATGTAGTGTTGAAGATATTACAAATGCTAGTGATGTAATCAATGTGAGTTTTCTTACACTTATAAACTTTCTCCTATTAGTTAGATATCCCGACTTTATGCACGCTTCTTCAATTTGGGAAATCAGTTTGGCCCTAGGCCATGCCAAATCCAACATTGAAAGAAGATGAGCCTGAGTGTAATATGCTATATTCTCAATATAGATAAAGACATCATTTTGTTTGAGATAAAAAGATACAACTTTTAGGGTGATACTCATTTAGCTAATAAGTTATTTTGAGTAATTAGTTTCTTAAAAACATCCATTACTAATGAGTTGTAAGTAAAAATTGTAAAGTAGAAGGTTTTTCAATAATAGTAACAAGCTTCAAACTATGGTCCTAAATCATTATCTTAATGCTACTTCATGAAAAGAACAATACAATCATTGGTTCTTACCTAAAGAAGGTGCAAAATTGGTTTTGTTGTTGGAGAGAAAGCCAAAATCAACTTTTTTTTATAAGAGCATAAAGCCTGATATGATGAGAGACTAATTTCAATTGAAATCCACCAATTTGGTTAAAATTTGAGGGGGGAAAATTCAGTTTTGCATTAAATCTTGAAATTGAAGCTTCAAACACTAAAACAAAATAACAAACTAAGATTGACTGCTAAACAACAAAAATATATGATCCGTATTATAACACCCACAAATTTCCAACAATTGCGGTTTTCAGTTTGAACACCATAAATCTCCAAACCTTCATCCATTAGCCTTAAATTTCACATATCAGCCTATTAAGCTTCACTTTACATTCAGTGTATAATATATCTCCAAGTTAGGGTTTCAAGTTAGGCAAGAATCTAACTCAAATTTTGAAGATAAAAGTGGCATATGTAACAAGGGTGGACTGGCTTACTTACACTGAACGAAGATGGTGGTTAGGCGGCTTCAATGTCGGTCCTCTGGTGGCACAGTAACACGCATTGGCAAAGGTGGGCACAAGCGACTGATCATCAAAGCAGAGGCGTACATGTGTGGAAGACCCAAGGTGGCCCAAGGGGAACGGAGCTCCATTGGGGATGGATGGTGACGGTGCTTCGAGCTCCTTCTTCTGGCAAAGCCCATTTATGCAGGCGGGAGAGGGTGAAAATGGAGGAGAGGTAAGAAACTAAGAACTGAAAAAGTCGGGACATGGAAAAGCTAGCTCAAGGTCAAGCGCGTGAATAAAACGGACAACGGATGAGTTTGGATAAAAAAAATTAAATGGACGGTCAAATAGTGTCGTACTTAAATGGATGGTAGGATAGTGCCCGGAAACGCTAAATTCTTACTAAACTTCTGTAGTAGTATGGATTTATAAGAAAATATTTATCTTAAATCAAATTTTGATTTAAAAAAAAATAAAAAATTTAAATATCTATATAATTACTTGCCTAAATTTAAATTTTATTATATTATCTTTTCCTTAATTTCCTTTTTGGATTGTTTATGTAAATATAGAAGATGTTTATCTTTAAAAAAATTCTATTTTTTTATTTTTTCTTATTAATTATCTTTTTAACTTTTTATTGAAAAGATTTTTAAAGAATTGAATTTGATTAAATTTTTCTAAGAATTTACATTATTTTTGGCTTTTTATTTATTTTTGTATATTTACTTGAAAAATATCATATTTATAATATATATGAAAATTGTTGAGTCGTAGTCATGCATGGCACGACGGGTACAACTAGTATCTTCTAAACCTGAAGCACTTTTGGGCAGATTCGTCATTAAGAATTTATATTACAACCAACCTATTTTTAATAATGATTTTTTTAATTAATTATATATTATGTAATTCAATCACCTTGTGGAATTTCCAATTTTATGCACTCACCTTATTTGATAATTTATTTTATCAATTTTATATGAGATTGGATAAATTTTTATCCCTACCCATTATTTTTATCTCTGTTATATAGTATATAATAATTTATATATTTTTTCAACGATTATGATTTGTCATATGGATATTAACTTTATCTTGGAAATTCTTTATTATATTATAATATTTAATTAGGGTATGATTATCGATTTTAAAATTTCATACGTTGATTTTTTTGGAAAATTTTCATTATATTCCAATATTTAATTATTTCATTATTTTTATCTTTGTTATATCGTATATAATAATTTATATATTTTTTCAACGATTATGATATGACATATTTATATTAACTTTATCTTGGAAATTTTTTATTATATTCTAATATTTAATTATGATATATTATCAATTTCAAAATTTTGTACGATTTTGCACATGTTCTTTCATATAATATGTTATTTTTATCTTGCACATGTTCTTTCATATATTATGTTATATTCTAATAAATTTTATACAAAAGGCATTTGTAATTGGGTGATCATTAAAATTTCACTGGCCTTGAAACGTAAGAGTACGTACTTATACTAATTTTCATAATTGTATATTAAAAACTATATTGATGAAAGGTTAAATTGATTACTTCTAGGAAATTAAATAAAAAAACTCAAGCAGTAGTTTGATAAACTTGATTCAATGGACATGTAAAATTCAAAGGAATAAAAATCAAAACAAAGGAAGTAGTTTGTATGTACCTGTATTCAATCTCGATGGAAGTGCGCAATGAGAGGAACGAGAGGGAACTTGGCCTATACATATACTGAAGAAACAAGAGGGAACTCAGAAAATTTTAATAAAGAGGAGGGAAGATGAACCGGGAGATCGAAATTTGCGTCAAACCTAAAAGGAAAAATCTATATAATCAATATTTAATTAAATTTTAGATATGGTGATTAGTTGTTAGTAAAAGATTCCCTTCCTAATAATAGGAAAAAGATAGATTTGTAATCTTTAAAAAGATACACTTCTATTTTAAGGATCTTATTTGTCGCCCCCAGGGCGACGAATAGCAAAACCCAATTAATATTTATATCCATGTGAAATATTCTATAAGATTTGGATTTGGTAATTTTTGGCAAAATAACCATTAAAAAAATATATCCAATTCTACAAAAATGTAATTTTCCACAAGATTATAAAGTATATATGAAATATTTCATAATATTTAAATTTAACAATCTTCCATCATCATTACTATATACTAAAGTGGAGGTTAAAATAATATATATAAAACGGTCTCACATTGAACCACATATTAATTTTATTTTTGGATAGATTAATCTGATTGGTTGAAATTTAATTGAAATATTTTTAATTAGTTATATTTATATATTAAAAAAAATCAATCAATATATTAGTTTTATTTTTGGATAGGATTTTTAGATAGGATATGTAATTAAAAAAAAATCCTTACCTATATCAATTTTTAATAATTATTTTTGAAAGTGATAGTTTTTTATAGATAAGATGCGTATAGTTATTTCCATGTATTAATTTAATTAAAATTTAACAAATATAAATAATATAATATAATAATTTTATAAAACCCCGTACAAGGTACGAGAACTCAAACTAGTACTAATAATATATCACAAGATATTGCACATATTTATTATCATGTACTATATCTTCCTTATATTTTTACTAATAATTTTTATTGCATAATATATTACGTATCAAGATCGGTTTTTATTATCTTCCCTATATTAAAAAAGTTTCCATATATCTTAAATTTAATCTCTCTGTTCCTTTTTTAAGAAGAATCTCTATCTTCCTTATATTATTTTACTATGAGATTGGAATTTTCTTTAATCTCTACCCATTATTTTTTATCTTTGTCACCCTATTTTTAATTATAAATTTTCATTATTAGATTGAAAAAAGAAAAAAATTATAATGCATAATTTTGCGCGAATACAATTTCATCATACACATTAGATTGGAAATTTTGCATTATATTCTAATATTTAAATTATCAATTTTGTATGATTATCAATTTGAAAATTTGGAATAATTTTTCATTCTTTTTATCTTTGTTCGTTTTATTATATTGTAATACTTAATTATCATCTATCCGTATAGTATAGATAAAATATATTATATAATAATTTTCTATCTATACATGTCACATGGCCTGATTAATGTCACAGTAATTTACGGTTGTTTTTTAAAATTTTACACCATACAGGTATACTATATATAATTTTAAGGTGCATTGCACCTTGTTTATTATTTTCCACTAATATAAATTCCATACCTATAAAAACAATTTTATTGCTTTGATGTATTTGCAGACTTACGACTTAGCGAGGAACAATTGCAAAATTATGCACTTGCTGAGATTGAAAATTTGTTACAAATAAATGGTGCAACTCTGGAAAATTAATCCATCTATGCCTTTCCCTGATCAGTGCTTGGTTTCAGATGGTCTCAATAAGTTAATTCAAGATGCACTTGCTGAGATTGAAAAGTTGTTACAAACATATGGTGCAACTCTGGAAAATTATCCATCTATGTCTTTCCTTGATTAGAGCTTGCTTTCAGATGGACTCAATAAGTTAATTCAAAATGAGCTTCAATATGACAAAAATAAATTAATTGTTGATCATGAGGCTTTGATCTCCAGATTTACACATGAACAAAAAAGTTTGTACGATGAAATCATGCAAGCAGTTGATGGGAATAGTGGAGGTGTTCTTAAATTAGTGCGACAATTCGTTTTAGAGGAGAAATTGTTATTACTGTTACTTTGAGAGGAATTGCAGCCCTACTTATTCCTGGTGGCAAAACAGCTCATTCACGATTTCATATACCAATTCAGGTGCATAAGTAATCTGCATGTCACATAATGCCTGGTACAAACCTAGCTGGATTGATATCAAAGGCAAAGCTTATAATTTGGGACTAGCATAAGTACCCGTACCATGTACGGGGTTGATTATTTATAAATAATATATTAATATATTTTAAAAATAAATTAATTTTTAAAATAGTTTGTTTTGTTATTATATTTATGTAAATATGAAAAAAATCAATTACTTTTATTTGTTTTTTCTAAAGTTAATAAATTGAGAAGGGTAGTATTAAAATGTATGTAAAATATCAACCTGAAAAGCAAGAAAATTAAATAACTTCTTTCTAAATTTATCTAAAAGTATGATTAATATTAAATATTTTTGATTAAATTAGTGTCAATATATAATTATGGAAGAAAATATGTAGTGTATAAAGGAGAAATAAAAAATTTGCATAAATATATATTAAATCTAGGTATTATTTTTAACTGATTTAGATAAGAATGAATATATCTCGTTAAAAAATCAATGTGTTAGATTAGGTTAGAGTATTAAAAGATAAAATTACTTTAAAATCAATATGTTAGTCACGTTAATTTGTAGGTTAGTTTTAGAATCTTAAAATCAATATGTTAGTTGCAAATCTTTTTAATTTAATATTAATTAATTTAGGTTAAAAGATAAAGTGCAAATCTTTTTAGTTTACGTAGGTTAATTAGTTAGAAGAGGTGAAAGGATAAGTATAAATTAATTAAGATTAACAGATAAGTACAAAATAGGTTATGAAATTAAGAGATAAATATGTGTATTTAATATTTTTTAAGATGCTTGAATATGTGGATATTAGATGGCGCCACATATTATGCAGAGTTAACCACGGCTTGACACATAGGCGAAATAAATGAGGAGATGACATGTGTCATGAGGCTCCTTCTTTAGTATGTAGATTGATGAAGCACCAATGGTTAATAAATATTCCTTCGAAGCATTGGATAGAAGTTTAAGAGATGTAATGCGGACTTCAAATCCAGATAGCTTCTAACAACCATTTGGGGGCAAGGTTGTAGTGTTTGGCGGAAATTTTAGGCAAATTTTGCCTATTGTTACTAGAGGAAGCAGGCAATATATTGTCTATGCCACAATTAATTCTTCTTTTTTGTGGAATTATTGCAAAGTTCTAAGGTTGACAAGATACATGAGGTTGCAAAATAGATGTTCAGATTCAGAAGCTATTGAGGCAAAATAGTTTTCAAAATGGATATTAAGAGTAGGAGATGGTTTGAAAGGTGGTCCGAATGATGGTGAAGTAACAATTGAGATACCTTTTGATATACTGATAACTGAAACCACCAATCCAATTGCAACAATTGCACAAACAATATATCCTTCTTTTTATGGATGTTGCTAATCCTGTTGAGTACTTTCAAGAGAGGGTCATTCTTGCACCTGTAACACCCCGACTTCCGACGGGGCACTACTAAGAAATAGACCTTACTAGGTACTATTAAATAGGTTGACAACTACACTTTAGGATCTTGCAACGCGGGCACGACGAGAAAACGAAATAAAAACATCCAACCTTTCTTTTATAAAATATAGAAAACGCAGTTATGCATGAATTCCCGAAAACCTAATTATAAATATCCTGAATCTGACGAATCATCACCAACAATAAAATCATTCGACGAAAACAGAAGACAAGTCATAATACCAACTCTAACATATTAATAAAAATAACATCCTAAAAATAACACAACTAAACTATCGTAAAAATAATCCCATCCCACTATGACACGCGCTCTTTACCGCTCCGGCCCGCCATCTGGCCTCGGTTCCTGCACGGCTCCCTGATTCATACCTGGAACTGAAAAATATTCCCCGAAGGGTCAGCGTCTAATCTACCAAGCTAGATAGAATACGGAAATTGTAGAACGTTTCGAAAACATTTCTAAAGTCAGCATACAAATCCTCAATCGCAATCATATCTCTAAAGGCCAATACCTAAATTAGTTATAATTAGTCACACAGAACCACATATGCATTCACAATCACAATCTCATAACACAACAAGGCGACTACCAAGGCGCTCATCACCGCGCCGAGTGCAGAGGCAGGCCCTCCCACTCCACTTCACAATCTCCCTTCTAACCCCGGGCTAAGCCTCCACTGGAGCACTCGCCAAAAACACACAGATAATACTTTTTGTTTTGAAGGGGCACGGTTTCCCTGTCACACGGGTCAAAGTAGCCAACTCTTCCTCCACGCCAGCTACGATGGGCCGTGTCGGAAACGGTACCAACACAGAGAAAACGTTCCGAAAATATCCTTCCGATAAAATACGTTCAAAACCATTTTACGCACACAACAATTCAAGAAGATCAAACAATTTAAAAGGTATTCGGGACTAGTTCCCAAAACCCGCCCTACAATAACGGTACGCAATCTAACAAGGTAGAGAAGAACCGAGCAAGTCGAAAAACGACTTACCTTAACAGAAGAAGGTCTGATGATCATAAAGAAGTAGGAATCTGAACAAAACTGATTCCTATAAAGATTAGAGTTTTACGGTCAGAACTCTAAAGGTCTAAGAATAAAGGAACCTGATAAAACTAAATACCTTGACCCACTTCTAATTGCTACACTTATTTCAATTCACACATGGATTGTTCCATTATTACCCGTAGTTAACTGAACCAACCACCTCCTACTTAGCATACTAGCTAGTTACCATCATTAAATACGTATGAAAAGTGTTGAACCCAACGAACTAAAATTAGACCATTAATTCTTATTAACTATATACTATTTAATTCCCACATACTAATTATTCTCACTACCACCGAACCCACTTTGTTTTAAACACTAATCTAATTCTAACTCTCCTAATTGCAAAGAACCACTACACCCATTCAAAACTTCTACGCTCCAGGCTATGACCGAACCCCAAGTTCTGCAACAACACCGATCGACCTCATTTTTTTTCCCCTTCTGATATTGTCGATTAGTAGCCAGCCTTCACTTTCCAGAATAGATCCATTAACAACAATCTCATATACCACTGACCGGAAGTACCCAAACTTGCGACTTTAACAAGTATGACCCTAATCTAAGCCCCTGTCCCGCCTCCGATTGATCGAACTCAACGCTAAAACCTAACCCGAGTCCCCTGCTATCATAACTCTAGAAAACAAAACTCAAACGACTCCCTAATAGCCTTGTCTTGACTGAAGGAAACAAAGATCGATCGAAAAAAAAGGACGGAATAAAAGCTTACCGGCGAACGGAGATCAAAGCAATGACAAAGACGAATGATTGTCGATGAAGATGTCCAGTGGTGCCAACAATGACGGAACGGTGACACCTCGGTCCATAGTAGCCTTTGACGACCCGGCGACAAAAGCAAAGCACAAACAAGAGAGACAACGGTGGTGCGGCTAGGAAGTTCCGGCGTCGGTCCAAAACCAGAAGAAGGTGAGCGATCGGTACTTGTACAAAGAGGCGATCGTGGTATGGGTGATGAGAAAGAATTATTGATGGAGACGAGATTGAGAAAGTAAGGGAGCGGCGGAACTATAATACTTAAGCAGCTAGGTTAAATAGACTTTAAATAATTAGACTAACCTGGGTAGATAATGGATAGCTCCGGATGCAAAACGAGGGTTTTAATTAATTTATTTTAATTAAATGTAGGTTGGTCAAAGGATAAGTTAATAGGAAATGGGTAGTCCACACGGATTAAATTAGACTCGGTTATGAATATAAAACCCAATTAATTAATATATTTATTATTATTATTAACGAAAAACCTTAGAGATTCCAACATTAGTATCTCGGGTATTACAGCACCAACTCATGATATTGTCCAGAACGTAAATGATTACATGCTATCTCTACTTACAGGAGAAGAAAAGATCTATCTTAGTTCAGATAGTGTTTGCAACACAGACGATAACAACACAAATCATGGTCCTATTTATTCAATTGAATACTTAAATTCAATTTAATGCTCTAGTGTTCCAAAACATGTATTGTAATTGAAGCTAGGAGTTTCCGTAATGCTACTCAGGAAAATTGATCAATCATCAGGATTGTGTAATGGTACCAGACTATTAGTCACACGGCTTGGAAATCATGTCATTGAAGCAAGGATAATTTCTGGAATCAAAGCTGGAGATCATATTCTTATACCATGAATGCCATCAGATACTAGATACCCGTTCTGGTTTCAAAGGAGGCAATTTCCTTTAATAGTTTACTTTGCCATGACCATAAACAAAAGTCAAGGGCAATCGCTTTCTCAAGTAGGACTAAACCTTCCTAAACCTGTATTTACTCATGGACAACTATATGTTGCAGTATCTAGAGTGACTACAAAGAATGGGTTGAAGATTTTCATATGTTATTCTAAAGGTACCATATAGTACAACTGTTAATGTTGTTTATAAGGAAATTTTTCAAAACTTAACATCTCCAAGTATTATAAATTTCCTGCTTTTCCAAATTACGCACATTATAATATATATTTCCTAAATAAATACCTAATTTAATAAAGTTTTAAATTTCTCATGCAAGTTTATGAACATAAACAAGATCAAATCATTGAATTCTCTATGGCTTAGTTAGTTGTCGTTTTCACTCTGATTAGAAAAACGTTTTTTAGAACCTCAATATAGTTATATTGCTTAAATTCTCTTTCTTATAATTCTAATAGATAAAGAATGAATCTGTAGTGCAACATCTCATGTGTAACTATATGAAATAATCCTACAAAAGCATTAAAATTGGTTTAAAAACACCATTACATTGCAAAATTAAAAAAAAATCAACATAGAAAAAAAAGCCTACTATATACAACGATCGTAAGATATTATTCCCCAATACTTTTACAAATACAATTACAATACTTGATTTCTAAAATTAACTATTTATTAATCATAAAAATTAATATATTATTTCAAACCATTTATAGCCTAATAAATATATTATATACAAATCAATATATTAAAAAATTTATTACAAAGCTCCCGGGCAAGGCCCGGGTTATCAACTAGTTTTATTAGTAAATTCATACCAAAAAATTCACTCACTCTCTCCTCTCCTCCACCCATTTCCAAATATTTTAGTGCACCATCAGCTGTTGCTACTTACAATTTTAATTCCTCATCCATTCTTAACTAATTTTGAATCTAGATTAAAGAATATTTGACGATCTAATAGTTTTTAACCCAAATCTCATAAATTAGCTCCATATCATTAATAGTGTTGAATTCACTAATCACTCATTGGTATAGTGAGATGATGCGCTAGGTTTCCTTAAGCATATCTCTAAGGATTTGGGTTTGAAACTCCATTACAACGTATATGGAAAACTGAATATGAGGGTCATCCATGTTAGAATTAATCCAATATTAAAAGCAAAGTGCCAATACAATAAAAACCTAGATAGATCTTGTTCAATTAAACAAAGAAAAATCTTATTCAAGATTGTTAAGAATCAATTGAACCTCACAATAACGTTCAATTCATAACTTTAATTAACTAATTAAATAAAGAAGAATTAGCTACTCATAATATGATAACTTACGAAATTAGGGTTCAAGTCTTCCTTCAAAAGCTCTTTAGAAAACTTGTCTCCTTGATAAATGAGTTGTGAATCCTAATGCCTCAATATCTCTTCTAATAATAAAATCTAGAAAATCTATGTTGGATAGAAAAAAAGAAACACTATCCAAAAATACATTAAAATAAGAGGTTTTGTCGAAAACCACCCGTAAAATAGCCCATATTGTGAATAACCACCATCCTAATAACAAATTACCCAAAACCACCCATAAAAATAATTTCGTCAAAATTGACCACCCTTAGCCCATCTCCGGTTAATACCCCGTTAAGTGTGTGGGGGTTTTTTTTACTTTATCTTTTCTTCTCTTGCTTCATTCTTTCTAAAACCTCAATATTATTAAACACTAGAGGGGGCACTCCAATTCCAACTCGAGCAGCGGGCTTGAGAGTGAAAGACAAAGAAGTTGAGCGATTGGGCGACCAATTAAAGAAATTGCTGAAAGGGATCGAGCGATTTGTACGAAGATTGAACAAAGGCTGAGAGGATTGGGCGTAGTCGACCTTCAAGTCGCAATTGAAGCACCTCAATTAGTAAGTTTAGGGTAAATCTTGTTTTGATTTCAATTCAGAATTGTGAGTTGATTTATGGGCTTGACTTGTAAAAGAGTTAGGGTTTGTGAGTTGACCTTCAAGTCTTTATTGGAGAATTAGGGTTTTTAGTTGAATTATCCAAATTTAAGATGTAAAATTTGAGCCAAATTGAAGAATTAGGGTTTATAAGTCGACCTTGAAACCTCAATTGAAGAATTAGGGTTTTGTGTTGAGTTGAATTATCCTAATTTTAGAATTAGGGGTTAGGGTTTTTAGTTGAATGATCTCTTCTGTAACACCTACTGAAATTATCATATCCGTTTATCAATGTCTAGCTCAAGTTACACCTCAATAAATTCATAACCAAGGGCTTGTTTTGTGGGCTTCAAGCAAAAGAATCTACTGCACATAAAAAGAGGAACTATGGCAGAAGGTTTTTTGGTTGTGGAAATTATGGGTATTTAAACAAAAGTAACTACTTTGAGTGGATGGATGAGCCATATAATGCAAGATTTGTATATGTGATCAACAAATTGTTAACTAAGAAGGAAAATTTGGAAGAGAATAACAAGCTACTACTGGATTTAGTTGCACAGTAGCAATATGAGATACAAAAAATCACACAAGAGCTTGCATCTGTGAAGATCTTATTGGATAGGTTGATGGTTGAAAAGGAGGCAAACAAATTGGATTCTGAAGCTATTATTACTAAATTAAAGAGTAGGGATCAAAGTGGTATGATTGTAGTGGTTTTTTGTATGTTTGTATTCATGTGCTTGAATGTTGTAATGGTTAAATGGGTCCCCTAGTGTAGTAATATGATCGATTGGAGAGTTGTAATGGCTATAACTCTTGCTTGATTTTGTAATAGAAGATGTTCTCAAATTATTGTCCATTGTGTTGCTTGATTTTGTAATTGGAAAGTTGTAATGTACAAAAATCAGTGTTTTCTAGGTTGACTATTTGAGAGTGAAAGATTCAGTAAAATGATGCAGAAATCAATGTCTATTTGACAGTGCATGATTCAGTGACTTTTACCAATATGAGATTGGAGAAACCAATATATACAAATCATATACTTGTCACAAAAAAATAACACACTAGACCACAATATCACCCATAATACTGTCACAAAATAGGGTGGATACAAAGGTTAAGTAAATAGTTCAAAAGCACTCAAGTTCTTCTTATAAGTTAATCCAACAAATAGTTAATCCAAGACTATAAGAAAGGTGAAATTAATCCAACAAATAGAAAATATAACATTTCCTACACTAGAACCTCTTCATCATCAATGACCACTGCCTCCCTTGTGCTACCTAGGTGACTTCCTTAGCACATTAGCTAGCTCACCCTTTGTTGCAATCATCTTTTTTCTCGACTTTATAGTAGGAGAGGGGAAAGTATGAGCTATCTGCAGAACATTGACTTTTGATTTAAAGTGTGTTCATATGCCTTGGACTGAAGTAGTGATTTAAAGTGCAAAGTATGACCTACTTAGACTGAATTAGTGGTTCCACAAGTGATTGAAGATTATGTTCCTATTCCCTCAACAAATTCACTAGTTTGGTTCAAAAAAATATGTGAGGCTGAAGTCTGCAAAAATAGTACACATGTTGCTCATTGGAATATGCAACTTACCAGTTCATATGTAGCTTGAACACTAGGTGGTGGTGGTTCATTGGAATGGAATGTTGATGGTTGAGATGAAGTCTGCAAAAACATTGAATACACATGAATTTGAAGATTGACACAATATAGACAAAGTATGGGCTGTGGTATACAAAGACATTGCAACTTACCAAATCATGTGTAGCTTGAACACTAGGTTGTGGCGGTTCATTGGAATGGACTGTTGATGGTTGAGATGAAGTCTGCAACCAAAACACAGTGAATACCATAAGCAACCAAAACACTATAAGAAAATATTAATGAACACCACAAGAGAATGTCCCTCCACAGCTCAAATTAATGAACATTATAAGAAAGCGATCCATTTATGAGTATTTATAAAAAAAAAGGCTTCAATATTTCCAATTAGTGTAAAAAATGTCCCTCCACAACTCATCTACATTTCCAAATTTCATACCCTACACTTTCTATTTAACATATATATATATATATATATACTCTTTTAATTTATTTTTGGCTCAAAATTTCAAACAAGGTTTTATAAATCACCAATTTCATAACAAAATTATTTTATTTATTTATTTGAAAAAACTTGACAAAATTAGTTATTGGTCCTAAAAACTTTCATTTTGAAAAACATATTGTCCTTTGTTGATATATTGTAGTCAAGTTCATGGATATGATTCTTATTTATGTTCAAATTCAAATAAAATTTATATTATTTGACCAATATACATACTCTTCTTTATATTTAAACTAATAATTCACTTAATTTATAAACTTTACTTTTAAAGTATTTTTCCTTACTACTTTTTATCCTAAACATATTTAAAAAATTGTTTTAGATTTGGATTAGAAAAATTCATAACCCTTTTTTAAAATTTTAATTATTTAGGCTATTACAATACGCCCCTTAAAAATAGTACTGCCCCTGTTACTAAAATAGGACGAACTAGGGAAAGTACTAAATAGACATGATCAAACATGGGTATGGGCCGTATATGGTGCCAGGCTATGAACTTGTTCCGAGCTCACCTATGCAGACCAGGCTTAATTGGCTTACTGCTTCTCAAGGCCCAATACCTTGCCCATATCCACCCATAGGATCGAGCCAAGCTACACGTATTTTTAAAAATAAAACTATTTTTTCAAAACACAACAAATCCTTAGATAATCCCTTGGAACACTTCTAAATAACAACCAAATTAAACTTGAATCCATTCAAGAAAAATCAAGTGAGTTCAATTTGAATATATATTCACCAAATGTTCTAGGGTGTTATTTTTATAGGGATTTATAATATCTTACATATATAAAGCGTACGAGCCAAGCTACAAGTTGGGCTATAAAGCCTGAGCATGCCTCACCTAAACTCATATCTGGCCCTCTTACTCATCCGGGTCAGGCTACATATGCTATACAAACATGCCCATTTGGTCGGGTGGGTTGGGCGAGCAAGCGGGCCAACATGTGTTTGTTGCGTTTGCTCAGTTCTAATACTAAAGTACCCTTCTTTAAGAGAGATGGTTATTAAAAATCTAATGAACATAATTACTTCACCATAAGGACTATCCACACCTCAAACTAAACCTATACATGTGTATATAAGATTCTCAACGTACACTACTTAAAACTCTCATTTTATTTTAATTTATTTATTTTACTTTTATTAAAATATATTAGTTTTTTGATGAGGTAAAGTTTTATTGGGGTCAAATAGCGTCAATCCACACCGATATCATCCTTCTAGATACGAGCACCTAACATCGGGTGCTTGCTCAACTAATGTAAGCTATAAGATTGAGCGAGCTAGCAATTTTGTTTGCAGTCCTATTAGCCTCTCTACAAACATGCTTAATCATAATATGGGAGAAGGATATCATGTGAATTTTCATGTTTGCAATCCTGATCTCAATTTTCCAAGGGCATGTGATGCCTCCATTAAGAGCTTTTGTTATTGTAATATCTCCTTCGGTTTCTAGGTTCTCAATTCTCGATGATTTTTTTTATTAAAATCCCTTTCTTTATACAAGACAAGAGTTTCCACCTGCAATAGATTTCTAGTTCTACATCATTCTTCACCTATTTTCTTCAGAAAGAAGAAAAGAAAAAAAGAGATTTGCGCCATTGAAGCGGTTATAATCCTAACACCCTAATCTCACTCCATATAGAAGCTTTTTGAAGGGAATAAATCAAATTAGTAGGTAGTTATTTGATTACCTCTCTCTTAATTTCATATAAAGGGAAATCCCATCTTAAATGTAAAGGTGCTTCTTCATTTATCAACAAGGGAAAATAGAGCAGAGGTAAAGAAATTAAAAGCCACAAAAGGCCCTACTTTGTCCCCATCTGCACAAAGAGAATACCAATAGACAAAAATAGTTAGCAGAAGCAAGAGATGAAATACGACAAGGTAGAAGATGGCTTACCTGCTCAAAACATCCGACCCTCTTAAATTCATTTTCACCATTTTAGACCTTGGTTTGAGATTAAGTGGATTTGCACTAGTTTTTGTATGGTTTATTTTCGGCTTAAAATATATACAACCCCCTGAACTTGTGCCAATTTGTCATATAAACACCTCACTTTTAGTTTGGACCTACTAAACACTTGAACTTAATAATTTTGTTCTATTGAATACCTGATCAAAGACAACACCGTTGAGTGTATTGCATGCATGCTGAGGTGTTAAAAATCAGTTCCACATAATGCCACATGTATGCCACGTGTCCAACACCATTTACAATTTAAAAATTGAATTAAATTGTTTAATTAATTCCTTAAAAAATTATTTTATTAAAACAAAAAAAAAAGAAAAGGGGATTAAGGTCTATTGTCTTCTCCAAGTGTCATCTTCCTAGCCCCAATTTCACTTTCCAATTGAACTTGATCGAAGTAGTGCTCAAATTGACGGGGTGGTTGTCCTCAAATAGGAACGACGCTCTGCTTGATTTTTGAGTCGATTTTGGGAATCCTAAGCTTTTCTCCTCTAGCGAACGCTTCAAATTGGGGCCAGATCTGCAAGGAGTCCTATAGCAAGCATTCATGGTCTCGTCCTAAGCCAACACGAGCCAGATCTGCTGGTAGCCAAGGAGTGCTTAAGAGGAAAGGCGCTGTCCGGGATGAACTTACGACAACAACGCTCTCCGGGATGAACTTACGGAAATGGGGGCGCTCTCCGAGATGAACTTATGGTCTCGTCCTAACCCAGCGCGATACCGGAAACTTGCATGGTACGGGAGCCGAAGAATTGGAGCATGGAATCAGAGCCGGCTATGGAGGACGGAAGTTTAGAAAACCCACGAAGGGTAGAAGAAAGAAAAATAAAATGAAAAATGAAAAAAGAAAATCAGAAAATGAAAAATGAAAAGAACGAAGGTAAATAGAAATATATAACAAAAAGAAGAAAGAAGAAAAATAGAAAATAGAACCAAAAAAGATAAAGAAAAATAATAAAATTTTCTTAAGCATTATTCTTCACTCTCTAACAAGCAAGTGTATTTCACGCAATTTGACACATCAGCAATCAGGTACTTAATAGAATATAAATGTCAAATTCAAGCGTTCAATAGGTCCAAACTAAAGGTCGGGTGTCTATATGACAAATTGACACAAGTTCAAGGGGTTGTATATGTTTTAAGTCGTTTGTTTTCTATAGATTTTTGTTTCTTTTGTCCCTCTTTAAATTACCACTAACTTTTGTAAACATGGGTTTGAGATTCAAGCAGGTCTTGCCTTGGTTTTTGGTTGTTTGTTTTGTTCAAACTCTTCCTATGGACAGATTCAAGCGGATCTTGATATGTAAGACTTGACATATATGAGATTCAAGCACATATCTAAATTTCAAAAATTAAGATTGAAGTAGATCTCTAAATATTAAAAAGTGTTAATAGTGGTCTATGCCCCTAAAAAAGTTCCTAATAGTAAAAATTCCTACATTTTTTTACATTTGCAGCAACGCCCAATAAAAAAGACTAAATGTCCAATTTAATTATATGAAAGCCCAAATCTACGTGATACAAAATCAACTTAACATATTTTTTATAAAAAAAAAATCAAGGATTGGATTTCAAAACAAAAAGTCATCTAATGATACTGAAGTGGACGCTGAGACTCACCGACGTCCAAGTCGGATTCCTCGGATTGCAGGTTGAACAGGAAATTCCCGTGCTAGTATCCCCTTCCCGAACTCCAGCCACCAATTCACGTGCTTTGTATCCCGTCGTGCCATAATTTATTTACAGTTTAATCCCTCGTTTGTCAAGATTGTTCGGAAATCAAAACAGAAATTGAGATCACTTGTTACACGTACTGAAGTACAACTTAATTTTATATGTCACTCTTACTATCCCATTTTTATATATCTTAATTAGGTCATTTGTTAGATAATGAAAAAGTTTTTATGCGAACTGTATGTATATCTTATTATTCACCGACTATTCTTATGCGAACTGTAACGTATATCATTCTTAGTTGGGGTTGGGGACCAATATTATACTTGTGTAGAGATGAGTTCTGGCCTTTTGGGTGTGTTGTCATTTTATTGGTTTTGAACTTCAATTCCTAGATTAGGCTTACAAGTCATAATATAGTAATTGGTTAATTTTGAACTCTTGCAATAAATGAATCAATATTGGAATTTTGTTTAATGTTTCTAAACCCACAAGGCCAAAATTTTCATGTCGAATAATCAAATGCTAATGGTGTAATTAGGGGAGAGATTGAATTACCTTCCAAATCAATAAGGTGATATCATATATGCCTAACAAAAAATCATTTTGTTAATGGTGTTGTCAGCCACTAGAAAAAAACAAGTTTTTATTGTAAAATACCCAAAAGGACATTCATTGCCATTTAACCTAAAAAGGGATATTTTTATTTTAGCAACTTTTTTAGGGGCATATATGCAAATTTGCCTATTAAAAATCTATGATCATGTGGTTACTCTGCCAAATTTTGAGCAGCCTCGAACATGTAAAAGACTTTTTATATATTAGGCCAACACCTTGTCCATAAAAACATGGTTTCACATTTTAATGAGGATCGTTGTAGGTGAAGCGATGCAAGGTAGTGGACAAGGTTTGATCCGGCGAGAAAAGTTTGGACATAACTTCTGTTCTGGCTTCACAAGGACGATTCTCCCTACTCTGAACACTGATTTGAGTGATTCCAAATTGAGGAGTTATACCTATGAGTCTATTTTAAATCCTCAAAATTTGAGAGCCAAATTATGTGTGTATTGAAACTGATGTTTATTCTACTGAGGTGTCGCAGAATCCACCGAGAAGAGATTAGAGATGACTTTGTTTGAATGGGTTGGATTTAGATTGAGTTGGGTGATGTGGGATGATGATGGGATGGTTTTGATGGAAATTTAAGTGAAGGACATGGATGCGTTTGATTGAATATGACTCACCTCTCAAACACAAACTAGAAGATCTTATCTAGGTCATGACACACTTGGAGTCTTCGAGTTTTGATTGATGTAACTTACAATTAAGATTAACAAAATCAGTAGGATTCCATTAAAAAACCAGAAATGACATTCTAAAAACAGAGACAAGGAGTTTAGGTTTTTATCTTCAACTTGTCTAATTAGGCAAAGACACTTCCTAGGCCTTATAACAAGACAAGGGAGAAAACCAAAATTAAAACAACTGAAAGCATTTTCTACCAATTATCCCAAGTTTTCCAAATGTTAATAAAATGGCCATACAAACCAAGCAATGCACCACACAAGTTTTGGCCTTCAAACATGATAAGCACGCCCACCTACTCATGATTTGACCTCGTTAGCATAGTCACATCATCCTCCCTCCCTTGAAAAGGATTCGTCCACGAACCATGATCATGTAGCTCATTGTTTGAATATTCCTGCAAAAGTTAAGAAATAAGTGAGGGTAGATCATCAAATCTTATGTAGTAAACAAAGACTCATGAAAGATAAGTAAGAAATAAACATTACTCCCCTTGATGGCGTGGACAACTTCCTTAGGTTTGGAAGTGTCCACGCTACTTCCAATAGCCATCTTCTTTCCCTTCTATCCTCTCGACTCATGTGCTTCTTCCTTTGTTCCTTAGCCATAAAATCACTTGGAGTGAAAGTAACGACATCCTCCTCCTCGTGCAGCAAGAAAGGCAAGCATGAAGGAACCATAGGAAATGCATCCAACCAAGGAGTAGCCAAAGGATTTATATAGCTAAGGATGATTGTTGGGCGAAGCTTGATTTTAGAGGAGATGGTTCCACAACTTCGTCCCTTTTTTTCCTTTGATTCAATCTTCTCCTCAATGGGCTGGTGAAGCTCATGAAAGTGCACATTCGAAGTAGAGCCTTCCTCGAATTGATGGGCAAACCTCACGCCTTTAGAGCCAAGGTTATCTGCCTCTTCTTGGATGATAGGCTCCTCCCGACTAAAGCTCGGGTTTAGGCTCACCCTTTGTATAGATCTGTCCTCCAACCTTTGCATTCAACCTTCCGATGCCTCAAATCGTGGGTTCGTGGAATGAAAGGATTATTGAATGGATTGCATCAGGGCTTCCATTGATGGCGGTGTAGTTGCCAGTGGAGGATCTAGATGACCTGTCACATTATTACCTATATATGTCATCCTTCACACACTAGCCAAACAATCAAATCCAACACACACAAGTAAAATTGCAACCCACACGATTCACCGAAATTGACATGGAAATGGAACCGAATCAAAATTGCAAGAACTAGGTCTCGACAAGGCAAAAAGGGCAAGTTAGGCAACAAAAAACAACAAGCACAACTCAAGCAAACTAACTCGTCTAAGACTTCGATGAAGTAAGAAGCTACTGAGTACCAAGTATGAATAAAACTTCAGTTTTAGACTCGTGTCTAGCTCTGATTCTTTTCTCGTGGAATCCAAATTTTTCCATGTCTGACCTCTTTTCCACTTTCGCCGGATCCGATTTTTTCTAAGTTCCAATTCCTTTTCTTTCCAAGTCCAAATTAATTTTGTAAGACATACTTGCTGTTTTTTTAAATAAACAAAAAACTTTTCAACAACAACCGAACACAAGGATTCACCTTCACAATTGACGTTTTCAACCTTGGTATCGTTCCCGCATCTTACTCCGCTTCTTAGCCAAGCTTGTAAGCAACAAGAGTGTGACAAATTAAGGTCAAGGATCAGCTAGAATTAAGGTTAATGGCTTGGTTTTGACAACATATAATTAAAAAGGAAGAAATCAATAGGCTGAAATTGAAATGGTGTTGCTTTAATGTAGATTTGGCCTTTCGTTTTTGTAACTTAAAGGAGCAACCTTTAGAGTGGTATTCCCCTTCCTTTGGATGTGATTTCTTGACTGAATCAAGTTAGTAACCACACTCACACAACAAGGACAACACAACACACTAGGGTTTCAACAACAAAATCGACAAAATGATTAAAGGGTGGCTTCTAAAGCTCTTAAACCCAATCAATTTCAAGTGTAAAAGTGAGGATCTAGGATGTATTCTCTCAACCCTAACCCGGTGAATGCTCACAATCAAAGCAAACGAAAAACTCAAACCTTCCTATCTTTGTCTCTTCAACTGAGTTCCCCCTAGACTTGGGAACTCCTTCAGTCTTCTTTCACTGTCGTCGAGATTAGCTCGCCGCCGGGGACTTTTCACCAACTTGATGGTCTTCACTGAATAGCTCTTTAGCTCTCACTCTTGTGTTTGACAATTTGAGGATTGTGAAAAGTGTCGAGCAAGGTCACTGTTGAAGGGTTTAAATAGGCGTGATTTTGCAACCCTTATCCACTTGAGATATTTGTCTTAAATACCCTTATTGCCTTGCTCTTTAAGTCTGATCCTTAAGGTTGACATGTGATTCTGATTTGATTTTTTGAATTGTCAACTCTTGGATCACATTGGACCTTTGGATGGTCATCTTTGCTCTACTGCACAGTCTGAACCCTGAGACTCCCTTTTGTTCGATCGAGATAGGATCCTTAAAGATGCGCTGAGATGTCGCTTTCTCGCATGCGCTAGTTCCCATCCAAAGAGAACTCTCGTCTTCTTGGTTCCCTTGTCTTGGGAACACTTCTTGACTTTGAGGGATTTCTGTTCTTCTTATCCAGTTCCCATCTCGTGGCCGGGAACTTTGGTTTACTAGGTTCCCTATTCCTTGGGAACTCTTGTTCACTTTTGAGGTTGGTCGCATTCTTCTCGTCGTTGCATTAGTTCCCATACCTTAGGAACTTGTTTCTCTGTGAATTACTTAGCGACGCGCAACCTGTTATACCGAAATACTTGGCAATAGGCGTTAGTTCCCATGGTG